>CM055105.1:46176940-46699818 GCA_029204225.1 Diphasiastrum complanatum
GAAAAAAATACAAAACTGCCTTATTCCAACTCAACAATAGGGATTCTCCCATAGAGCATGAGAGAGAGAGAGAGAGAGAGAGAGAGAGAGAGAGAGGAGAGAGAGAGAGAGAGAGAGAGAGAGAGAGAGATGAGAGAGAGAGAGAGAGAGAGAGAGAGAGAGGAGAGAGAGAGAGAGAGAGAGAGAGATGGATTAATGAGATAGAAGATTTGCTTGCAGATAACAGAACGAAAAAAATACAAAACTGCATTAATTCCAACTCAACAAAAGGGATTCTCCCATAGAGCATCAGAGTTTTCAAATAACAAATGCAAGCACCAACAATAGAAGGAAGCTTTGTGAATGTTATAAGCCCTTTTCATACACCTTCCTCGAACTCATGTGCCCAATCCACATGAATTCACACTCTATTTAATGCTTGTAATACCATATCTACTCAATTCTGATGTGATTTCACAGAGACCCTTGTGTCTTATGCTTCTTGTGGTTATGCTATCATGAATGTTTTTTATTTCTCTTGCTTCAAGCTGTAATTCCATTGTTATGACTATTTGCTTGGGTTTGGCACATGACAAAATGAGTGGATGGAATTTTGATGCAAAGGTTTTTGAGGAGGTTCTTTGAGGAAATAGACAACCACAAGGTTAAAGAAACAATTTTGAAAAGATTCCAATTGCAAAGAGTTAGGCTCATAAAACAAAATGAGTAGTCCAACATACATATATGTCACCTTCTTACAACCTAAGAGTGACTAGGTTTCACTTGAGGCAGTGACGGTTTATAGACAAAAATTGAAATAGGTGAAATTGATGCCAATTTTAATGTTATTGGAAAAGAGATGTAGGGCATAATGGCATGTGTACCATAGATAACAAGAAGGTGACTCACGTCAAAGAATTATATGGGTTAAGTCTAAAGAATATGACAACCCGCTTTGTTAGGTATGATCTAGACAACCTTCTATCAACAACCAGAAAGACAATGAAAGAGACTAATGCCAAGCTCAAACTCAAAAAACTATATAGTGCATAACGGTGTTCACATAAAGGAGGAGGTAGCATGCCATTCCAAATAGGAAGGGATTAAATAGGATGTAGTCCGGTAGAAGAACAACTACAAGCTGGAAAATAGAAATAAAAGAAGGAGAAGAATAAGCTAACAAGACCATCAACTTGTAGTATATCTGATGAGCTCATTTTTTCCCTTGCACGTGCCCTCCATCTCTTCCGTATTCACCACAATATATTTAAAATGCTTTGGACTCTTACCATAGTTTGCAAAACATTAAAACATCTTAAAGCTTAAAACTAGAATCCGTACTTATGAATGATACAATTTCTATATTATAATGTGTGATACCAAGCTTCCATGAAGTACTGTCTTTTGTGAAATTTTCTTTTCTATTTTTAAAAATTGCAAATGGTAGTAGAGCCCATGGGCTTTATGACATTAATGCCTTGATAGCATTTATATAGACTAGAATTGGAGGCTTCTCCATCTTTATGCTATATTTCATAAATGGGGGCTTTACATGATTTGAAATTTTATGCCTTTTGTTTAGGCACGCTTGGTGTACAAGTCTATATGGTCCCAACTTTGCTAGTTCAAACAATCCCTTAGATTGTGAGCTTTAATAGCAAAGAGAAAATCCTCTAGTCGTGTGAACACCTTGAGAGTGTGTGTGCGCGTACAAATGAGTAGAATTTTTTGTGCCCACTCATTGGTTGTCAACATGGAAATTCCCACGATGCCAACCACTAGGTGTTAATCCCTCCTTGTCTATCCGCATGAGAGTTTTGGTAAAAGGTGTCATGTGTTGCAAGAAAAGTGAAAAGTATGTTTAGAAAGATATCTCAAAGAAGAAAGAATAATGAACACTCAACATTACAACATTGGAAGAGATGTTTTGACACATGTCAACTATGTCATTTGATGAGGATTTGAGCTTTTTATCTTAGTTGGTGACCTACAACTCACCACACTATGTGAAGAATATATGGAGTTGTAGGGTGGGGTCAAGGATATTATATTCCATATGTGTGGCTTTAATATTTCCAAGCAATTTGTCAAATACTCAAAAAAGATGCCATGAAGCATATGGAGTCCTTGTGGATGGTTTCTAAAAATATGAGCCCTTTCTGAGTGAAATAAAAATATGTGGTTCTCTTAAATGGAATAATCCAGAATTATGTAGCCCTCTTGGATGGAATCTTTAGACCTGTCATAGTGTAATTTTTAGCTAGCAAGAGTTTCATAGCACATTAACCTTGACTATATGTATTTCTCTTTGTACTATATGGAAGTTACTTATCATTCTCTTGTCTCACAACTACAACTCTACAAGAGGACTCCTCCATCATTTCCGCACTATGCCTCTAAATTCAAATTATCTAATTCATAACTTGCTTCTATATGAATTGTACTTTTACTGAATTGTACCATGTAACATTTGAAACTATACTATTGTATTGTATAAACATGCATAGTCACTTTGAAGGTCATCATCAACCAGCCAATTCTATCAATCTAGTCAACCTATGTTGTACGTGAGTTGGATAAGAGTATTACATGTGGCAATTAAGACCTATGCTGAAATCTCAATCTAAGTAGAAGGAAAATGTAGCTTATGTGTCAATATTTTTAGTACTATATTGTTTTTTTTATATGTTTGTTGCTCACCTAGTTTTTTGCTCTTTCATATGGATTAATACAATAGTAAGTTTAGGACTTGGCACTTGTCAAAAGACCACTAAGCATGCAAAGTTGTAAGCACCGTTGGGTATTTGGCTTGGGTTGTACCTAAGTAAGTAGCCCTGGACATCTGTCGACATCATTCTTAGAGGTGAGGCTTGGACTTTGGGTTGAGCATGTGGATCCTACAAGATTTAGGTGAAGCAATATGACTTGCCATGGCTAAGCCTTACGACTGAGATCAAGATTATTGGATCGCTTGAACATTTCTAAAACCTTGAGATTAACAAATGGACTCGACAAATGAACGTTTGATGAATTTATTTTGCACTTGAATCATTTTTTTACATGCCAAGATATTAAGATAAAATTTTTAACAAGCCTTTAAAATCACATGAAGATATTATATATTGCATTTAAAAAAAAATCAAAGACACAAAGTCATCAAATTTTGAATTCACTTAATTTAGCAATTATTTTTCATAATAACAAATTGATCATAGCTAATGTTTATATTTTTTTAACAAAATTAATCTAAAATTCTATAAATATCTTGCATCACTTAGTCTAAATTTCAAATTTTTGCAAAATATGGCATTTTACAAATCATTTTTTTTCTATTTGAAGTTTCAAAATCTATGAGAATTTTAAAAAAATCTTAAATCATAAAAAAGGGGTCTTTCGCCACTTCTCGTTTCAAAAGCGGTTTAGATTTCTTCATTGTTAAAGGTTTTACATTTTCTATCTTTAATAACCAAAGATCAAAGGGACAAATTTGTGAGAAATTGGCAAAAATCTAGCTTGGTATTTTTTATGATAGAAGTTTGTAAGTGAATCTCACATGTGTGGAGGATGTTCCCACGTGTGGAGAATTGTAGAGTAAATCAAAATGTTTGATATAGGGGTCTCATAGAATTTCATAGTCAAGCATTTAGGTGTAGGATGTTGATAGGGTCAAATTTGGCATAGATGGCAAATTATCCATTTCCACTTGTAATGCCACTATTGAGCGAAACTTGTGCCAATTAGAGTGTAGACAAGTGTCATGCTTTTGTTTGATGAAGCTTAAGAGGTCCAAT
Organism: Diphasiastrum complanatum; assembly: GCA_029204225.1. Taxonomy (NCBI): domain Eukaryota; kingdom Viridiplantae; phylum Streptophyta; class Lycopodiopsida; order Lycopodiales; family Lycopodiaceae; genus Diphasiastrum; species Diphasiastrum complanatum. The sequence continues at coordinate 46,180,711 of CM055105.1, forward strand.
AGGATCTAGAGGTGGAACCTTGTGAGGTCCAATAGAAAATTGAGGTGTGCTTGAATATAGTCCAATAGAATTTAGAGGTGCATGGATCAATGGTCCAATAGGATTAAGAGGTGGCAAAGTGTGATCCAATCATAGTTAAGCATAGTGGTAGCTCATGAATCTATTAGTATCATTGTACTCCTCCTTTTGGATCTAATTGATTTTGAGATTGAATTTCTAGCTTTCTCTCTCTACCCGAGAGATCATGATGGTTTTTCTCTCTCTACCCGAGGAGAGCAGCTTGTTTTTACTTAGAATACTTTTGGAACACTTCCCACACATGTGAGTGAGAGTTGGAAGTGATTGAATGCATGTAGTAGTGTGTTTTTGCCATAGAATCAAAGATAGATCTTGAATCTCAATCTAGTCTTGATCTTGGTGCATCTACACACCTTAGGAGATCACAAGTACATGTAGTGGATAATCCACACGTGTGAGATTCAACATGGTATCAGAGCCTACCTAAGGTTACCATGCATTTTGATCCATTTGAGTGAAAACTATTCATCAATCTTGAGCTAGAAATTGTCAAGGCCCATTTTCCTAGCTATCTTGTTCAATTTTGGATCAAAAGAGATCAAAAGGACATTGATTGGGTCTGACCTGGTACTGTACGAAATCAGGTGCTCAGACACGTGTGAGGAACATCCAATTTCAGTTTGGGAGTTCTCTTTCATGTTTGATCCAAAAATCTTGCTAGATAGCTTGTTTTGAAGCTATTTTTGTCTAGTTTCTGATGCAATCAGTTTCATTCCATTTGGTTGAGCCAATCAAAAGTTATAAGCTTTTGAAGAGGGTTAGGTAGGGCACCTAGACCTGGGTGGACACATTTGGTTTGGTCAAAAGATTGCTTGTTTGATCCAAAATCACAGTTGAATGCTTACCAATCTCATCTATATGTGATCTAGGCACTGTTTTGAGGATCTTAGCCATTTTGTTTCATGCAATATCATTGTATTGGAGTCAAATTTGGTTTCTTAGTGTATTTCACACGTGCTCCATACTCCATCATTTGATGTGAAGTATGTTGAATTTCACACGTGTGGATTGTCCACTACATGTACTTGTGATCTCCTAAGGTGTGTAGATGCACCAAGATCAAGACTAGATTGAGATTCAAGATCTATCTTTGATTCTATGGCAAAAACACACTACTACATGCATTCAATCAATTCCAACTCTCACTCACACGTGTGGGAAGTGTTCCAAAAATATTCTAAGTAAAAATAAGCTGCTCTCCTCAGGTAGAGAGAGAAAAACCATCATGAGCTCTCGGGTAGAGAGAGAAAGCTAGAAATTCAATGACACTCAAAATTCACTCAATCTCAAAATCAATTAGATCCAAAAGGAGGAGTACAATAATACTAATAGATTCATGAGCTACCACTATGCTTAACTATGATTGGGTCACACTTTGCCACCTCTTAATCCTATTGGACCATTGATCCATGCACCTCTAAATTCTATTGGACTATATTCAAGCACACCTCAATTTTCTATTGGACCTCACAAGGTTCCACCTCTAAATCCTATTGGACCTCTTAAGCTTCATCAAACAAAATCATGACACTTGTCTACACTCTAATTGGCACAAGTTTGGCTCAATAGTGGCATTACTGTTAAAAATTCACAATTCTAGCTTGACTAGTTTTGGTCATATGACTTGTAAATAGTTAGATGGTCATGATGTGGCTTGTCACACGTGCCAAATAGCATAGGATTCCATTCATAAGGATGTTCTCAAGTAGACCTAAGTTTTAGAACCTTTGGAATGAGTCCAAATTATGCTTAGATACAAGGGAGAAAAAATAGGAGCTATTTTTGGTAATTTTTGCATTGTTGAGGGATCTCCAAGATTCCAACCCTAACTTGGTAGGGATGAAAGATCCACCAAAATTAGCATTAGGGATAGGTTTAGGGCTACTCATACCTGCCCAAAACCGTGATGGATCATGTATATATAGGTGATGATATGTCACCAAAATCAATCAAGCAATTTCATGTTTTTTCTCTCATAATGGTGCAATTGCTCTCTATGTTCATAATTGTTTGAGTACTTGTGATTACTAATGATTATAGGATTGAATGTAGGTCTGGTGTACAGTACTCAGACTGTGGGAGGCCGTACTTTCACACGTGTGAAGCCTTCTTCAAGGATTTGGGCCATTTAGTGAGGTTCAAGCATAGATTTTTGATGGATTTTGATGGTTCAACTTGTGCTAATCTTATGAAATCATAATCTATTGTTTCCCTCATCATTTCAAGTGTTTTAGGATCCTTATTTGCTGTAATTTTTACATGGTATCAGAGCCTAAAGGCTGAAATGAGCTAAATCCTTGGTTTTCATTCAATTTGATCACAATTTTTGATCTAAATCTTGTGTAGATTGGATCTTAGCATCTAATATTGATTCTAGAACTCAAAGTGAGTCAAATACATTGGAGATTGGTGTTGTGTGACTTCATTTTCAGGTGTTTAGGTGTCTAAAACCAGAGGCAAAGTTGAATTCAATTCACATTACCAAGATAGCAAGTTTTGCTTGCTCCAAGCATTGATTTCTAAGCGAGTTTTGGAGGTGATTTCATAGAGGAGGTTTCTAGCATTCAAGGAGAGGGAAGATCAGAGTTTTGGGGACTCTTCAAGGCTGTTCTAAGGTGTAGTAGACACCTCCTAAAGTGATTTAGATTCAGTCCAACCATTGCTTGACTTATGCACCAAATTAGATCAATTTTTCATCAATTTTGATCATTTTTTGCTTGTGATTGGATAGTAGATTGTGTTGCATCGTCATTAAGTTCCATTTAGATCTTTTACAAGTGATTTTGGAAGTATATTAGGTTGTTGAAATTCACTCTTGATCAGATCATTTGGAAGCTTTAATGTTCTTTATAGAAAGAGGGGCAATTCTACTAGTATTGTCTACTTCAATCAAGCAAGTGCATTGTTTCTAGTATTCTATGATTTGATTTTGTTAGAGATCATTCTTAGATCTTTATAGGAAGTCTATTACTGATCTTTTCAGGTCCCTAAGAAGTGGGATAAGGTAGACCTTCAATCAAATCAATAGAAGTAACCTTCATTTGTGTCAAGTCCTTGATTAGGAGACTAGATGGCATCTATAAATGCATATCTTTTGGATACTAATGAAAGGCTCAACAAAACTAGCTATTCCATATGGAAAGTTAGAATGGAATCGATCATGATCATGCAAGATCTGATGGAAATTGTAAATGGTAAGGAGGGTGAACCTATTCATCCTCAAGAAAAAGCCAAATACATCAAGAGGTGCAATGTTGCACTACATTGCATAAAAATGAATGTTGCAAATGAACTCTTAAGAGAGGTAGGAGATTGCACTTCAGCTCAAGATGCCTGGGAGACTTTGCAAAAGGTCTATGAATCCAAGAACCAAACTAGAATGTTAGCTTTGAAGAATCAAATCTATAGAAGCTATCAAAAGAAAGGAGAGAGTGCACATACTTTTGTCCTAAGAGTAAAGGAATTGAACAAAGAGCTACCCTTTATAGGTGACCCTATCAAGGATGAAGAGCTTGTTCAACTCATATTGAATGGACTAAGCTTTGAATTTGACAATTTGGTTCAGGGATATGCAATTATGGGTAAGCTACCCATACTTGAAGAACTCCAAGGCACACTCATGGCCGAGGAATCAAGAAGGAGCCAAATGCAAGAGAGGATGGATAGGCTTTCCATCCAAGGTGGAGATGACCAAGATCTCTTCACCAAAGGCAAAGGCAAGTCCAAAGGCAAAGGATCAACATTCAAGAAGTCTACAAAGCTTGAGGATCAAGAAGACCCCCAAAGGCATCTCCATCAACCACCAAAGTCAAGAAGGACAAATCAAAGGTGAAGTGCTACTATTGTAGCAAGATGGGGCATTATGCCTCGGAATGCTTCAAGAGGAAGCAAGATCAAAGCCAAGCCAACATGAGCAAAGAGGAGGAGGAGGAGAGTTCACATGAGGACTCTTGGATCTTTTCTCCTATAGCACTCAACTCCTTGTTAAGAGATTTGATCCTAAGGACATACTCTTGTCCACTCTCTCCACTTCCTTTAATACTTTGGAAAACTTGATTTATTAGCATGAGGATTCTTGAAGTGTTATTGGATTCATAGATACTCTTTAATGAATCCCAATCCTCTTTGGATGAGGCAAAGAAGACACCTCCTTCAAGAGGTCATTGCATACATTCAACTTTATGCAATGTAGAGCTAATCTTGCTCTCTTCTTGTATTTGGTTTGTCCTTGGAGAGCTTGAGGCTCTTCCTCAACTCCCAGAACTATGTCAAAAAGGTCATGGATCACTATGAGTGATTCCATCCTCACTTTCCAAATGGAATAATTTGTGGAAGTGAGTCTCTCACTTGATTCCAACAAATATCCACCCATGGATGACATTGTAGAATGAATGCTCTTCTAAAAAATTAAGATTTTTGAATTTTAAAAGATCTATGAAAGGCCTAAAGCTCACAAGATTGCCTATAGCCTTGTCTCTATCAAACTAGCACACAAGCTTGAATGATACACAAAGATCTTGACAAAAATTCCTAGCTTTCACTCTCACAAAAAATTTTGCTTTACACTTTTCTTAGAGATTTCACTTCAACTAAGGATCTGAACAAATCAGCCTCTTAGATCTGATCTTAAACTCCAAAAGGAAATGCTCCAATGATCCAAAACTCTATTTGGTCATAGGAATTAGCTAGATTGAATCTAGATCAATATTGTGCTTCAAAAAGCACTAAAAATGAACTAGAATTGTGATTTTAGGACCAACAAACACAAAGTAACATGAAATGAAAGTTGTTGTACAGTTTCACACGTGTGAAAAGTACATACACAGCCTCCAAGTTGATTTGATCCAAATAGAAACAAGCTATCACTCTGAACTCGCCCTCACTAGTATTGGCCAAAAACAAAATTTGCCAATGATCATTGCAAGTTTTATGATTCAAATGATCACTCTCTTACTTAGCTCTGATACCATGATAAAATTTCAGTTTAAAGGACAATAATGATTGTAGTTAACAATCATAGAGAGGTATTGGTTGCTTAATCAATGGATCTATCAAGTTATACACTTTAGATCTTGATCTAGATTCACTACACTTAGATTTAAGCAAGAGCAATGGATCCAAACTTCATAAATTAGTGAAAGAGGCCTCACGTGTGTGGAGTACTATCCACAATATGGCCTGCACCTGAAACAACAAGTACTTTGGTTCTTGATAGCAATCGTTCATAGAAATCACAATTCTAATGACTAGAAATCTCACAAAAGTGTAGAATGCAAAAGTCTCATCAATCTCATTAGCAAAATGATGATCCTTTTATAGATCAAATACATCCACGAGTATGGTACAGTCCAGCAGGTCTTTACATGTGTGAAGAGTGCCACATCACTCAGATCTATCCATTTGATCCATCCTTGATCCTTATCCAAAGTTGACCTTCTAGAATATGGCTAAAATCCAAAGAGCTAGTCCCCTACAATATAGGAATATTCCCTACAAAATAGGATCTAAGGAAAATGGTCAACTCTTATCTTCTAGAACTATACACACGTGTGAACATCCACTTGCCATGTGGGAGCATTTACTCATGCACATGCAAGGAAAAGCTAAATTCTAGGTGACTAGTCAACTTGACTAAAAACTAGTCATATCATGTTCACACTAACTTGATTGATACAAAATCAAAATAGATAGATACAAGTATGAAAAGTACTTTCTTTCACACGTGGGAACAGGCTCCACATGTGTGAAATCAGATCATGAACATTGTTCTAATGATTGATCTTTATTTACAATAAACAATGTCAAGTAAGAAGTGACAATTTTCAACAAACTTCAGCTCCTTATTAGCAAATAATCAACACACTAGCTAGCCGGTACTTTGTGAAGCAGTAGATTCAACGTTCTTAACAATTTTGTTGGTAAATGGATCTGAAACAAAGTTCCAATAAGCCGCATGAATCAAAAAAGAGTATCGCTCAACAAAACAAGAGATAATTGGTTGACATGGATCTCGGGAGCTAAGCACAGCGATACCTAGCTCAGATAAAGGGGATTCCTACATCAACATCATTTGAGGTGGATGGCGAGGTTTTCCATGTGCATAAGTGTAGGGTCAAAGATCTTGCGTAGTATAGCCCTCCCGCCTGTCAACAAGGGTTAGTTCACTAGATAGGCACCTAACTATGCATAGATGCTATTTTTAGTTAGTTTCCTACTTTGCATCTAACTCTACCTCCACTAATACTACTCACACTAACTCTAATCCCCTAACTAACTTCATCATGATTTTGGGTGAAGAGAGAGGATAGCATAGAAGAGGAAGAAGAAGGAGAAAAGAGAAAGAGAGAGAGAGAGATGAGATGGAGGTTAGCTCAAATGCTCAATTTCATTGCTTATGGAAAAAACCTTAATTAGCATAAATCAAAAAGCATGGGAAATGGAAATAACAAGCAATCACAACAATAGCATAAGCAAGAGTGATTAGCAAATGAGGATGCTTGAGCTCTCAAAATGATAGAGTCTCCTCCTCTCTATTAAGCATGAAAATAGTGTACAAATGGTGCCTTTTTATAAAATGGGGAAGGCCCTTGTCTCAAAATCCTATTGGCTAATATTTACATTGATCCTATCCATTCATCTTGGACCCAACTTGATCCAAGGGTCCATAAAAAGTACATTGAAATTCACAAGATTCATGTGAGTCCCAATTTGGACCCAACTCTAAAAAGTAATCTCTAAGTTAAATAATGACTTTGGGCCTCTAGTTTTATTTTAATTCAAAGGCCCAAGTCTATTTTATTTTATTTACACTTAAGCTTGCGTGCTCATTAGGCCATGGGCTTATACGCGCAGGATGCCATGCTCTCGCAACACATTTTATTGGTCGATTTTATTTATTTACAATTCGTTGGGAATACCCCCAACAGGACCCACGGCCTGAAGTAGTGTCGGTCCCTCGGCACTCTACCGGTTCAATAAAGAGTCTTCTTGGCCCACCTTTGTTGGATGACGTAGGTCGTGACATCTTCCATAAAGTTGAGGTGGTCCAGTTTCTTCAAGTCCTTGGGCGTGTGAAGGGACTTGTGGTCTTGGTCAACCCAACTGCATGTCCATGGATCACCAAGAAGGGCAGCTCGGTAATACACACGAGGAACTGGCAGCTGATCTTCAACTTTGTTGAAAGCTAGCGCGTTATTCGGATCAAAGAATATGGGGGGGAGAAAATTGTCCCATTTAGTTTCAATCCCCAGTAAATGCTCTAATCCCGAGCGTAAGTGGCTCCCGCGCGGACTGTTGGATCAGGGCAGTTGAAATAGTGATTCGCGAATGTGGTGAGAGCCCTTCTGGCATCTACATCTATAGTCCAACCGTACTTTGATGGAATAATCGGACAATTGAAGTTTTGAATTGTGATTTTGTCCAGAGGGGTGTCGCATTCTGCCCATTTGGATCGTCGTGTACATGGCAGGAAGTGTGCGTTCACCCGTAATTGTTGCGGACTTGTCACATAGGCCCTAATGGCCGCAGGGTCTCTTTCAAACAGCTGATGTCGCCATTCTGGTTGTGGTTGGAGGGCGGGTAATGCAGCTCCTTGCCCTTTATTGTCTGAGCTAAAAAAGATATCTGCCAGCCGTCTCTTGATGACTCGTGGGGATACTTTGATAGGAATTCATTTATTTTCTCCTCCATGGACTTTGGTCTTTGGAAGGCCCGGCTGGCAGGTATGGTGCGCGAACCTCTGGATGATGTGGCCTGTCCCTCCTCTTGGCTTTGGTTGGTACCTGTGCCTTGGCCTTGGTCTCGCGTCTCAGCACCCGTGTTTGTTGGTCCTTGGTCTTGGCCTTCAGACCCTTGATCTTGACTAAATCCCCCTGCTACTTGTTGGCTTTGGTCTTGGCTTGTACTGGCCTGTGCAGCATCAAAAACAGGTGGCGGTGGAATCATCGAGGGGGTGGGCTGGGCCTTCTTCTCCATGAATTGTTTGCAAGCCTTGAGGGCTTGTTTGGCCTGGACGAGCTCGTGAGTTGCGCTTGTCCGATATTTATTGAACTCTGTCTGGTAGCTATTTAAGGTTTGGCAATAGACCTGCACCTGACGCCAAAAGAGATTCATTTCTGATTCAGATAGCGGCCTTGAGTCTGGTTTAGGTTGGGCTAACTAGGCGAGCTTTTCATTTTATAGGGCTTTGACTTCCGCCCCCAGGCGCATATTCTCTGCTTCATAAATCTATAGTTGCACCTGGAGTGGAGCAAGCCATTGGGACGCTTCAGATTGAAGCTCCCGCACCTTCGTGGAGGCCTCTATCAGCGCTTTGGAGAGGCTTTGGATGTAAAGATTGAGGCCCTACTCCTTTTGCTGCAGCTTGACAATATCTCGGTGCCCTTCTTGTTCATGTTGTTGAGCTAGAATCAACTCGTGTTGCAGCTTTGTGAGTTTCGCTTGCAGTTGTGTGTTGCTTGTTGCCAGGTGTAGTACCATGCTTTTCAAAATAGCTTTAGCCGCTACCGCCTCCAACATGTATTTGCCCAGAGTCTGGTACGTCATCGTTAAGTCAATGGGAGCAGCCAGTACACTGGCACTGGTAGGGGCTTGTGTTGTATCAGCCCTGACGACTTGTGGAGTTCCGCCGTCATCATCTTCAATGAGGTTCTCGTTGGACCTGATGTCATCTGGGGTGGTGGAATCAGTCCGAACTGACGATGGTATGAAAATGGTTTGAACAAATGCGTCATCAGGCAACGGTTGGTTGCCCTCGGCAACCTTTGGTGGCGAAGCAAGTGGGGTGCGAGAAGCAATAGTGGAAATGGGGTTGAGGACGGTTTGTCCAAACAAGAAGATGGGAGGAATAGAGGGGAACTGAAGGGTGTTGTGGAGTATGGAGGAAGGTGAGGATGGAGCAGAAAGGGTCTGGCATGGGGGTGAAAAATTGATGATTTGCATCCATGCCAGAGTGTCGGGAGACAATTGAGAATCGGAGGGATGAAACATGAGGGAATCGTCAATGATGGCAGGAGTGATGGAGGATGCGATGGTGATGGACAGAGTAGTAAATAATGGAACAGAAATGGAAGTGGTATCAATAGAGAAAACAAGAATGGACACAGAAACAGTTGTGGATGGAACAGGAAGAGAGGTAGTGACAACAGAGACCGGAGTGGAGGGTTGCCCGGAAGAAGAAGTGACGGTGGTTGATGGAGTCGTTAGTGCGGTGGTGGTGGTGTGTCTTCGGGTAGCAGGTGGAGATGAAGATGTAGAGGCAACGCCACACATTCGTTTGCTAGCGGTTGTGTCAGTAACTGCAGGTTGGGAGGAGGTGGATGCTTGAGATGGCGGATAGAGGTTAGTGTGTGGCACGGTGGAAGACAAAAGGGATGAGCGGTGAAAACCGCGCACTTTCGTCTCGAGAAGTGCGTAAGCAAAATTATACAACAGAGGGCCTACTGCGATACGCTCACGGTTGTTAGGTTTAATGGAGATGGTTAGTTCGTGAATGAGGAAGCTATGCCAGTCGTATGGCACAACTGAGGGTCCAGGAAAATCCAGAAAGGATTCTACTATCTGACTCAGCAGCTTGGACTAAATTTTGTCCTTGCGGAATGTTGAAATAACCAGAAAGTTATTCAACAGATGCGCAGCCGCCTGAATGACAGGTTCCGTGATAGCATCTATCAGGTAACCATTGTTAGTCTGGATTGGGATTTCCGGTGCAGTTTGGATGACGAAAGGTTTGATTAGGGTTTTTGCTTGACGATGGGATATGGGCTGACAGTCATCGGACATTATGCCAATGGTGACCATCGAGTTTGTGGTAATCCTGACCTTGTATGTGGTACCTTGGTACAAGAAGTGGAAGCGTGTCTTCGGCGCTTCCCAAGTGGCGTAAGCGTGAAGGGCGAGGCCCTTAATCTCAGAATGAAAAAGCGTCAAAAAAAATCCCATTGCCTCAAGAAGTGGACCGGTTGTTTGTAGACGTGGTTGGATTAGAGCGTTAGAGGGTAAGGACCAAATCTATTTGGCCTCAAGAATTTCATGTTGGATCATCTGCTTGGTGCCAGAGTCTTCAGAGGATGAGGAGGCCATGTTAGCAGTGATAGTTAGAGGACGAAAAAGTAAGAAAAACGGTGGAAAAGGTAAAAAGGTGTGGAAACGACAAAAAAGTATGAATAACGAGTATGGCAAGAACTGTAGTTCAAAGCACAGATCTTTGTTCAGTATGAGCAGATAATAGCTGGTAGTAAGTTTGGTCGCAAACAGAGAACTTGGAAATTTCAGTGTAAATTTCAGCAGAGCTTCGCCATCAAAAGTGACAAATGACTCAAATTCGGCCCTTATATAGCGGAATTTAGAGTGTGTATTAGGTGAAATCCACTTTCCTTGTTCAGTTCCACCCAAATTTTGGCAGGGACCTTCTTCACAAAATTTTAAGACCTCAAAGAAGTTTGCGAGAGTTCAGAAGGTGATTTGACTGCCATGCAAAGGTTCTGCGAGGGTTCAGACTGTCTGCGAGGGTTCAACTCTTGTAGGAAGTCATCTCTCGTACAACATGTCCCTGTGATTGTATTTTCAAGATCAGACCATGTAGGCAGGCTAATTTCACTGCTCTGATTCCATTTAGGCACCTTGCGAGAGTTGGTAGGATGATCTTGATGCTCTACGAGGGTTCTGAATATTCAGCTTTTGGGAACCCTCGCACACACTAAAAAATGACGATTTCTCCATCAAGAACTCTCACAGAGATTTTTATGGATGCATCTGGGTCAGATCTAGTGACTATCCAAGTTTCAAGAGCTATCTCCCAGGGGATCTCCAAAAATCATGAAAAAAGTGCTCTTTTAGAGTGTTTTTTGACGAGATCTCGAGATTTTCTGATTTTTAACTTTTGCAAACAAGTAATCAGCTTTATCGATGCTGGATCTGACTGTTGATAGTTCTCTGAAAGTTTTGATGGACATCTGGTAATAGATCCATCAGTTTTTGGTGAATTTTGCCCTTAATTTGCCATAGTTATTGAGATCGAGGTCTCTGATCTGCAAATTTAGGGGGCTTATTGGCATAATCTGATGATCTACTTTCTCCTTAATCCCATCTGGATCTGTATCCCCCTTGGATCCTAATGGCTTTTCCCGATCTTGCTAGATCTGGCTGAATCTTGATGGATCTAGCTTGATTTTGTTTGATCTTCCTAGATCTTGTAATAATGGTCTATCATAACAGCTTTTCATAATGTGCCACCACCAAACTGGATCTATCTCACTATGGTGGCCAGTACTTGTGCAACCGACTACCATTGATGGGTGTATCGAACAGTGTCCCATCTAGTTTCTCTAAATTCACGGCTCCATGATTAAGAATTTCCATGATCCGATAAGGACCTTCGCTTGTGAATTTTAATTTTCCCTTGATCGCCTTGGTTTTATACATCAGGATTAAATCTCCGAAACCAAGATCCTTATTTTGTAACTTGCGATCATGCCATGCTTTGCGTCTTTCCTTTTCAGCTGCCAGTGCATGAACAGCTAGTAAGCGTGTTTCACAGAGTTTATGCAGAGCTTCATGGCGTAGTTGTAGAGATTTGGATTCATTCAGACATTGCATTGTGGCAATCCTTAATGAAGGAACTAGAAACTCTACTGGCATTACAGCATCCTGACCATATACCAATTGGAAATGTGTTTGATCAGTGCTTCCCTTATATGTTGTCCTAAATGCCCACAGAGCAGCATGCAACTTATATTCCCAATCTGATCTGCTAGCTTCAATTATTTTCGTGAGCACGCTACACAGGATCTTATTGGATGATTCTGCTTGCCCATTACCATGAGGGTAATAAGGCGTGCTGGTTCTATGGATCACGAAGAATTTTTCCAACAGGACCTTGATGGTCTCATTGATGAAATGACTCCCGCGATTGCTGACTAGCTCCACCGGGCATCCGAAGCGCACAATGATATTTTCATAAAGGAACTTGGCAGTGGTCCTAGCATCAACTACTCTTACTGCCTTGGCTTCGACCCACTTGGTGAGATAGTCTATGGCTACGATTATGTATCAAGCCTGGGAACTCTTTGCCGCAGGGTGAATTGGACTGATGTAATCCAATCCCCACTTTTCGAATGCTGCTTGGGCTAAGACCGGGTGCAGTAGGTCATAATTCAATCTCATTGGTCTCCTTGCCCTTTGGCACACATCGCACTTTTTCAAGTATTCCTCCGTATCTTTACGAATCGCTGGCCACCAACATCCTGATTGCAGGATCTTGCGAACTGTAATGTCGGATGCAAAATGGCCTCCACCCATGCCTTCATGTGAAAGCGAAATGATCTGAGTGGCCTCATGAGGGAGAATACATCGACGAAGAATCCCATCTGGACCTCTTCGATACAACTGGCTGGCAATCAGCTGATAAGGTCTAGCCTTCAAGATGAAGTTCCACTGTTTCGCCTTTGGTAGTGACTTGTCTGGTTGGCCCCACATTAGATATTCAACAATGTTGGTAGCCCATTCTAGTAATGTGTCCATGTAAAATAAGGCAGCATCGGCCAGCTCATCGTCGGGTTGGGTTGCAATCTCCTTTCCCTTGATTCGTGCATGATCTGCCATGTGGTGTTGTTTCCCCTTGCGAACTACTATCCGAAAATTAAATTCCAGCAACAGAAGTAGACATTTGGTTATTCTTCCGGTGTTGCAAGTTTTGTTTATGAGATAGAGCAAGGGCTGATGGTCCATATAAAAAGCGAAATGTGTGGCCATCAGGTAGTGCCAAAATTTCTTAACCGCGTAGATCATTGCTAGTGCTTCCCGCTCTGTGGTAGAATAATTCGTTTCTGTATCATTGAGTTGTCGACTTGCAAATCGGATTGGAAAATCTTTTTTGTGTTCACCTGGCTGGGTTAAGACTACTCCAACTGCATACTTTGATGCGTCCGTATGCACATGAAACTCAATGGACCAATTGGGTGGACGTAAGATTGGTGCTGAAACCAATGCATTTTGAAGCATTTGAAAAGCCTTTAAGACTTCCTTGTTCCAATGTGGATCCGTTGTGAGCTTGTAAATTGGTCGAGGTAACTCCGCAAAATCAAGAATGAAGATCCTATAATAGTTAGCATGACCCATAAAGATGTAGACTTCGCGAATCGTTCCCGGTGGTGGTAGATCAACAGTGATCCTGATCTTTGATAGATCTGTGGCAATTCCGTGTCTTGACACTATATGGCCGATAATCAAGCCATGTGTCACCCAAAATTGACATTTTTCCAGGATTCAGGGAGATCAAGAAGTCGCGGCATTTCTGTAACACTTCCTCCAAATTGGATAAATGTTCTGAGTTTGGTCCATGCACGCACAGATCGTCCAAGAAAATTTCCAGAAATTTTTGCAAAGAATCCTTGAATGCCACCTGCATGACTCGTTGGAAGGTGCTTGGGGGATTGCAAATTCCGAATGGCATCACTTTATAGGCATAGGTTTCCCATTCCGTGACAAACGTTGTCTTGTGCTGGTCTTGGGGGGCTAGGCTTCACCTGGTTGTAGCCGCTGAAGCCATCTAGAAAATTGTAGACTTCGACACCAGCTACTCTGTCGAGGACACTTTTCGTAAATGGTAAAAGAAAGTGATCCTTTTTTGTGACTGCATTTAGCACCTTCAGATTCACACAGATCTGCATTTTGCCATTCTTCTTGGGTACTATAACTATTGGCGATACCCATTCCATGTGCTCGATTTCATAGATGAAATCTGCATCCATCAGCTTCTGCAACTCCTGCTTCATCAGCTCTGTATAATTCGGATTGCAACGGTAGTAACGGCTTACCCTGGAGACTGCTCCGTCCACCAAGGGTATGGTGTGTTGGACTACTATTGGTGGAATGCCCTTAAGATCTCTACAACTCCAGGCAAAATAGTCTTTATACTCCACCAACAATGATCGTAGTCTCTTGAATTGTGTGGGTCTTAGCTACTCTCCCACATGTACTATTTTTTCTTTTTCACCTGGCTCGACAAGGTTCATCGGCTGTGTTCGCGTTGGTCTCTCGAAGACTTGTTCCGTTGGTGCTTGACTTTGATCAGGTTCTCGTTGAGCTTGCGGCATCATAATTACCACTTCGTCCAAGGTATAATTTTTGAAAGTTTCAGGCATCTCGTGAACTGGCGCTCATCGAGATTCCTCTTTCAGCATATTGATCTTAGTCCGACTGGTCATCTTTTGATTTTTTGTCACCTGTGTAGATGATGACGCTGTATATGAGTCATCTTGATTGACTTCAAGGAATCCAACACTTTCTTTTTGCTCTTTTTTGTCATTTTGGTAGATTCATCCTTGTTGTCTTTCATCGAAATTGTCGCGACATTCGCCTCGTGCATGGTTGCGAATATCAACATCTACTGTAGTTATCGCCTCTTCGAGTAGATCACTCCATCAGATCACCTGGTTGTAGCACTGCTTCAACTGATTCTTCTTATTCGTAGGTGCCTTGGGTGGATCGATCCTTGAGACTTTCGCCATAGTAGACTTTTGCGGTGGTTGAGCTGGTACTTTCTTGATTCCATAACGATCTGGGTCCGTGTGGTGTAGGACCTGCTCATCAGTCAGTTCAATCTCCTTATTATAAGTTAGAGCATGTGCCAAGGGACTAAATCATCGTCCACTGGGTTCTCAATAGGTTCCGCTGACAGCCATGCTACGTTTATCATATTCACCCCAAATGTGATTGGTGTGTCCATAGTGTAACACTTGGGTGAAGATGTATTGGGTTCAGGATCTGATTCATATTGACATGCCCAGCAGTCAATCGTTGCTAATGCATTCGTCCATCTTACGACATCCGTCTCTGAATCATAGTGACCTCCCTTGGCTGGCCTTGGGCGATCAATCGTGTGATCCATCGTGGATGATCTGTCATCAGCTTTGGATGCAATAGGTTTCACCGCCCATGTGGTTGGATCAACCTTTACAGCCTGCTCTCTGTTCTCGAAAGTTTTCCTGTGCCCCAGTTGTGTACTACTTGCGCAGTCCTCAACCATGGTCTTCCTAGTAACACACGGTATGCAGTTGGAGATTCAAGTATATCCATGACTACGAAAGTGATCACAAATTGCATGCCTGTTATTTTTACAGGGATATCGGCAACTACACCTTTTGGTTTCACACAGGATTGATCTGCCAGCTTGATGGCAAATCTTGCTGGCTTTAATCCTTGTAAAACCCATTTTTCATACAAAGTAGTGCAGATCAAATCAACACTTGATCCTCCATCTACTACTGTTGTCTCATCCTCGTATCTCTTGTGTTTGATTGGAAAAGTGATGTTATGTTCCTCACTTTCCCATGCTGCTCCGATGTAGAGGACGTTACTTGTTTCTTCATAGCTCGTACAATATATGGGCTCAGGCGCTACTTGCTCCTCATCTGCTTTGGCCCATTCAGCTAGAAGGCTTTTTGCTTGTGGTGCAATTCGCAGTAGTTCCCCGAGTGGTAAACTAACATGGCTCGCCAGTAAAAGTGTGAGCCTTTCAATGCGTGGTTCCTCAGGCTCCACCATGTGAAAGGGTGGTTCATGTTGGTGCAACTGATCAGTGCGCAGTGGTGAGTCCGCTTGTGGTTCCCGTTCGCCGCCAACTGGAGGTTCCGTGGGATTATCTCTTCCCTACTCTTTTTCCTCCGCTTCTGTTTTCTGTACCCAGTGTCTTATTTTTTGGTACTGTCTTCTTTCTTCTCTCACATTCGGATATGGCGCTGAAGTTGAGGGTTGGTCGTCAGTGACCGAGGGTGGTGGTGAGGGAGCCACCTCCTTCCTCTTCTGTGTTTGCGTGACGGCTAACACATGAGCATGGAATTGGTGTCTTTTTGATGGCATCCCTACTGGAACAGCTGGTTGTTGTATCGCAATGAAGTTGAGAGGTGCACTGGTTTCAGATTTAAATCGACAATTCTTGAAATAGTGTCCATAATCGCATTCTCAGTAGAAGGATGTATATTGTCCCTTGTAGGGACATTCTGCAATTCGGTGTCTTTCACCACATCCGTAGCAGTCGTAGTTCCTCCCGCCTTGACGTTGAGTGTGAGCAACATAGGCTGCAGCATATTCATTTATGACAGGATCCATAAATGGTTCATCTGGTTCGTACCATTGCTGCTGCTCAGGCTGAGGTGGCATTTGCATTTTTGGTTCCGCTGCTGTTAGGTTTACATGGGCCACTTGTTGATTGGCTGGCCTTGGTGGTGCAGGTAAGGCCATACGTTGTTGTTGATTTGGTGCGCCGTACCTCGGTGCCGCGTTTGGTGCCCCTTGATGGTATGGATAAGAAATCTGATAAGGACTTCTCTTCTATTGAACAATCCGGGGGTTAAACGGGCAAAATGCCGTATCGTGCGATGTTGCATTGCACAGACGGCAGAATCTATGTGTCGGTCTCAGATTTTGCTTTAGGACTGGACACTCGTTCGTTGTATGGTTTTGTGTGCACACTGAACACCATACATTCTCCCGTCATGGATACTATAGCTAGTTTGATTCCGATCGATGTGGAGTTACTGCTACAACTCCCTATAAGGCTTTCAGTTTCTGGTCAAACTGCGCCGTAAGTTGCTCCATCTGCTGTTTGTGTAATTTTGTCATTTGCTCCAACAGTAGTTCTGTGGATAGAGCAGATGCGTTTGAATATGACGATGCTAACGAGGGAGTAAGAGTGTGGGTGGATGGATATTCGTCGTCAAATCCCTTGTCCTCTTCCCTGATGGCATCTTCCAAAGCTTCTTGTAGAGTAGCGTACTACTCTCGTCGTTTCAGTTCTCTTCTGATGCTTCGTGGTAGTCCGACTAGGAACCACATGATCACCGCATAATTGGGAGTTAGGGCTGCACTACACTCGGATCGTAGGTGTTTGACCCGTTCAATATAGTCCCTGACCATTTCTCGTTTTCCCATCTTGACTACTCAGCAGGAGAAATGGGTCTTCCAGGGACTTTCTTGGTTTAAAGCGCGTAATGAGAGCCGGTTTAACCGCTTCCCAGGTGGATTTTTCTTCCTCTGACAGGTTGAAAAACCAATCCTGAGCCACTGCCAATAAGGACATGGAGAACTAGCTTTTCCGCAGGTGTCCGTTCGCCGTAGATTTCACAAGCTTGCTCGTAGATCTGGAGGAATCGGATGGGATCTGATGATCCGTCATATTTTGGTATTTCCATTTGTGGTGCTCTCCGGACTGCTTGCAAGGGAGCAACAGGTACGAGTTGGCCCATTGGATCCATTGGTGCTGGTTCCGGTTCAGCCTCTTGTTGCACAGCTGCTAATCTGGGAAGGTGTGGTGCTTGATTTGCTATCCTTCGTGCTATTGATCATCCCGATCTCAGATTCATCCGATGGTGGGTTCCAAAGTGGTTGGATCTTGCTTGTACAGTGGAATACAGTCTGGATCTTTAAGGATCTGATCAATCTGATCGGCTGGGAGTGAAATTTAGGCCTTTTACGGTGGTTTTTCCTTGATAACTTCTTACTCCTTGCACTGATTGACCTGAGATTTTGACAGTAGCTGGATCTGATGTAGATCTTTCCATTGATCTAGTCTGCGAGGGTTCTCATGTGCGAGGGTTGGCTGTGCGAGGGTTCTTTATCTATTTTTGCAGATAAAAAACTTGATATCTCTCATATCTTTTGGAAGTAACTCTCTCAAGGATCACAGTAGCTGGATCTAGGTCAGATCTCACTATGGAATTCTCTGCGAGAGTTAACTCTCACACTAAGTCAAAATTTCACTGTATGCAAGGGTTCAGAACCACTATTTTGGCTTGATCTTCACCAAATCTCAAAACTAACTCAAGCAGGCTTCATCACTGATGGAATTTATCATTCTGAATTGATTGAGAGGGTCTGCGAGAGCTCTTACTGGAAGGTTTTGCTGGATCTTCACTTTTTAGTGATTTCTTAGCACTCAAACCCAGTTTATTGAAAATTTTGAAGACTTAAATTACAAATTATGGCAAATTTTAATGCACTTAAAAATTGCTAGTTGACCACTTAAAAACAACAAAAACATATACATAGGAGCAACCTTTTTTTCAAAGTCTCAGAGCAGTTGGCTCTTGATGGATCCTAAAATGGAAGAAGACAATTTTGATGTCTATTTGATGTTCCAAGCATGATATACTAATCTGCGAAGAAGGCTCAAATATTGTTGATTTATGCGTAGTGTTTGTCAAAAATGCTTGGCGTTCATAATGAGAGGATGGAGGCATTGATTGCAGTGATTTTTGCCTCTCCTTGACCCATTAATCGTTCCAGAGTGTGGAGTTTGGAGCTTGGAGTGTTTTCCTTCTTTTTGGCATTTTTGTATTTCATTTAGGATTGTTAATGGTGGGAGAAGAAGTATTTGTTGAAGCTACTAGTCAAGGAGTGATAGTATGACAAAATAGCTTTAGTTGAAGTCAGTTAACCTCTCATTGAAGCCATACTTGTGGTTATCAATATTGAACAACTTCATGCATTTATGACCATTTTTTCAAGAGTTGATTTCGAATAGCATTGTTTGTCTTCATCATTTCATTATTTGACACCAATTTCAAAAGGTTAGGATCAAATGTGGTGCCTAAGCACCTCTTTGAGCTCATGTGCCACTTTCCAACTCTCTACATTGTGGGCTATCTTTGAGTTTTATGTAATGAGTGTAGGAGAGGCAAGTGCCTCTTGTGCTGCTTATGATGGAGGGTCTAAAATGGAAACATTATAATGCTTTCTATGGACTTTTTTGGGTTCTTGGGGGATGTCATTGGATGGTGTATAGACCTTGGGTTTGATTGTGTTCTTGGTAGCTCTCCAACAATCAAGCAAGTGCAGGGGACACAAGAATAATAATAAGACTCTACTTTATGCATATTTAGGTTGGATTTGTATTCCGGATAATCTTAAGTAAGAGCTCCCTTTGTAACTGAACCAGTTTTTGTAATTTATTCAAAACCTTCCTTTGCTTCATAAAGTTAAAAGGGCCTCTTTTAAGACTTGCTAGTTAAGTTTCCTTTGAACGGTCAAGATGGATACACTTGTTAGGGTTTTGGATCTAACGATGTGCATTATGGAGTGCTTGGTGCACCAAGAGGGACCCAATTAAAAGAGGGGAGGAGTAACTTCACTCTTTTTCTTTTGCCTACTCTCTTTGCCTACTCTCTCTCTCTCTCTCTCTCTCTCTCTCTCTCTCTCTCTCTCTCTATAGCGACCTAAAGCAGCTTGGAGGCTTCACTTTGTGGACTTGCAAAGGCTTGTGAAAGAGTGATACATTAGCAAGGAAGCTTGGAGCAATCAGAGGTAATGGTGTAGCCATTTCATAGCATGGTAATGTGCTTTGTTCTCTTATGGCATTCGTTTACAAAGCTTGATATGCTTTATAAGCTGTTTGGATTGGTAGGCTCATATGTGATGATGAATGATGATAGACAAATATTCAAAGCTTTTCAAGAAGCAATTTGGTGTGTGTTGTTGTGAGCGTTGTCCCAGCAAAGAGTTAGATCCGATTCAAAGGTATGATCCTCATCAATAACTCCAGTTTTTATGGATGTAGACCAATGTTGGCCTTCCTTGAGGAAGTGTGCATTTTATCAAGACTTTTGTCGTGCATTTTTTATGATACTTATTAGTATGATGGCGCACTGCTACGGTAGGAGCTGGCCGCCCTACCAAATGCGATTTCCTAGCTGGTTTCATGATCACTTTTGAGAAAATACAATGGCACACCACACTTATTGGCAGCCGCCCTTCCCTCTACCTTATACACATAATATTAAAGCTTGTTTTCACAAACAATGTCTCTCTAGATTGCCGCCCTTCTACTTCTTGCTTAGCATCATGTTACTTCTTTCAAAAGAATTAAGTCCAAGAGTTCCCCGTGAAAAAAAGACGGGAAAGAACCAAAGAACCCTCGTAAACACCAAAATTTTCAGTTCCAATGGACAAGAACTCTCGTAGAGGATTCCGAAGTTCCATCTCAATGAGACAAGGACACAAAAGCCTGCGAGAGTTAGTTTGGACACTACTCAAATTTGGATATGAATTAACTTGTGATATGAATTTGGATAATTTCAATTTTATATATAGATAGATATCTATACCCTATTTGGAATATTATCTTTCAAGGTAGAAAAAAAATTGAAGACGAACCAGGTCCAATTTGGAATTTCTACCCATGAGCAATCATTGGAAGGCCAACCAATATCGACTTCAATTCCTTTTCAGGCTCAGATGGACATCATTATACCTTTTACTCCATGTTGAAAGCATCTCTTTCAACTATAGTAATCTACCAATACATAGTTTGCCTGTGTTATTGTCTCACAATAATAAAGAGGACAAACATTCTCAAATAACCGTGCAGTAACATGGACAAAAGAAAACCTCTGAAGTTCATATGTGACATTTTAGCCAAACGTTGGAATTGCATTCTGAAGAATTTCTATTTCAATACTTTTGGCTTGATACGCTACTTACCACGGGTCACCAAATGTTCCCTGCACTCCTAAAGTACTTGCATTTCTTATCCTCTTCAATTTAGACTACATTCTATTTAGAGGATATGGGATACTTAAAGCAGATTTAAAGTGGTATATATAGAATCAAGAACCTGGACCTTGCCAAATTTGAAGTTCTCTGCAAGCCTTAGTTTTTATCACAACTTCATGTGTTCATATATACCACATGATAACCATTTTATTATCAAAGAAATAAAGATAACATAAAACGACATGGGACTGCAAGTTCAAGACCTTAGATATAATCATGCAGAGCACTCCGTTTAGAGTCCCTAGAAACTTACTTCAACAACTTCAACATAATGCTGCCTCACGTGATATAGTTTTTTATGCATATAACATAGCATTATGTGGCTCTTGCAAGTCTCCACAAGTTCATGCTCTCAATTATATGAATGCGGAGCACTGTACTGGAAGACAAAATGCACTTTTCACTCTCACAAATAACGATTTTTTGAAAGTTAACAATTTCCTCATAGATAATTTGCTGCTGCTTGTTCATAAACCATCCGACTTTCTACAAATCTGTCCTATAAACAAAGATTAAGAAAAGGTGACTCAAAGACCAGGCACGAATCAGGTCATAGTGGGCCCATCCCCTCATGCCCATGAAAGAGAAAGAGGCCACTTGCCACGTCTGCCAAGGTAGTCAAGTTGCAGCAACATCCCTAATATCCTGCAACAATTCTTGAGACAAATTAGTCACAGCTTTGTGAAGATTGTACATGATGGTACCTGATTACTGGTTTTCGCTACATACTCAACAAAATAAAGCACCACATGGAGGATGTCCTTTTTGAGCAACTGAGTGGCATCATACTCCAGATCTCAAGGAGTGGCAAGGAGTTCTTCACCAAAACACCATTCATTGGAGGACATCTACTCTACATTTTTTGGCTACAAAGAATCAAACAATCAGTTCCACATTTTGAGTTATCAGTCACCATATCCCCTTTCTAAGTCTCGGATGTCTTTTACTCTTCATATTCAACAAAGCAAGCCAAAAGTCACTGCAAATTTGATGCCTAAATAAGCACTGGCATTTTACATTATGGATATATTTTCCAAAATACATTCTATTCAACAGCTTAAACAGTGCTTAGCCTGAAACTGATCTAGCACTAAACTGGAATATGATACGCTTCTCATATCATCAGGTACGTCAAGATTCCCATCCTCGAGACACCTTTCATGATGTGAACTGATATACAAATGACATCAACAAGTTGATGGGATTAACCATCCTCAAATGGCACAGCCATTAGCCGTAACCTGTCCTCTGCAACGTGACCTCCATTTTTTAACTTCTCTTCTGAAAGTAATGCTTGTAAATCGCTTCCATTAGCCAGGCTATTGAACTCTACAGACTTGGAAGGAACAGATGGGTACCGTCTTTGACACAGAGTCATAAGTCGTTTTATGGACTGCAAATATTTGCGCGTTGTCTCGTCATTCATGATATGTGCAACACTGTTTGTGTAAATCTTCTCCCGAGCTGAACGTTCATGAATACCGACCATAGTCACACCGATAGGCCATGGGGCATTGCCGATTGCCAGCTTGATGTACTGGTCCATTGCCTGTAAGTAATCCCTTTTTATGCAACAATCTACGACAATCATTAATGCTTGGCGAATGTCATCCGGAAGAACCTGCAGTCATATAGAAAAGGATCAATATAGAACCAAAATATTGGAGCAGCTTCGCCTAAACATTAGAGAGAAAACCTGCCTTGAGAACTTATCAAGTTCTCAAGTTCTCAAGCATATATATGAAGGTAAACTAAATGCAACTCCATGATTCCAGTCAACAATCAACTATTCCTAGGGCATCTAAGCTAATGGCAAAACTAGGATTTTTGTACACCTCTGCTGATAAAGAACAAAGTGCTCACTTCTCTTTGATTTTCAGTGCTGACACTAATTTAAACCATAGAAGCACATTTTGAAGTTGAATGTGTTTCAAGAACAGAGTTCCATTTCGGAACTTGAGCCTAAAAAAATTTGAAACGCACTTTTTTATCAAAACAAGATTTGTAAAACTTTTTTGTTCCATTTTGAAACGTTGTTTAAAAAAAGATAGGTAACACACTGATTCACAAACAAAAATGTAAAAATTTTCAAATTAGTAGAAAATAAGGGATAAACTTAAAAAATTCTTACTGTGACCCAATCATATGCTAGATAATAGTAACACAAATTTTTAAATTACACTTATGTGAGCATGCTGAGTAAGAAAATATGCAAATACTAGTGTTATCGACTACTAGAGCTTGCAAAGATCTTATCTCAGATTTTTTATTTCGGGTAAAGGGATTTCTCTCAAGTATGTAAATATTCAAATTTTATGGCCTCCCACACATACAGAACGCATCCTGTTCCATATGTACAGAACGGATATCTATGATTAGAACCATAAGACTAACCATCACATACATTTGTCATTGACAAACCAAACAAAATGACCGACTCAATGTACATGGAAACTACGTCGTCGTGAGACGTTCTAAATTTTTATTATAAAGTTTTCCTACTATAAAAAAACATTGTGTAAATAGTCCCATTCAATAGAAACTAAAATCATCAAGTTGAACTAGCATGCCTACAACATGTTAATACAAGCTCTCACTCACCCAATCTGTAGCCTCAAGTCTCTTGTGTAAAGGTAAAAAGTCAACCACGACATCTTCAGACTGTTATCATTCACTGAACTCTCAAGCAGCTGAAATCACAAATGACTCTTGTTGATATGCAACCTGCCTTGCAGCTACCTTTAAACCAGTTTCTACAACGACTTAGAACTAGCTGTATCATGTCACCTGTCCTGAACCTCTGACCATTCACCTTTTTCAATTATGCACTCTTTATTCAACTCTATTTTAAGATTGAAATCTTATTTCCTTTAGAGCGTTCCAAATCTCTTGACTATCAGATGAATCAAGAGTTTATGAGCTGGAAAAATATTCCAGGAGCTGCAAAGAGATGAGTGGCCTACTTTATGGTCAGTGAGTCCCTCTCTCAAGGGAGTAAGAGCCGCATGTGCACTTCCAAGAATCATAGTCTTTCACTCAAAACTCGTGAACATGCAAACATGTATGCCATGCAGCTCAAAACCCTAATTTTGGAGAAAAAAAATAATCCCTACTACCCATCAATAGAGTGGCCAGACATCCATTATCTAATATAGCTCCATCTACTGGCTCAAGACAAAAACTCAAGTAGTATGCCTGCAAGAAGAGGAAAATTACCACCCTTACTATCTAAAGTTGCAATCCTCGTATAAGTCGAGCTATTCGAGGCCCTCATTTTGCAAGACATTTCCCACCTATAAAACTCAAACCCCTACAGAAATGAGAGAGGTGCCATGTAAAATGAGGAATGTACTGTGAAATGAGAGGTACTGTAAAATGAGGAATGCCATGTCATCGAGTATTGGTGAAAACAGGCCATTTTGAGACATTTAATTGGAACACGAAAATTTATTCTTTCCATTCATTAAGATACTTGTAAGATTGTCACAAATTGCATGCCAACACATGCACAACCTTATGACAATGTTATTAATAGGTGACAAGGGACATATAGGTGAAGATGGTACTTTTTCCCAAAAACAAAATCTCAAAAAGCGGTTTCAAATGTGTATGAAACACAATAGGTTTCAAAGGGCTTGGTTCCGCGACCAAATGGTTCATGATGTTCATATTCATGGGAAACAGACATTCCTTAAGTAAAGGACACAGCATGCATCTCCACAAAAGCATGAAAAAACTAAGTGTACCCAAACTAAAATTTAGGGGATATAAATTATCAATAAATTTTTATAAAAGCAGTAGGGTGTGAAGAAGGAGATTAAGTCCTCTTTGCTTCTAGCATGGAGAAAGAAAGAGGTATTGATGTCGTTTTAAAGGTCCAAAGGTACATGAGATTGATGGGTACATGTCAAATGTGTATGTAACCATGAGAACATAAGAACATCCCCAAAAAGTAAAGTCTTTTAGTTATCATAAAATAAGCAGTCTCCTAGTGATCTGGAGATGTGAGAGGCTTGCCAAATCAAGTTGAATAATCCCAATACACCATGTCTCTGCAACATACCTGGCAGTCAAAGTAACCAAGGTATTAAAGAGGCGAAACTTACTCTCAATATCTTGAATATGCTTACAAAAGTATAATTTCTCCAAGTTGGCCACGGAGGTCTTCCCTTTTCCAATATGCTCATAGTTGCCTGCCCCATACTAAATTGAGGTCCCAAGGAAAGCGTATTTTTAAATATGGATAAGATAATACGATCTCCAAGTGCTGACTGTCTAGGATAAACGAATGTCTCTACATAAAGGATCTGATAAAAACTGTAATGTAGTTTTCTTTAATTGACCTCTAAACTCCAAGCCCAGTAGGAGTATAGTGTATCAAGATGTCACCACGGTCCTTCGTCCTTCACTGGAACGAGAAATAAGACCATCATCATCCGCGTATAGTAGGATAGAGTTCAATGCTTTGAGTAACCTACAACATTGACAACCAACAAGCTCCAAATCGTCAATATACACACCAAAGAGAGTAGGGGAGAGAACACCCTTGCTTAATGCCAATATAGTTGAATATTAACTCGGAGGCACCATCCGCCACTTTGAAGCATCCAAAACCCTCTTGCATAGTGCCATTACATCTAGTATAGATGTCCGATAAGAATTGGAGGTCCCTCAAACTCTGGATGAGGAGATGTTGTGGTATTGAATTAAAAGCTCATCTAAAGTGAGTAAAGCAACAATGTATCATCTCCTTTTTAAATTCAGCCTCCTCAATGATAGCCTTGAGACCAAAGACATACTCTGAAGTGGAGTGTTGTGATCTAAGTCCCACTTGTCCCATGGCATGTAAGCAGTCACTACTTTCACTGGTCACTTCTTTTTGAAGTATGATCCCATAAAGCTTGGCTATAACATGTCCTATCATAATCATGAGATAATTCTCCAGTCTCCTGGAGTCACCACCATGGTGTATCAGCTGTATAACATCGGTACACTAGGAAGGAGGAACACCAAAGATGACAGCACAACTAAGGAGATTGGCAATAGTAGGTGAAAAAACTTGTCACATGTGAGGTATTTTCATTCAAGATCACCGATATCCATGTCTTTCTTAAGTTTAATCAGGTCAATGGCATTGCAAACCATCTAGGATGTGAACAGGGTGAACTATGTTGGTCTAGGGGGCATGGTGATGGGTACTAGTGTAGGTATCTGCAAGGATATGATTGGGACGTCGTGGGGCTGCAACACCTTGAGGACCAAATCCATGTGCAATATCATCATAAGGGAGACTTCCGCTCCATGAAAATAGATCTCTCGTCTTTACTTTCCCATGTCTTTTGCCCCTTGAAGTGCCTTTTTCCTTTCCACTACATGGATGAACATGAGATCATCATTCACGAAAACTCATGTGCCTCTAAGCTTAGCTCATTGTCTAAGAGCTTTCCTCCTCTTATCTAATGTATCAAACCAGAAACCTTTTAGCCTCTTATGCTTCATCTCAAGTGTCTGGCACTCCTCTTACGCTAATATCAAGGAATTTGCTATCCCTTGACCTTTCCTCAGCCAATGTAGCTATAATCACTTCAGCTATAGGTTTGGCACTCTCATTGTTGCTGCACCTCACCACCACTTTTAATGAAGATTTGGTATCCATTTTATGTTGTTCCAATTTGTCATCAGGGGCCTTAAATTTTTGGAATGTATATATGGATGGTAAGCCTTTCTCAGGCTTTAGTTTGGCAACTTGGGCCTAAAGTTTTTGAATGTATGTATGGACAATAAGCCCTTCTCAGGCTTTAGATTGGCAGCTTCTTCTGGTGACATAGCAATGTCAATCTCCATATCATTGTTGTTTGCAATGACTTCAAGAATTTCAGATCTGAATTTGTCTCTTTCATTAGTCATCGTGTGTAAGTTTTTTCCATCTTGTCTATTAGTATTGCATGCTGATGTCTCTTGACCACCTTCACAACATAGGCCCTGGCAGTCTTTGGGCACATTGCTGAAGTCCTGTTGTCCATCTCTCAAGGTGCTGGCTGTAACAAAGGAAAATCATTGTTTTTGAGAATGTGGCAGCAATGGAAATTGCTTTTGGCAGCAATGGACATGGCTGGAGCAACAGCAAGCATTGCTACTTCTGAAACAGTAGCCAAAAGCAATTTCCATTGCTGCCACATGGATGGATCCTCAGGGCATCAACGGATCATCCCCCATCAAAAATGGCTGGCAGTTATTGACGTCCGCTAAGGTTCCTCCCTTGGCAGTGACGGAGATCTTCTGCTATGGTTCCTCCCCTGGCAGTGATAAATCATCCCCCAATCAAAAATGGTTGCTATGCGTGTAACGCTAGACGGAGAATACATTTCATCTTAACTAATCCCTGTTTCCTGCTTTGTGATGCTGTGATCTCTTTGCAGGATGTGAACACTCCAGACCAATTTCTCTATATGCAAGCATCCCACCTTTCTTTGGCTATAATTGAAATCATAGTTGCAGCGCGATTCGCGAATCGTGATTCAGAATCGCGATCAGAATCGCGATCCCCATTCGCGATTCGGGATTTTCCCAGAATCGTGTAGAATTGAATTTTTTTTTTTTTTTTGAAATTTTTTTGTGCAATATGGGTATCAGATGAAAGCTCTGATCGAGGGGAGTATGATTGTGTAGTTTGCCGACTGTTTCAGGTGCAGGATGGTCCCTTTACGCTAAAGCTGCATCCCATATAAAAAAAAGAGAACACATTGGGGCATTCCTAGTGAACATAGCAGGAATCTCCCTTTCTCTGATTCTCCCTCTCTCTATCTCTCTCTGATCACGATTCACAACAAACGGAACTAAAACCATGCTGAACAAAAGCCTAGCTGAATCATTCTGAACTTTAGCCTTAAATGAAACAATTTTTGACAAAACAACCATACTCTCTCTCTCTCTCTCTCTCTCTCTCTCTCTCTCTCTCTCTCTCTCTCTCTCTCTCTCTCTCTACAACCATAAATCATAAACCATAAAACCGAAGTTACTGAACTAAAACCACAAAGAACAATACTGAATCACGACAATGCTGTGAATAGGATCATCATAATATATAATATCGGGCCACATGGCACCAAAAAGGGGTACAATGATGTTTCATGAACATAATGAAAACTATATAACTAAGGCTCGTCAGAGTCATGGTAGGATAAATCATCCGAATCTGTGGACTGCAGATCTCATGGGTCCGCAGATGAATCGGAACTGGAGGGAGCCATATGTCGTGGTGTGGCCCTGGCTCTGTTGCATGCTCTGGATCCCTGCTGTGTACCCTGGCTCTGGACCACCCCCCTCTCCCTGCCTCTACCTCTGCCTCTCTCCCCTCCTCTGGCCCCCATCTGTTTCCCATACTTCTTCTGGTTCATGAGGACGGTCCCACATTGTTTGTCGTGGGAACTTTTTGCTTTAGGATTTGAATTTGATGATGTGACTCACCTCGGGCATCTAACCCTCTCCTCGTGTGCGCCTCAGCATACGGCCGTTGGTGTTCACAAACACCAACCGCCTACACTGCTCGATGGACAACTTGTTCCTCTTCTGCGTGTGATACAAGGCCCAAGTGCTCCAATTCCACTCACAAGCTCCTGCAGAACAGTCCTGTGCAAGGACTCTCTCAGCCAATCGCCTCAGGTCACCTGTGCTGCGCCCGTGGATGCACCACCATGTAACGGGCCTCAGCTGATCCTCCCTCCGCCGACTCTGCTCTCCATCGAAAGGAAACTGGAAGCGCTCAAATGCGAGCAGCTGGCTTGCAATGTTGGCCAGCATCGGACCTATTGGCAAAAGGAAAAACATGGCACATGTAAGACCCCTCAAATTCAGACACTACCAATGAGTACAATACTGCAGTAACATTGTTACCAAATGATTTCTCACACGTACCTGGTCCGGGCCATACGCGCTCCGTGTACTCCACCCATCCCCGGTGCAGCTCCGGATCGTCCCTCTCTCGTGTAGAGCGCCACAAGGGGTGTAACATGTGGGCTACGGCGTGGATGGGTCGGTGGAAGTAGTCCCATCTGGCCTCCCAGATGCGTGAGATCTCGCGCCTCCTGCAGCAGACAAATTACAACAATCACTAAACCATAGCATAAAAGAAACGCATCAAACTCGAGTGAGAAACAACAAACTAGACACTGAAGAGTCATACCTATGCTCGTCCAAGGCTGACAACAGAATCCCCTCGCCGATGCGCCCCATGAACTCGTAAATGAGACCGAGGGTGCACCCCTCACGATCTACCAGACGCAGCACTCTGTAAATGGGTAGTAGGATCCCACTAATCTCCTCAGCAGCCGTACACAGTGGACTGGAAAAATGCCGAATGGGGGAGGTCTGTAAAGTCCCGGAAGGCCACGCTGGAAACCATCCGCCGCAATGCATCCTTCACCACCACCAATCGCTCTAGCACCAAGAAGTAAAACGCAAAGCGTGTGGGTGCGGGCTTCTTCAGGTTTAGGGTGGAGAAGGTGCGGAACAGGGCCAACACATGCCTCTTCCAGGTGACAAAAGTGACCAGGCGCATGGCCGTAGAAGTGATCTGCAACACAAACACCCAGTAAAAAAGTTTAGACAGTAGTTGAGATGTGGTTAGCAGCATCGAAGGAAGAAAGCATAGCAAATAGAACAAACTATACCTCTCTGATCCATGGAAGCGCACACAGGTCATGGATGAGCAAGTCTATGCAATGTGCAGCACAGGGTGTCCACACAATGCTGGGGTGCTCCCTCATCATAATCTCGCCCATCTGCTTGCAGTTCGAGGCGTTGTCGGTGACAACCTGAACCACGTGCTCATCTCCGATGTCAGCAATAACATCTCTAATGACCTCCCATATGAAATCGGCTGTGATGGCGTCACCACCTCGAGTGGCATCCACGCCACGTAGGAATATTGTGCCAAGCGGGCAAGAAACCAAGACATTGATGACGGATCGCCGACGAATGTCGGTCCATGCATCGCTCAATATCGTGCATCCATACCTGCCGCAAAACACCCATTAGCTACATGCAAAAATTACGGCACCAGTAAATCCTAAACACATGCAAAGAGATTACAAAGACAAGTTACTTACTGCTGCCAAGCTGAGCGAATGGAACTCAACTCCCGCGTGATGGTCTCCTCCTCCTGACGAAGCAACCTCCCTCGTAGTGCCTCTCGCCTGGGAGGTGTCCATGTAGCATCCACGGCCGCCATCTGTGCACAAAACTCCCTGAACACCCAAGTGTCAGCAACAGCAAAGGCAATGCCGCACTCGTAAAAGAACTGGCCACGCAGACGAGGGATAACAGGCGACTGACGTTAGCGTCGGAGTCCGTGCAGGCATAAAGGAGTGCAGTGTGGGCCTAAACCGCGCCCCTAGCAGATGTTTGCACGATGGTCCACGCCTAAACCCTAAAAAGTATGGAATCAGGGCATGAAAATTGAAATTTGTGATACGAACGTAGACGGGCGGAACGGAGGTCATAGGAGTCTGTGCAAGCATGTGGAAATGCATTCTAGGCTCAGACATCACCTCACTCGGTTTCCAACAAGCCATTCTGTGGAAATGGCCAAAATACACAAGCATTTGGAATGTGGTGTTCAAATCTCGCTAGGCGTGTCGTGACGGCTGAAACTGATGCTGTAAAAATCACTGTGGGCGTGAAGAAAGGTGGTCTAGAGCCAAACTACGCTCGATTTGGTTGCCTACAGCTCAATGTCAACAATTGCAAAAAATCAAGCCTACACTTACCAAATATCGAGATTTGGTCGTTTCGCTCTCCACGAAGCTCAGACCCACCCGGCACCGTGCACACCAACTCCGTATCGTCGAGTAGATGCCTGCCAAGTATTCACTTGTGAAGATTGGACGCCCACGGCTCTCAGAAAAGAAATTTGCCTCCTTCACTGCTGGCGCGGTTCTGTGCGCGAGGAGGAGGCCAAAAATCGGGTTTTTGGTTTTTTTTTTTTTACGATTCTGTCCGCGATTCGCTGCAGC
This sequence comes from Diphasiastrum complanatum, assembly GCA_029204225.1. NCBI lineage: Eukaryota > Viridiplantae > Streptophyta > Lycopodiopsida > Lycopodiales > Lycopodiaceae > Diphasiastrum > Diphasiastrum complanatum. Next base: position 46,211,349 of record CM055105.1, read on the forward strand.
GAATCGCGATTCGCAGAATCGCGAAGCTGGCGAATCGCGATTCGCTGCAACTATGATTGAAATTTGGTGATTGTAAAACCCACTTCCAGCCTCTAAGCGGCCGGTTCTATGGCAAATAATTACGGATTTTGCAGCAGTAGGAAAAGCTCCAAATGCTGAAATTTTTGGAAGGTTTATAAGAAAGTCAATGTTTTCATAGTTTGATCCACTCAACAGGGACGATTTCAAGGAACAGGCACTTCTGGCAAAGCAGCAAGAACAAAGTTCCAAGAAGGGTGGCAAAGGGAAGAAGAAGAAGAAGAAGAAGAAGTAGCAAGATATGGAGGAGAATCAATCAAATCGGTCAGAAAATGGAAAGAAAGTGGTTCGAAAAGGAAACTGCTTTATTTGCGGAAAATCGGGACATTATGCAAAGGAGTGCTGGCACAACAAGTTCAAGAAAAAGCAAGACGGGAATTTTGCTGAAGAAGAAGAAACATCTAATGCAAAACTGAGTGCTTTGGATCTTGAAGACTATGAGTTATTTTCGGCATCAACATCTTCTGGTAGTGGCTTCTCGAAGGAAGAAGACTATTGGTTTATTGATTCAGGAGCTTCAAAGCATATGACACCTAGGCGAGACTGGCTATCTAATTTTCAAAAATTAGATGATGGGTCAAATGTGAAGTTGGGAGACAACTACACATGATATAAAGGGAGTTGGAAAAGTACAAGTACAAGTACCTTCAGGGAAGATTGGAAACATAAAGGATGTGCTTTATGTACCAGGAATCAAGAAAAACTTACTCTCAGTATCAACTATTGCAAAGCAACACATGGTGGTGCAGTTTGATGAACAGCGGTGTCTCATCAAGAGGAGAAAGAAGTAGTAGTTGAGGGCATACTTGCAGGGCGGTTGTACAAACTTCAAGCTCAGGTGGTGGATCATCATGCAAGTGTTGCAGATATTGGATCATTGAGTAGATTATGGCATGAGAGGTTTGGACATCTGAATTACGAAAGTCTACAAGTCTTGAGGAAATTTAACAGTTACAGGTTTACCTCAAGTTGTTTCTGATCACACTGTTTGTGAAGGCTGTGTCTTAGGCAAGCATCATATGAAGAAATTTTTGCCTAGTATATTCAGGGCGAAAAATGTTCTAGAACTTGTTCATACAGATTTGTGTGGTCCTATGAGGACTCAATCTTATGGGGGAGCAAGTTACTTTATGGTGTTTGTGAATCACTATTCTAGGAAGACATGGATCTATCTTCTAAAGAATAAGAGTGAAGCTTTCAAGTATTTCACATGGTTTAAGACACAGGTGGAGAAAGAAACAGACACACAAATTAAGATACTTCGCTCGGAAGAGTATCTTTCTACGGAACTTCAGGTGTTTTGCAAGGATCATGGTATAAAGAGACAATTTGCAAATACGGACACGCCTCAACAAAATGGAGTTGCGGAAAGAAAGAACCGGTCTATAGTGGAAACTGCAAGGAGTATGCTCAAGAGTAAAAATCTTCCAAATATGTTTTGGGGTGAAGCAGTTAAGACAGCGGTTCATCTTTCGAATCAAAGTCCTACAAAGGTTGTAGAGAATCGAACTCTAGAGGAAGCTTACACAGATCGGAAGCCAGATGTAAGTCATTTGAGAGTATATGGGAGTATTGCTTCTTCTTACATACCTAAGGATTCAAGGAGCAAATTGGATTCTAAGGCGACCAAGGGTTTATTTCTTGGTTATGATTAGAAGGGATACAGGTTATATGACTTGAAGGGTAAGAAAATAATCATAAGTAGGGATGTAGTCTTTGACGAGGAGGCAACTCACAAAGATACAGAGATATATTTTGATAAGGATCAAGATGGAGGAATCCCTATATTATGTGATGAGTTATTACAGGAACCTGAATCGACACATGTATCGCCTACGCCAATTCAAGAACCTAGAGTGACTTTGGTTGAGATAGGAAAGAGGAAGGAGAGATCAAGTACATGGGATACTTATTCACCTCCTACTTCACCACGAAGGAAGCATCCTACATCAGAAGCTAGAAGATTGCCTAGATGGTACTATGAAACTATCAAGGATAGTGTTATTATGGAACAGGGAGAGCCCAGTACGCATGGAACTAGGAGATCAGCTAGACTTGAAAAGCAATATGAAGGTCAAGATCGACAGGAGGATCATCATGAAGATGGGGATGTACATTTTGCATATATGGCCACAGTATTAGAAACCAAGGATCCATCTACTTTCAGAGAGGCTGAAAAAGAGGATATTTAGAGGAAAGCTATGGATGAGGAGTACGACTCAATCATGAAGAACAAGACTTGGAGAATTGTTCAATTACCTACAAGTAAAAAGGCCATTGGATGCAAGTGGGTCGATAGAACTAAGTACAAATCAGATGGTTCTATAGATAAACATAAGGCAAGATTGGTGGCAAAAGGTTATGCTCAACAAGAAGGGATTGACTATGAGGAAACTTTTGCACCAGTTGCTAAGTCTACTACTATGAGGACTGTTTTATCATTGGTAGCTTAGTTTGGATGGGATATTCAACAAATGGATGTTATTATTACAAGATCAGATCATAGTATGATTCAGAGAATCAAGAAAGATCTCTCATCGGAGTTTGATATGAAAGATCTTGGTTCACTACAATATTTTCTTGGGATTGAGGTATGGAGAGTAGCACAGGGACTATTTATTTCTCAATATAAGTATGCTCATGAACTTCTTGAAAAGTTCAATATGTCAGAGTGCAAGCCTATTTCTACACCATATGATAGTGGATGTAAGCTTACTAAAGCTGAGGAAGATCAGGATGTAGATGAGACATTATATAGAAAGCTTGTTAGAAGCTTAATCTATCTAACTACCACAAGACCAGATATTGCTTATGCTGTGAGTATGGTTAGTCAGTTTATGGCTAAGCCTAAGCATATTCATTGGAAAGCTGCTAAGCGAATACTCAGATATATCCAGGGCACTTTGAGATTTGATATTCTCTATGGTAGACAGGATGATTTAAAGTTACAGGGATATGTGAATGCTGCTTGGGCTGGAGATGCGGAAGACTGAAGATCTACTATAGGTTAGGTTTTTAGTGTTGGTTCTGGTGCTATCTCTTGGAGTTCAAAGAAGCAGCATACTATTGCTTTATCATCTACAATTTAGGTTGTCCAATATTGTTGTCAAAAATCAGCAAGCCACGGATGAAGAAGAGCTCCAGAATATCGCAAAAGAGATGCAAAAAGCAAAGAATGATGAAGTTAAAAAAAAAAAGTCTAAAGAAACTTGAAAAGGGGAAAGTAAACTTTTTATTGAAGTGCATGAGAAGCTAGGAAGAACAGTTATGTAAGATCCCAAAAAACCGACACAAAAACGTATGATAGTGAAAACACCGACAGAAAGTAATGCTGAAACTTTTTGATGCAAGAAATTCGAAGCGTAATATTTTGAGAAAGAGGCCTCCAGTTCATGACCTGTATAGTGTTTCCACCCTATTCAAAATCGAACTTTTCAAAATCGGCATGAATTGTGTTCTGAACTGGGTCCCTCTAGAAAGAATCGACAAATTTTTTATCTGGTTTTTGCATTTTTTAAATATAATGCTAGAAAATATCTATTGTGATATGTATATCATTTCTACAATGTTTCTGAAATCTTATAGATATTAGATTGCTATTGAATACATACATTTGAAAGTTTGTTGTTACTTGTAGAAAGCTAAAGCTTGAGGCTAAAATGTAATCAATGCTCACAAAAATTAGAATATAGAATCACAAGTGCACATGACATTGTTGAATGGACATTGGACACAAATCACAAATCAAATGTGTTAGTAGCTACTTCATAAACAATAAATTGGATTCCATGTCCCAACTTCCACTCACCAATGAATATTGTAAATTTGTAATTTATGATTTATCCATGTGGCCACTAGCATGATAAATCGTCGTCGATCGAACTTCGAAGACTAAATGAAGGTTCGAGTAGTAAAACATCCATCACACACAATTCTCCTATGATCTAAATTCTCTCTATGTTTGGTTTTGTGTGAGTGCTAGTAGGACTAGTAACTCCATCTAGAATTTGTATCACAAATTTTGACAGGTTGCTATCAACTTGATCTTAGTGTGAACTAGGATCCGTGAGAAGTTGATGCAAGGAAAGAAATTCCCTTTTAACAATATATTCTTTTCAAATAATCTTTGATTGAGATTTTGGTTTAATATCTTATGAAATAGCACTCTTTGAGAAATATACTCTCTTAGGTTAACTGGGGTACAGGATTCTCAGTTACATATGTAATATTTACAGATTGGGTAAGATCTGTGAGATATGCTATGTAGTGAATCATTGTGGGATCATGATTTCTTTTCGCAAGTTCTTAATCATGTGGATCCACTATGTGTTCCTTGGACTGAGTTTATATGCATGCATAAACTAGTCAGTAAACATAGGCATATTGTTGAGAATTATTTGAAGGCATTTACTCGCAAGATAATATGATATCTCAATGAGAAATACTTATTAAGAATTTAGAATCTGATTAAATGTGGTGTTACTAAATCGGGTACAACTAACCAATTTGAACATTAGTTCTAAGTTAGCTAGTCAAATCTACTGGTTAACATCATTCATTGATATTGTAGTTTATATGTATCACTTATAAGTCACAACCATTTAGAGAGTTTTATGCATAGGATACATAGGAACTTTTGGTTTTAATTTTTTCCCGTTTGGAAAGAAAACTATCCAGTAAACTCAGATGGAGTTGGATAAGCCAGGGCTTCACGTAATGAAGTTTCGATAGATCCTAAGTTATTCTAGACTAGAACTTAAGAGTAATGGGGTCTAGATGCATTATGGATTGAACCTTGACTTCGGAATGACACTCTGTGCCATGTCTAGAGTGAGAAAATTTATAATTCTTTATAGGCATCCTAAAGAATAAGAATCCGATGAATTGAGATTGACAAATCATAGTTCAGATTCTAGTTTATACTTGATCATCATGAAAGGGTATCGTGCGTGGTTAAAGGAACAGATGCTATGGGCATACATCTCCTGATGGCAATCTCATTGTGAGAGATATCTATCCTTGATTGAGTTTGTCTATAATAACGGTACTCCAATTTGGTTTTAATCTCCGTGGGCATTTTAGAGGTGATGCAGTTGCATTGATCACACAAATTTCCTTGTAAAAAGCAAGGGGACACGCATGCAAGAGGTCCTATAACATATACGAAAGCCATGTTCCAACAAAATACCTAGAGACCAGTCTTGTAAAGCAGAGAGAATCCCTTTCTTTTCCAGTGAACTCCAATGCAAGAGATTACATGAAGTTTTCAACCCTTCAACCTAAAGACTTGATTCAGTCATTGTTCCAATCAGAGCAGTCAACACAAAAACCAGATCCCCTTCGTTGATGAAGCAGCTTGATACTGGGAGAAATTTAGGTACAAAGAAATGACTAAAGAGACACATAAAAATGAACCATGCAACATGAAAAACATTAAGCTGCAGCCACATGAAAAGAATCTCGACATTGTGAAAAAAATTTATAGTAGTCAATATGAGAAGTGAGACAGTGAGCAGCTCTAGATCCAATCAGAGGACACATGAAAGGATACCAAATGAATCCATCATCAAAATATAGGTCACTTGATTTTGAAATATAGCAAGAACAAATCATTGGAATTCGAGAACACACACCCAAAAATGTGGGGAGAAAAGGGCATGTTAACATACTACTACGGAGAAGAAAAAATCTGCTACAAATCAGTCACTTGTGAAGAAACCTGTTCCTCATGGACTAGGCAATCACGTAATATCCCATACAGAGTGGGTAAGCTAACTAGAGTTAATGTTTCAACAAAAACAATTCAATAAGTTTCTGATTAGATCAGATTTTCAATCAACTTGTGGCCAAAAACAACCATTTTATGGTCATCTTATGTTGGATTTTTTAACTCGTGTCATTTGAATTTTGACTTTTAGGTTTAAACTTTAAAGTTCGCAGTAAACTCATATGATGAGTAGCTATTGCCTTTCAGCAAGCTATTCACTTCTGCTTTTCACGTATAAATTGCAAATACAATATAATAAAAAACTTAAAATATCTCTAAAATATTTCCTCAAAATACATGAGCATATGATATTTATATGCTCTTTTGTCATTTTCCATTGTAAGTAATAGCGATACTGTCTGGATCTAGCCTATTATATTTCAAGTGTGTAACATGCATAGAGAGCCATCCATTTTCTTAATGGTTTGCAACTTTGCATATAGCATAAGGTTCAGTCTCTACAGCTTCTTTGAAGGTAAAAGGAACACTCAGGTAAGATGTGAAGGCTACAAGTCAAGAGCATAATCTAAGCCATATATGAAATGCTTACTTCCTTATTGAAAGCCCTAATGCCATAATATCAATGCAACAAAAGAGTTCACAAATAGCAAGAAGGTACTTATTGGTGCATTACCCGCTTGCGACACATCTTGAAAAGAGGGTTTAGATAGCGCGCACACTGGTTAAAAGTTGCAACCATGGATTTCCCCCTGCCAGTTCTCCTCTCAGCATCAGGTCGATCTTCCAGCTCCTGCTCCCATTCCTGTAACAGCCTCTTAAAAAAAACCAGAATTTTATCCTCTTCACAAAGATCATCAAAATTGCTCCTCAGTTTTTTGAAATCCTTATCATTATCTAACCCCGATGAGCCAGCATCCCCTCCCAAATCCTCCCTTTCTCCTGCCATGCCATCCTTCTCTCCGTCTTCCAGTGCTTCCTTGTCCTTTGTCTTGTCTTTCCTTGCATCCAATCGGCCATGCTTTTCTCGCTTCTTTATCTCTGATAAATCTCTCAGAAAGTCATTCCTCTGGCCCTCCATCAGCTCGCTGTCCGGATCGGTTATGCCAGCCTTCAGCAAGGCCTTCAGCCTTGCAAGCCTTGCATCATCATCCTCTCCGAATAAAGTTATGGGATACTTCAAAAGCCTTAGTTGTCGGATTACTTCTGCCCTGGGAAGAACCAAGTCATCAAGCTTTTCCTCCTCACTCACTACGTCTTTAGTTTTTGACAGGCCCTTCGAGGAGGAGGGCATTGAGGAAGATGGATCTGAGCATTTTGCAGAGGAATCAAGCACACCGCCTTGCTTTTTAGCAGCCTTTTCAAGGAGCTCCTTCTTCTCTTCTTCCCGAAGCCTTTCTATCTCCTTTTGCTCGATTTCTGACCTTTTCACATACTTACGGCCACCAAAAGTAGCTTCATGCAGCTTTCGTTTCTTTTCTAACTCCTTCCGAAGCGCATCCATGATGCGTCGCCTTCTTTGTCAGTCGGAAATTTCTCAATAGACTGATATGACGAAAGCTAAAGAACTACTTCAGTTTCCTTGTGAAGGCCTTGTCAGCTAACCATAGCTTGAAGTTGTAAAGGCTTGAATCTCTTTACTAAATGATGTGGCCAATTTCAAGAGATGCGGATGTTTTGCCTGAACATAGGTTAAAGATAGCGTAAGCATTGAGAAAAATTAGCGTTTACAATATCGGCTATCTGCAATTTTAAAAACATGCAAACTATGCATATCTTTCGTATTGATACAATACGGGAAAAAAAACGAATAACGAACGAACTAGCTTCTTTGAGCCTAAACAACCCCTCGCCGCAATTTAAACTACCACAAATATGAAACGAATAAACTGAAAAAGGAATGGAACGACTTCTGATAAGCACCACAAATAGTAGCTTCAAAAAAGACTATTGACGGCAAGCACTAGACAGGCTTAATGATTCCTTGTTATTATTATGAAATATTGCTGAAAATCACCTTGCTGTGAATACTATGGCAGCGAGCCAGATCAGAAGAAGCTACAATCCATCGCTATGTCATATTTATTGAAAATCGCATTGTTGTAAAGATCATTGCAGCAAGCTCGATCCAAAGCACCTTGATACAGACAGATGTAATCGAGAGCTTTTCTTTCCTCCCAATTTCTGATAAATGGATAGATGAAAGCTAGCGCGGCTCATAAGCAAAATACCCACCCTAATTTTACAGATATTTTGTAGGCACCAACAGATGTCACTCCGGCTTATTCCGCAGCAATTAGATCTTGCCACGTATATAGTAGACCTTAGCCAGATGCCGATTACGGTGACTCATAATATTGAGGGGATGTGAGTCCAGCTTTATCCCGCACCAGTGGAATGTTGCCACCTGTTCATGGACCCCTTTTTTTCTCAAAAAAATGAATTTCTTTTGAGTTTACTCAAGGACCAAAGCCCAAAGTGAGTGGGCAAGTCCAACTCACCGTAAAATCAGTTTTTAAATTTTTACAAAGGAAATGGTGGTGCCTCACAAAACGTAAACTTTGGGGCAAATTTTTTTTTACAGGCACCTTTTGGACTTTGGAAGGTGCACGTAAAAAAATTTACCTTTTTTTACATGCATATTTCGCCTGGAAGGTGCGTGTAAAAAAAAAAAAAAAAAAATGTAAAAACAAAACACGCAAGGGAAGGGCCGGCTCCTCGGCCCTTCCGCCCGCGAAAGAATGTGCGCCCTCGAGCCTCCGCCATCGGGCGCACAATCTTTCGGGGCGGAAGGACCTCGGAGCAGGACCCCCCCCCCCCCCCCCCCCCATTTAACCACATTCACATGGAGCAGATAACCCCATTCGCATGGAGCAGCGTAGTCCGGATTCCTCACCCTCACTAACATGGTAGTGTTGGAGCAGGCAAGGAGGGATGGGGGCGAGGAATACGCTCATAGCATTCACATGTGGGAAGATCTTAAGCTTTAAATACTTTTTGGTATTATCAAACTATGACATCTTAGAGATTCAAACTTATAACAATACAACTCACTGACCAACAATGGTGGACTAAGAATGATCAACTCAAGCACAACACAACAACTTAGTACATGTGAAAGCTCTAAATGGGTGAATCCAAATCTTAGCTTGTTTTTTAAGTTGGGGAAATATTTGTGGCATTTTTGGCCTTCACAAGGCAATAGTAAATACCAAAGTTCGTGTAAAAGTCCAAGTTGTCCCGTCCCAACGGAGTTTTGCATAGAGTTGTTTATTGCAGCTAGGAACACACCCCAAGCACTACATGACATCTAAGGAGCTTTGCTCCAAAATCTAGGAAAATGACTTGGCTTTAATGTAAATGTTGTATATATCAACCGCTAATCAATTAAAACAGTTGCTTAATACTATAAAAGAAGGCCAAGTTGAAGATGGTGCCTTGAAGTAAAGGTGTTGTCTTGAACATTTAGAGACTGAGCTAGGACTTCTTGAATACTTAGATAGTTGGCCTACAACAATAAATAAAAAGCACCTAGGCCTTCAAACCACATAACAACCAATCCTACAAGATGCATAGAGGGGATCTTATATTAAGGAAAGCTCTAAAAAGTCTTGTCGTACTTGTAATGAGACATGCAAAGGTCAATCATACTGTGAAGAATAAAAAGCTATCCAACTTGTCTATAGGGGTTGATAAGGAAAATCATCTTGCTTGTGCATTTACAAGTTGTAAATATTATTTTCTATTATGTACAAACTTGAGCTACATGTCATGCACAGTGTCTAGATGGTTATATTCACTTTGTTCCATTGTATATATCAGAGGTATGTGAATTGAGCACATGACCTTATAGATTTGGGCGAGTTTGAGTTAGGTAGATCTATATTTGATGACATGCATAAAATTAGATGACATGCAAAATCAGTTAGAGTGCATGCATGCAACATGCAAGTCAGTATACATGTTCTACACATGTCCAAGTCATCTAGGGAAGTTACAAGCAAGATATGCAAGTACTATTTGACACATGCATGTAGTTTTGTAGGTTCATAGTTGAGAAATTGACATTTGGCAAAGTAGGTAGGAGTTAGGTGCAATTTCAGCATGCAAGCTATTAGGTGTCAATATGGTAATAGTTTATACTTGATTAGGTGTAGCAAATGCATTAAATGCAAGGAGTACCACGAATTTTGGCTCTCCTATATATGTACATATCATTCTCATTCATATCTAATGATGAATCAAGCTTTGGTAATGTCAGAATGTCAAAATTGGATCTCATGCTATTTTGCTTGTATTGATATTCTCTCTCTAACTCGAGTAGAAGGTATTTTTCATACATTCTTTTGGTTATGTATTCTCTCTATTTGTGAGGAATTAATTTTGCTTTGATCTGTTGCATTCTAGATTGTGTTCTAGCCTCAGATCCATTGATAGATTGCAGGATTGCTCTACAGGTGTTCTGTGTGCCACCACAAAGCATGGTCAAGATCATTCACACATTTCTTGTGGATCCCCACATGTGTGAAGTTGCTGGATAATTCACACATACATATGTGAATCTCATTCTATTTTTTGACAAAAGTCTTGCTCTCCTCCCTACATGGGAGAATGTTGGAGGGTTTGCATATATCGAGGCAACCTTAACCCTAGTTAATAAGTGAGAGAAATTTGGCACCTTGCGTGTGTAAGTCCAACCCGATGATCTCACATTTAATTGATTAGTTAGAAGTTAATAAAAGGACTTTAGGCCTTTTTGCGGGACTTTTAATGTCACAGGGCCTAATAGTCAAGTTAGTGAATAAAAAGGGTTTTCACCAAAATTCAAATTCAAATTCAAATTGGGTTCCCTCCACTTTTTGAATCTCAAATACTTAGGGTAGAAATTGGCCAATAGGATTTGAGGCCAAATCCACTATATATAGTGGTAGTTTTGAATGATTGTAGACACTTTCGCTCTTCATTTCAATACAAGCAGGTTGCTCCTCTTATGGAATGGATAGGAAATGTCCTTGCTCTTCTTCTTTCTTTTTTCATCTCTCATATTTTCTTGGATTCGCTAATCGTTGGATTTGATGCTTATTAGGATTGATCATTCTTATACTTTTTGTGTGTGTGTGTGTGTGTGTGTGTGTGTGTGTGTGAGAGAGAGAGAGAGAGAGAGAGAGAGAGAGAGAGAGAGAGAGAGAGAGAGAGAGAGAGAGAGAGAGAGAGAGAGAGAGAGAAATAAGTCTCTATCATTGTTGTGGATCTAATGTTAATGGATGATGTGTTAATTGTTAGTGTTAATGGATCTTAGTATTAGATATGAATCATATGCATTTGCTGAATTATGAAATATGTTATCGCTCTCATGGGAACGAATCTGTGCGTGACAACTAGTTAATCTTCTTCATCTCCTTGATGCTTATGTGCTTGGATCTAGGGTTGAGGGTGGATAGGAAATACCTACTACAATTTTGGCGCCCTTTCCGGGAAGCTTCGCCAATTTTTCATTTTGCAGCATGTATTTGATTGATGGATGGATGTTAGCTTGCATTTAGACATCTTGTTTTGGCATAATAGGGTTAAATTTGTATTTTAGGGTTAATTTGGGAGAGTTTTTGCTTGATTCATATGGATTTTTTTGCTTAAAATCTAATTTGATTGTTGAGAAGGGGAAGCCAGATAGATCACCATTCTTAAGATCCGTTTGGATCTGAAGAAATCAAAGAAAACAATAAAAATCGTTCATTTCTACCATTTTGGATTAAAAGGGGGCAAAATCGTCATCAATCTTGATAATTTTATGTTTCTTTGCAACCAAACTTTGTCGACTTGTAGACAACACCGCCATCATGAAGTTATCACTTCAAGCAATTGTACTCATTTTGTTGATATTTTTAGAGTGCAATTTCAGTCTCGCTCTATTTTCCTACGTCTCTTGTTTTGTGATGTGTATTATGATTGCTAGAATAGCCTTATGTTCTGTGATGTGTAGTAAGAGGACTGGCCACGAAATCAAGGACTGCCGAACTTTGAAGTACAACAACGAAAAGAAGAAGCAATTCCAACAACAAGCACATAGTGCTACAGCCAGTCACTCAAATTAGCAACAAGAAGAAGAAGATGAAGCAGCTTTCATGACCAAAGTTAGAGAATAACATGATATCGATTCCTGGTATCTAGATTCTGGAGCCACTTAGCACATGACTCACCATCGCGACTGGTTCAAAGACTATAAGTCATTCACTCACTCTCGAGTTGTACAACTTGGAGACAACTCATCACATTCAATTGAAGGTGAAGGAACAATCAGAGTTCAATTCAAAAGAGGTGAGGTCAAGTTGCTGTCCAATGTTCTCCACGTTCCAAATCTGACCAAGAATCTGCTCTCAGTTAGCATAATCATTGATTCAGGTCAGAAGGTTGAATTCGATATAGAAGGCTACACAATTTTTGATAAATCCCAAAAGGTTCTAGCCTATAGAAGAAGAAGCGGCTATTTTCACAAACTCAGCCATTGCTATTCTTCTAACAGCCAAGCTCTTCACACAGCCACTTCTGAATCAACTGATATGATGTGGCATTTTAGACTTGGCCATCTTAACTTCAACAATATTCAGCAGATGTCAGATCAGAGTCTAGTACAAGATATGCCTTCAGTCAGCAAGCCAACTTCTCCATGTGAAAGCTATATTATCAGCAAGCATGCAAGGAGTCCTTTCAGTTCAGACTCAGTTCACACATCCAAGGGCTTGCTTGACCTTGTACATAGCAAAATTTGTGGCCCGATGCAAACTTCTTCCACAGGGGGAGCTCTCTATTTCCTAACCTTCATCGACGACTTCTCTCGAAGGACTGCAACCTACTATATGAAGAACAAATCCGAGGCATTCAAGTTCTTCAAGCAGTTCAAGGTGTCTGTAGAAAACTAGACCTAGAGGAAGATCAAGGCTCTACGCACAGATGGAGGGGGGGAGTACATCTCCACAAAATTCAAGGATCTCTGCAAGGCCAACGGGATACATCAACAATATACAACTAGCTACTCACCTCAGTCCAATGGTGTAGCTGAACGGAAGAATCGGACACTCATCGAAAGTGCCAAGAACATGAGCCCATGCCTCTCTTCCAAAGAAATTTTGGGTAGAAGCTGTTACTATAGTTGCCTATTTGCAGAATTGATCCATCACCAAAGCCCTGAATGGCAAGACACCTTATGAGTTGTGGACAGGATCAAAACCATCACTCAAATATATTCGAGTAATTGGATGCATCGCTTTTGCTTAGATCCTTGAGGATCTAAGAAGAAAGCTAGATGACAAGAGCAGAAAAATGATCTTCATCGCCTATTTCCCAAATCACAAGGCATACAAGCTCTACAATTTGGATACCAAGAAGGCATTCACCAGTAGAGATGTCATTTTTGTGCAGACCAGTTCATCGACCACAATGATGAGTGTGATATGCTCTAACACCACTGATGAGTGTGATATGCTCTAATACCACTGTCGAGAATCGAAGCTTTCGCGAAGGCGAATTAACCGCGACTCTCTTGCAATTCAAATGGTGTTCAGATGCGATCATTGGACACTGCCGGCCGAATCACTCCTACAGTCCTCCAGAATGTAGTCAGGCACTGCTGATCTACGTTTATAAAATTAATGCAGCATTCAACAAATTCAACCAATGTGTGGAATTAGAATGAACGAGGAAACTTAGACACACAAATAACAGCAGACACATTTGCATTCGAGATCAAACACAACAAGAAAATCATCTATATTGATCTTTCTCTGATTCTTGAAGCACTGCATGCAAATCCACGCAGTGCGTTGGCGTGCGAGAAAACACGGTTCTCTCACGAGTAATCGTCTTGCTTTACTAGCGGACAATTGGATCTACAGATCCTAGACATAATTGTCTTCGCACGCAGGTGGACATGTATTCTGTAATTTCGTCTTGATTGTTTACTAATATCAGACTACTTCATTACACTTTGTGTATTCTGCATATGATCTATGCGTGATCTCTATTGATCTATATGTCAAGTAACACCAATAAGTATATAGTCGCTCTATGCAAATCTAAGATTAGAGTGATTAAGCATCTACAACTAATCAGGAAATTACGAGAGTGGCAAATTAGCCTCGACCTAGATTGTATCTGCTGACGTCATGCCATCAGGTCAGGTATCTGTACTTCTGGTACTTGCATGATCTTGGCTGGTACTTTCCTTTACCATTTACGGAAAGTGTCCTTGACAGAGTAGCTGGCGCAGAAGCCTACAGTTTTCTAGACGGCTTCAACGGCTATAACCAGGTGAAGATAACGTCCCAAGACCAACACTAGACAGCATTTGCCACGGAATGGGGAACCTATGCCTATAAAGTGATGCCATTCAGACTTTGCAATGCCCCAAGCACCTTCCGACGAGTCATGCAGACAACATTCAAAGAATATTTGCAAAAATTTCTGGAAATTTTCTTGGACGATCTATGCGTGCATGGACAAAACTCAGAACACTTATCCAATTTGGAGAAAGTGCTACAAAAATGTCGCGACTTCTAAATCTTCTTGAATCCAGAAAAATGTCAATTCTAGATGACACATGGCTTGATTCTCGGCCATATACTGTCAAGACACGGGATCGCCACAGACCTATCAAAGATCAGAATCATTGTTGATCTACCACCACCGGGGATGATTCGCGAAGTCTACATCTTCATGGGTCTGATGATAAATCGTGAGATGCTCTGATACCACTAATGAATCTAGGGAAAAAAATTCACGAAACAATCGCGATCGCGAAATTTTCGCGAAGGTGAATCAGTCATGACTCTCTTACAAGATTCGGATGGAGTTCAGATACGTTCGCTGGGCACCGCCAGCTGAATCACTCCTACAGTCCTCCAGATTGTAGCTAGGTACTACTGATCTACGTTTTACAATTAATACAACATTCAACAAGTTTCAACCAAAGTGCAGAATTCGAAAGGAACAAGAAAAACTCAGACATAAAACAACATAGGCATTCACATTTGAGATCATGCACACAAGAAAATAATCTATATTAATTCTCTCTGATTTCTTCAGGGCACTGCATGCGAATCCATGCAGTGCATTGGCGTGAGAGAAAAACACGGTTCTCTCACGAGTAGTAGTCTCGCTTCACTAGCGGACAATTGGATCTTCTGATCCTAGACAGAATTATCTTCTCGCACGCAGGCGGAGCTTCTGTCTATGTTCGTCTTGATTGCTTACTAACATCAGACTTCTTCGCTCACTGTTACACTCTGTGTATCCTATTCAGATATATGTCAAGTATAATCCAGTAAGTATGGTCTCTCTGTGTAAATCTAAGATTAGAGTGATTAAGCATCTACAACTAACCAAAGAATTACAAGAGTGGCAGGTTAGCCACGACCTAGGGAGTATCTGCTGACGTCATGCCATCAGATCAGATCTATGGACCTCTGGCTACTTGTGTGATCTTGGTTGGTACTCCTTTGAGCATGAGGACAAAATGGGTTTCGTTTCCATCGTTGGTTTCGTTTACCTCGTCTGCCTTTTTCTCGTATTGGATCGCAAAGGAATTTCGTTCGTGAATCCTTCGTGTTCGTGAATCGTTTGTCTTCGTCTCCGTTGACTTTTGTGTTCGCGAAACTCTTCATGTTTCGTGTCTCCAGATGTTCAAATTCGCGAACATCTTCGTCAGACGAAGGGCTGAAAGCTAGCAAGGCTTTGCAGTCAAAAACACTTTGTTTCTTCAGGGTCATGCTAACTATTATAGGATCTTCATTCTGGATTTTGCAGAGTTAGCCCAACCAATTTACAAACTCACAACGGATCCACATTGGAACGAGGAACCCCTAAAGGCTTTCCAAAAGCTTAAGGATGCATTGGTTTCAGCACCAATCTTACGCCCACCCAATTGGTCCATTGAGTTTCATGTGCCTACGGACGCATCGAAGTATGCAGTTGGAGCAGTCTTAACCCAGCCAGGTGAACACAAAAAGGATTTTCCAACCCGATTTGCAAGCCGACAGCTCAGTGATACAGAAATGAATTATTCAACCATAGAGCGGGAAGCACTGGCAATGATCTATGCGGTTAAGAAATTTTGGCACTACCTGATGGCCACACATTTCACTTTTTATACGGACCATCAACCTTTGCTCTATCTCGTTAACAAAACTTGCAACACCGGGAGAATCGCCAGATGGCTACTTTTGTTGTTGGAGTTTGATTTTCGAATAGTAGTTCACAAGGGAAAACAACACTACATGGCAGATCATGTGTCACGAATCAAGGGGAAGGAGGTTGCAACCCAACTCGACGATGAGCTAGCCGATGTTGTCTCATTTTACATGGACACAGTACCAGAATGGGCTGCCGACATTGTTGAATATCTAATGCGGGGCCAACCACACAAGTCACTACCAAAGGTGGAACAACGAAAATTGATCTTGAAGGCTAGACCTTATCAACTGATTGTCGGCCAGTTGTATCGAAGAGATCCAGACGGGATTATTCGGCGGTGTATTCTTCCTCATGAGGCCACCCAGATCATTTCGCTTTCACATGAAGGCATGGGTGGAGGCCATTTTGCATCTGACATTATAGCTTGCAAGATCCTGCAATCAGGATGTTGGTGGCCAACGATTCATAAAGATACGAAGGAATACTTGAGAAAGTGCGCTGTGAGCCAAAGGGCGAGGAGACCAACGAGATTGAATTATGACCTACTGCACCCGGTCTTAGCCCAAGCACCATTCGAAAAGTGGGGATTGGATTACATCGGTCCGATTCACCCTGCAACAAGGAGTTCTCAGGCTCGATACATAATCGTAGCCACAGGCTATCTCACCAAGTGGGTCGAAGCCAAGGCAGTAAGAGTAGTTGATGCTAGGACCACTGCCAAGTTCCTTTATGAAAATATAATTGTGCGCTTCGGATGCCCGGTGGAACTAGTCAACGATCGCAGAAGTATTTCATCAATGAGACCATCAAGGTCCTGTTGGAGGAATTCTTCGTAGTCCATAGAACTAGTATGCCTTATTATCCATGTGGTAATGGGCAAGCAAAATCATCCAATAAGATCACAAAAACAGTTGAAGCTAGTAGATCATATTGGGAACATAAGTTGCATGCTGCTCTGTGGGCATTCAAGACAGCATACAAGGGAAGCATTGATCAAACACCTTTCCAATTGGTATATGGTCAGGATGCTGTAATGCCAGTAGAGTTTCTAGTTCCTTCATTAAGGATTGCTACAATGCAACGCCTGAATGAATCCAAATCTCTACAACTACGCCATGAAGCTCTACATGTGAAACACGCTTACTAGTTGTTCATGCACTGACAGCCGAAAAGGAACGACGCAAAGCATGGCACGATAGCAGGTTACAAAAGAAGGATATTTGCTCTGGAGATCTGGTCCTGATGTATAAAACCAAGGCGATCAAGGGAAAATTAAAATTCACAGGCGAAGGTCCTTATCGGATCAAGGAAATCCTTGTTCATGGAGCCGTGAATTTAGAGAAGCTAGATGGGACACCATTCGATACACCCATCAACGGTAGCCAGTTGCACAAGTACTAGCCACCACAGTGAGATAGATCTAGATTGGTGGTGGAATGTTATGAAAAGTTATTCTGATAGACCATCGCCACTAGATCTAGGAAGATCAAGCCAAATCAAGCTAGATCCATCAAGATTCGGCCAGATCTGGCAAGATCGGAGAAATCCATCAGAATCCAAGGGAGATCTAGATCCATATGGGATCAAGAAAGAAGAAGATCATCAGATTATGCCAATAAGTCCCCTAAAATTGCATATCAGAGACCTCGATCTTAGTAACTATGGCAAATTAAGGGCAAAATTCACCAAAAACTGATGGATCTGTTACCGAAAGCCCATGAGTGAAAATCCACACTGAATCTACTTGTACTTGAGTCTAGCCACTTTCAGAAGTCATCATTACTGAAAATGAAGCTTAAAAACTCTGATTTTCTGTTACAAGGCTACTTCAAGCAAAAATGCACAAAAATTGCAAGAAATTGTTCAAATCTCCACCAAATGAACTAGGAACAGTTCCAAACTGCCAGTAGCAGTATTGCTAAACTTTTGATAGCACAAAATGTTCCCCACAAGTTGATTGAGCAAGTTTTTGAATGAAACTTCTTGAAAACTTGCACTTTCCACAAAAAATTGGGAAGTACTGTAAAAATCTCTCCACTCAACAGATTTTCAATCTGTCTGATGCTACCCTGGCCTTTCTGATGCCTCCGACTGTGTCTTCGTTCCCCAATAATGATTTTGAGCTCCAAAAACCTACAAAATGCACCAAGGAAGGATTTCTTCCAACTTTTGCCTCTCCAAGCTTTCACCTCTTGTGAAGGACTATCTCACCTCAGTACGAAGCCAGTGACAAGCTGAACCCAGTAGTCAGGCACTCAGGATCAGAGGAGCTCTGATACCATGTCAATAATCTGATGAGCAAAAGAGAGTACAATAAATTCTGAATATAGAGAGAGAGAAAACTAGTAGTTGACTATAGACTAGCCTACAGCTACTTACAGCTGGTAACAACTATCAACAGTAAATCATAAACAGTAACAAGTTTATCATTGGTTTCTAACAGTCTTTAGCAGTTGAACTGCGCAACAATACAAGAAAACATGCAACAGTAAATGGAATTAGATTAAAATGGGATTTAGGAGAGTAGAGGAGATAAATCCAACATTTACGACCTGGAAATTGGTGCAGAATTGACTACAAACAGTCTGATTTTTCCAGAAAATCCGTCAATGCCCCACAAAATTGGAAATTTCCAAAATTTTCTCTATGACCCTATAAATTGCTATGGCTCTCTATTACTACTCTTTGCATACCCATGCAAGCCACGTTGTGCCAAACGGCTATCCACACAGTGAATTATGAGGCCACCATTGATGATTTCCTCGAAACCATTGAAAATGCAAGATTTTTAGTGAATTCTCCCCGGAATTCACCTACGACGATCGTTTTGATCTTCTTCCAAAACTTCAATTTAAGGAACTTTGTTGTCTCTTGCCATCCGAACTGTCGATACCCCGTATGGAGTCCTCTCTTGTGAGATGCTTTGAGTGCTATTTTTCCTAGTGAAAGACTCTATCCGATAGCTCCACCGGATCGTGCATACTTGCATCACCCTGCCACTCTGATACCATGTTAAAATCCTGTTAAGATCTAGTGCAGTATGCAGATCACATCAATCAATCACCATAGACACTCCTCACAAGCTCTCAAAGATGGCACAACAAAAGCTTTCTGTATTACCAAAGAAACTGTACATATAGAGTATTCACAAACTATATGAAAAGATAAGTGTCCTAAAATTGGAATACCACTTGACAAACTAAGGTTGAGTCCAGTATGACCAATTTGACCAATAAACTCAAGACATGCCCCCCGAGTATAGCAAGTACTGTAAATAACACTGTATAGGCTAAGTTTTCCTACATGTGGCTACTCGGCTAATCCAAGTAGTCATCTACGGGATCAATGCCCTATCAATATATCCTAATGGGTCACATCCCGAACACAACTAAATATAGCAAATCTAATTAATTATACACTAATTACAATATCACATTTGAAACTTACAAAATATAAAACAGATCAACTCTGATTTCTAACACATCCGATGTATAGAGTTTGGGATATCATGTTGGATTGCATTTGACTGTTATTTTCCAAAAGTATTAACCTTTGATCTACGTTTAGCTTTCTTGGTTGGAATCGTTCAAGGAGGTGATGACTTCCTAGAAGATGTGGTCTTCCTAGAAGGTGAAGACTTTCTAGAAGGTGATGTCTTGTGTGAATTCTGACTTGAAGAGTCATCCTTGATTTTCTCTTTTCCTTTATTCTGTAAAGGCAACCTTTAGGTTCAACTAACAAAACTGCATCTTGTGATGAACTTTTCATTTTAGAATCGTGTTATAATGTTGCTTTGGTCATTGGTCTTGTATTTTTTCCTTTCTTCAATATAACTGCTTTTTGCAGTTTTATTGTTGGTTCATCAAAAATATTGCGAACTCCAAACCTTGTAGGATCCATGTGATTTAAAATCTGCTCATCAGTAAGTTCTGCATTTCCATCATAAGATAAGACATGACTGACATGAATGAGTTCATCTTCAATAGGATCTAAAATTGGGTCGGTTGATATCCATATCACATTCATCATATTTATTGGGAATGTGATCGCGTATCCAAAGTTCAATCAGGCATAGGAATCTCGCTCAACTTTGAATTGTCATCTCTTTCACACATATATCCTGTTGTACAATCCAAGTTGCAAGAGCTTGGTTGCAATTAACAATATTTATTTGAGAGTCATAGTGTACTCCCAAAGCTTTCACTGGTCGATCACAAGTATGATCCGTTGTTGAAGAATCATCATTTCCTTCTTGGACTATTGGTTTGATTGTCCAAGTGATTGGATCAACTTTGACTGCACGCTCATGATTCTCTAATGTAATTTTTCCAGTTCCCCAATTATGAGTCACTTACGCAACTCGTAACCATGGACGTCCCAATAGAATATGATAAACAGATGGTGTTGTTGGTAAGTCCATTACTACAAAAGTAATGACAAACTGAACTTTAGCAATCTTGACAGGTTTGTCTTCCACTATGCCTTTAGGACGAACTGTAATCTGATCAGCTAGCTTGATAGCAAAAGTTGCAGGCTTCATCTTTGTAAGGCCCCATTTGGCACATACCTTTGTTGAGATCAGATTAACTCCTGAACCTCCATCTATCACTATTGCCTCTTTACCAAACTGTTTGTGTTGTATTGGCAGGGTGATGTTTCTCCGCTCACTTTCCCAGACTGCCCCTACATTGAGTACTTCGTTTGATTCTTCAAAATTGGCACAAAATAGTGGTTCCTGTTGGATTGTAGGTTCAATATGAGTCAATCTC
Source organism: Diphasiastrum complanatum (assembly GCA_029204225.1). NCBI lineage: Eukaryota > Viridiplantae > Streptophyta > Lycopodiopsida > Lycopodiales > Lycopodiaceae > Diphasiastrum > Diphasiastrum complanatum. The sequence continues at coordinate 46,232,106 of CM055105.1, forward strand.
TCCACTAACACTTCTTTCGCTTGAGGCACCAACTTAAGAGATTCTCCCAATGTAATATCCATCTTGCTAGATAGAATATTCATGATCAATTCTGTTTGTGGTGCTCAGTCAACATGAAAGGTTCTTTGTGATGATGCAATTGAGTATTGACATCTTTTCGTAGTACATTCGATGGCGGCGCAGGTGAATAGTGAACTTCGGTTGCAGCTTTATTGGCTTCCAAGGCCTCCTCTTCTTGCAAGTGTTTAATCCACGGGCTCATATTGTTGTATTTCTTCTCTGAGTTGAGATTCAAATATACCCCTGATGTAGTAGAAATATTAGTAGTAGGCACAAAATCAGTAGGTGTTGGATCAACATCAATTCCTTTCTACTTCTGAGCTCGAGTAACAACCATCAATGGTGCACTTGGTTCAATAGGTTGGACTGCTGACCTCTACCTAATTGTAATCATATTTAAAAGAGCAGTTATTGGTGGTAATTTTGATCTTGCTGACAGTCCTTGTAATAATCCATATCCGCATTCCTGATAGAATGGGGTAAACTTTTATTTGTTCGGACATTCAACTATTGTTTTGTGATTTTTTCCACATCCAAAACATCCAAGTGGTGCTCTAGCCCACTTTCTAAACTGTTGTTGTTGCGCAACAACATAGGTTTGCTTGATCTTGTACATAGCGACATTTGTGGCCCAATGCAAACTGCTTCGACCGGGGGAGCTCTCTATTTCCTAACCTTCATCGATGACTTCTCTCGAAGGACTGCTACTTACTTTTTGAAGAACAAATCACAAGCATTCAAGTTCTTCAAGCTGAAGGTCATGAAGTACATCCAAGCAACCGAACATCTCAGAATCTGTTATGGAGGCAGCCAATCTGCCAATATTCTCGAAGGATATACTGCGGATTGGACAAGAGATATTGATACCAGAAGATCAACTTCGACTAGATTTGTATTTTTATACAATCAAGGCCCAATCTCTTGGAACAGTCGAAAGCAGACATCAGTAGCATTATCATCGACTGAATCAGAATACATAGCTGCCACAAATGTTGCCAAAGAGGCAATTTGGCTAAGACACCTGCTTACAGATATCAACCTTGCTCAGTCACATCCAACGACTATATATTGTGACAATCAAAGCACAATAGCACTATCTCTAAATTCGAGATTTCATTATTGAAGCAAACATATCTAAATCAAGTATCACTACCTTAGAGAAAAAGTGCAAAGAACAAAAGGGTCATTATTTTACTACAGGGTAGATCTTATGGTAGCAGATTACTTCACAAAGGCTCTAGCAAAAGAGCACCACCTCAGGATCCACATTGAGGGGGAGTGTTGGGATTTGTTGCTCAGCCTCAAATCCATTCAATAATTAGCATCCTGAAGATCTGTCGAAGTTCGACTTCATCGACTTCGACTTCTCATGTATATACATATGTTCAATACTTGACTTGCTCGACATTAAACTATCAGAAGTCGTTATGGCAGTTCACCTACTATTGTACATACATTTATTGTTATAAGGCGGTTGTAATAAATAGCAGATAGCATTTGATGCTAAGTAGATAATTTAGCATGAAGATATTTTAGCAAGTAGATATTTGTAATATAGAATCAACTGAGAACACTGATCACTAATCAATCTTCTCACTAGAAGAATTCTTGTTGCCAGTGTTACTACAATCAACGAACACGCTGAAGTCATTACTTCAAGCAATTGTACTCATTTTGTTGATATTTCTATCTCACTACTGTATCATTCTATTGAGCATTTGTGTGAATTATTCATCTTGATTATTTTGCTGCTAACTGATATTCTTCCGATCTTAAACCATCCTCGCTCAAACTTCCGTTGTTAGATTTACATATATGATTAGATATATAGGAGTTGATTGAAAAATCTAGATCCAATTTCATTGTCTTTCTGAAGCGTTTGGAAAGATGTCTAATACAGATAATGAACCTGAGCAGCCATTTGTCGCTCCACAAGTTATTGTTAGAAGATTATCCCACCTAGAATTATCAAAGTATAATGGGTTATCTGATCCAGTCAGATTTCTCAAAATCTTTTCTGAATTGTGTGAGGTTTATGGCAAAGTTTTTCCACAACATAAATTTAAGCTATTTCCCATGGCCTTAACAAGAGCAACACAAGATTGGTTTTATAACCAAGCTGAGACTGAACGTATGAATTGGAAAGTGGTTAAAGCTGGCCTAATCACAAGATAAACCTAGAAAGTTTTTGAAAGATCCTTTTCTACTTGTAAGTAAACTTAAAATGAGAAAGAAAGAAAGGGTGCGAGATTATATTGAACGGATCAAGCATTTCAGATCTGAGTGTGATCTTGAGCTAATCAATAATGACGCTATGATCATGTGATTTTTAGTAGGTCTACCTAAAAGGATCAGACACGAACTTAAATGTCGAGATGATTATATGTCATTACAACATGCTATGGACGATGCGATACATGAGGAGGATGAAGATTCGGACGATGAACCAAACGTGGGAATGCTGCCATATACAACAGGGCAGACCACTACAACATCCACCACAATTGCATTCACAAATGTCAATGCAACAACTACAATGAGTTTGAAAAACTTGCCCAGAAGTAGCAGATGTAGCTAGAGAAGATGCAGTCATAGTTCGATGCGAAGTTGAAAGCATTGGAAGAGCAGAATGCCAAGCTTGACAAAGTAACTGACAAGACAACTAAAATGTTTTTTACCAGAAAAAATATTTGGCATGCGATTTGTGCTGGAAATCACACCATAAATGAGTGCCCAACACTAAAACGACGTGTGAATGATGTTGGATTATTTTCCTACTAATCGACTAATCGACTTTTAATCTTCATCCAACTTTATTTATCCACACATGCAAAATTAAAACTACTCAAAAACTGTTCACAGGTGGCTCCGACGTTTATTGACATCATCGACAAACTTCAAAAACTTCGGCCACTTCAACGACTTCGACCACTTTGGTAGCTTCGGCCACTTTAGCCATGTCGGTTGATTGACAGTTAACGTTCCATTCGTCTTGAAGCTAAAGACTTGCCCTAATCTTATAGCAAGTAAATTTTCAAAAATTACTAACTGGATGGATGCCAGCTCACTATGGCCCACTGGCCATTATAATCTATGACCTAATTAGTTGTCCTACTAATTGGACGTTGTCACATTTTCTTAGTATAAATAACTGCTCATTATTTTACGTTATCATTATCAAAGGTCATCTTAGATCGTTTTTGAATGATTAAGTATTGTTACAAAATAAAAAAAAGTAGATAATACATGTTAAAGCAACTTGGATACCCCTTTAATTATTCATTAAAGGATTTTTCATATGTTCTAGCCATTGAAAACCTATGTTAGTCAAAATCAGGATGAACATCTTGATAGCTCATATTGTAATGCATATATGTTATGTCAGGGATAATATATAACATGATAAAAAAGATATGCATCTTCAACCATATGGAGTCCATAAACCTTGTCCTAAAGTCTCAACACATGAGGACACCAATGAGAGAAAATAAATCAACTTAAGGTTACCACGTGACGCCCAATGAGTGACACTTCGAAGTGTCAAGAGCCATTATCCTTTGAAGAGATAAAAGATTCAAAGATATGGCTTCTTAAAAAAAGATGTCAAAGGGGAGTGAAGAGCAATCAAAACAGCAAGAAATGATTGAAGTTATGCTTGTTGGAAAAAAAAATTCCAGAGATTTCTATTGTCGACCTCATGCACACTAGATGCATGCATGTTCTACCTTGGGTGTTTTATGAAAGTGCTGAAGGACTCTGTGACACAAACAAAGGCAAGGCCAGAAGTTAGCATCGCAAAAGGTTGGCTGTGCAAAAATCCTTGTTTTACATCACAAAATATCTCACAAATACATCTTATTGCACCAAGGTTATTCACTCAAAGCCACATGAAATATTACAAAACTCACATTGTAGAGGGAAGAAAAGCATAAGATACTTGACATATCCTTCAACATACTGAACTTACATTCACCCGGCGGCAGTTCATAGAAGTCACACAGTATGGATGGACACAATGTGTTGCAACGATTATCATATTGCACGCAATTAGCATCCTCCAACCATAGCTCAAGCCCACTCACCTTACAAAACGTTGCACATAAATATAGATGAATCATGGTAATAACTCCAGGGGAAACAAATATGGAAATGGAACGCCGCCTAACTTAGAATAGCACTTGGTGGGGAATTTTCCATATCGTTATATTGTGGCCTTTAATTCTAGATGACAGTTTATAATGCAAACCTACAAACAAGGTATTGCCCATCTACATATGATAAATGCATACCAAATCTCCTTCATATTCTCATAACGTGGATCTGGCGGATGTCTGACATAGGGATGGACAAAAGCTTTACTAGTTGAAAAAGAAGCAATTAACCTTTGTAATTTATGCCCAGAGAAAACCAATAGATCTTCAAATCGAAGCAGTTTGAAATGAACTGTACATAATTAGCATAAATATTAGATATGAAAAGATTATCATATCAATAAATGTAATTTGGTGAGGTCCTACACTTTGGTTAAAATGCATACAAGGCAAATCAATGATGCAAGTGTTGTCTCCCTGAAGTGATTGCCTACATTGATATAGCAACAGAGATTTCAGAGCAATTCTGACTAAAAGGACTTTTCACATCACTGAATATGATAGCTTACAGATTCCCAGCATACAAATTTTGTATGCCGCTTGTATTTGACCATGAAATGGTACATCTTCTGGAATATTTTTACAATGGCACTTTCAAATAGTTGTCTTCAAAAGACATACTTGGGAATAACCCTGGCCTTCACTCCAGAGAGCAAAATAAGAATTCTCTGAAGGTTTACCGGCACTATTTCATCTATGATTCTTTGACCTAACAATAATCCTGCAGCAAGTTTATCCAGCATATCTATACAGCGAGCTGTTTAATGGACTTGATCTGGAGTACATGAAACTCCATGGAATTCATTCTCTCTGTGGATGAATAGACGGAAAGAATAAAGGGCTTTACAAGGTGATAGCTTTTCAGCTCAATCTCACCACCTACCTGATCTTCTAACTCCATATCTATGATACAATGTACAACAGTCAAAATTGTGATTTGGGACTAATTCGGTGTAGCCCATTATTACCTTGAAGCACCAAAAGTCAGTATGGTACAAGAATATGATCTTATCCCTTCCTCCTTCCAGTACCCAAACTAGACCTTGAAGCACCAAAAGTCAGTATGGTACAAGAATATGATCTTATCCCTTCCTCCTTCCAGTACCCAAACTAGACCTTTTCTGCTTTTTCCCCTTCCAGTCTTCATAATCGTCATCGTTGTCATCATCATCATCCTCCCCACTGGAGCCAACATCCCTAGAAGCAGAAACAGTAGATCCACTTTTTCTTCTAAGGGTTCTGGTTTCAACATGTCCATTGACTTGGTGGGTTTCAATTGGATTTCCTGGTGAGGCAATGCTTTGTGTTGTTCGTGCACGCTTTTTGGTTATACTACTTGTATATGTCGAATAGTCTGTGGCATCCTCTTTTAAAAGCCGCTTGAATGCCTGCCATCGCAAATAAGGAATTATAGTTATGTAGCAAAATCTTATAGTGGTTTTCTAATAACACTAGATTCTTTGAAATGTAGTTACCACTTGATTTAAATCTCGCTTATAAAAGAAAATCCAAATTCAAATTATTCTATAGCAAAATAATTCAAAAGAGAATCTAAAATTCCATTTCAAATACCTAAAAAAACAAGAGAGAAATCAGCTTTTTCTTTATAAAAAGGTTCATGAGAATTCAATTCGGCTTGCAAATCAGTTTGAGGGTTTTGGATCATGACTCATTGTCACCATGTTTCAAAGTAATTGCAATAACTAGCATGATGATGTACAATTCATATCAAGAATCTTGATCCTACAAAATATTAAAAAAAATGTTATAAGAAAAATGTTGTAAGAAAAATGTTGTGCAAGTGCATGTTAATGAAACATACACTGTAGCGCCTGAGCAAGATGTTGCATTGTCAAAAGTTTTCCAACTGGCAACATTGATGTACCCAAAATGCAGATTATAATTTCAGTAAGTGGTATATCAAGAAGATATGGTATAGCACAGAAGCAAACATGCATGCTTGGACGTGCACCCAAACACAGCCACATCCACATACAGTTGCACACAAGCACATGATAAACTTTGGTACCTTCTCACTGAGCCTACAGTGTTGTGCTTCGAAGATTTATCCTTTTAGTCAACCACAAAACAGAACATAAATTTGATTAAAAGAAACCACAAATTTGATTTTTTACAATGCATTACTTTGGGAATATAAACCTAATCTACAAACATAGTTTCATCTCAATGTTATGTCTAGGATTATACCCAGCATAACAAAGGAGATGCAATCTTCAACCCTATGGAGTCCAACCACAACGTCTTAGACCATGAACTTAATCATGGATAGCATGGACCAAATGCTACAATATCCCTACTCACATCATCAGCTCCCAAGGGTAAGTGTAGGTCAAAAGTACAAACCTGTCCACATTAGCTTTCATACATTTGTACAATGACCAATGTAAGTTTCTATCACTCCTCCCGACATGGAAGGGATCATGACAAGGAGCAGCACTAAAGAGCAAAGCCAAGCAAATGAAGTCCCTACTTCCTCAAGAATAAACATAAGGAAATTTTTGAATTTCATAACTTCAGCTTGTTCAAAATCTAGCTAGAAACCATAGCTGGTGAGCAATATACACAGCTACACATTAAAAAAGCTAGACAAACAACTTGCTGTAACTTGGACGAAGTTCTCAAAATGAGAAATGCATGTCTACTAATATGGCAGAAAACATATCAAAGAAACTTTGCTTTACTCTAGAATATTTACCAATATTTGAATGAGTGTGACTATAGCAAAAAGCTACCATATGAGCCAAAAGATTCTGGAAAGACTGCAGAAGCATAACGTAGTAGATCAAATGTGAAAAAGGGTTAGAAACCTCCTCAATGAAGGTCTGGAGCATATGGTAAGGCATTCCAAGTTTCCATGGCTTGTATTTTTAGATTTAAAAACCTGAACAAAAGCCTGGAACAAGTGATAGTCTATAACTTTTGCAAATGCATACCCCAACAGAACATTCCAATGAGATACTTAAGGGCTACAGACATGCATACCTGATATTTTTCCAGCATTTGCCGGATGGTGCTAGACAATCCAGTTGGTACATCTTTGTAAGCGAAATCTCTTGTGCTTTGTCTTGAGATCGTTTCAGCTTTGTTTGTATCGTTTGGTTGGAATGCCTGAAAATGATACAAACATCCAATCAGTTGTAATCGGGAACTCGTTGGCTTCCCCAGACCATAATGGATTTGTGCTCTGTGGCAAAAACACCTCATGGAGACACTTCCATGCTCTCGGACCAGCTTTGGAAAAGCCATAACAAAAAACCAGTAAAAACGCAAGTCTATGAAGCAACAGTGCAAAATGAAATCGACATAGAACTGAGATGTACTAAAGCAGAATAGAGATGAAAGTAATCATTACTTGGCAACGGGCGTCACTTAAGTTGTAACTAAGTTTGAGGTACCGCTTCAATCGAAGTAGCAGGGCTAAAGCAGCTGCAGCATCAGTGTCGGCCTGTCCTTAAGAATTTGACAAGAGCAGACAATTCACCAAAATCATGAAAATTTGAAACATTCTTTACTTCACACACCAATGCCAAACACGAGAAACAATGTCAAGAAAGATATCAGTGAACTTTACAACACCATTCCAACCCAAGATGAACCATTCTTAACTATGAATGCATGAAAGAAATGGCTATAAGGGCATCATATGAGAATATTGGTTTAGCATTATTGCCTCTAAAAGTCTAAATCCACTTACAAAACAACTCACACATCTCAAGACAATATGGCATCCACACCCCACTATGAATAAAAATCGTGCGCGTGCGTGCATGTGTGTGCGTGGATTCCGGAAGAGAGAGAGAGAGAGAGAGAGCTGAAGGAACTTTCATAAACCAAACAGTCACCTGGTAAACTGATTAAGGTAATGAACGGAAAATACTGAAAAAACCATTACAACGAAGAAAAACAACACTCACAATTTATAAATTAGAACAAATGGTTCCATTCTGAGATGCAAATCTTACCCTCAGCCGATCTAAAAGCTCACTTGGAATGCCCGAAGTGTCATCCACGACTTCACCGGTTGTCTTTCTTGCCTCTACTATGTTAAAATCATAAGCAGCTTCCCCCTCTCTCTCTTTTTCTGCAGCCCTAATCTCATAGAATTGTTTTGTGACAGCTAGAAGGGGACCTTCTGAAATTGTAGCTTTAATGTTAGCCTCCAGATCACCTCCTCGAACCAGCAGCAAGCGATTGATAATATAAACAAGATATAGAGGTTCTTCAGGGAGTGTAAAAGGCAGATAAGCTAGAATCTCTGCACAATACCTGATTAAATACAGAAAAGCCTTGATCAGAATCCTTGAAACTGTGAAGCGTATTCAATAAAGTCTGGATATCTTTTTTTAATAATATTGCAGTCAAAAGCTTTACGTGCATCACAAGTTCTAAAAGGACGACAAATCTGCAATACTCACACCAAAAAGCCTGAAGCTGCACGACTGGTAGCCACCCAGTCGAACTTACGAACGACAGACGACAAGAACTTATTCCTTGCTTGCCGGCTACCTCGTATTAATCTGTATATGCGGCAAATTCCTGCCTTTGCAGATGCAGCAACATTGCCATCACCTTTGGATTTCAAACTCCCACCTGATTTGGAAGAAACTGCAGCACCTGATTGAATAAAGGAGAATGAAAGCTGGAGCCCATCTCCTAGACGATGTTCTACGAAGGAAGGGTATCTGATAAACAGGTGCATGTTAGATACATACATAGGGTGCATCAACTATAACTACAACCTATGCCCAAAAGACAAGGTTACAATAAATCATATGAGACTTTCTAGACACAACTCTTCAAATTTTCTCCATAATAATCACCCATTCCTAAGGTTTTCCTTAGAAATGGACAAGGAACCGTTCCTTAGGAACGGTCATTCCATTCCTAAGGAACGGATTTTAAGAACAGTCTCTATTGGATTGCCACAGATTAGATTACGTTGCCATTTAGCATAATGGAGTCCCAATGCTGCGCCATCACCATAAAGACAAATATAACCTTTTATTAAGTTTGAATGGCATATAGCACTTTCCTTTCTTAGAGTATCAGATACAGGTGCCTGTTTTTATGTTTTTGTCCTTGGGAGAAGATAATGAGCCACAAGAACTACCAAAGCAGACCAATGCAGCTGGAATTGATGCAATGATTTAGTTTTACTTGCTTTGTCCTCTTACTTCCTTTTTCCCTTTGTCTTCTCGTCTTCTCTCCATTCATCTATAATTTTACATCTTAGTCTAATCCATAAACAAAAGCAAGAAAGAAGTTGCATGCTCAACCGAAACTATCCTACCAAACATTTGTAAAGCTCTTCAAAGATGGAGCCCAACTCAAGCTGTCCTTCTATCAGGCAATGCAGCATTTGCAATTGCTAACAACAAAGTCATCATAATTTAGAATGAACACATATTACAAGTACAATGCAAATGCAAGGGATAAAGCTCGTGTCCCACACAAGAGATACAATGGCATTCTTCAAAGTGAAGTTCTCAAATTAGTTTGCATTTGAAGCACTGAACAGGATCCTTTTTATGATTCAGTTTTAACTTGAAGGATGCAGCATCAACAAAAGAAGGTGCATCAAGCTTTTAAGGAATGATATGGAATCACTGTCAGTGGCCACATAATGACAGAAATCCAGTGGGATAATCTCCATTGGAAAATACATTTAATGTCACCAGGCTCCAGCAGTCTGGCATTCATGTATGCTCTTCAAACTCTAACATGTCATTCACTTAACCACAATTTTGACCGGTAAAATGTTTTTATACGATTCAGGATAGTGATTAAAGAGAGAATTAGTTGTCATCCAGCCCAGCAAAAATCAAGTTATTCAATGTCACAGATTTGAAAACCCCAAAGTTTCGGAAGACGCCAAGACTAACTTAGTTCAAATCAGCAATATGACAACAACAACATTAAAAAATCGTTCTGCAATATAGATGTTTCTTGCACCACAATGAAAGAAGCTGATCCACATGCAGATGCAAAGAGGAGAGAAAAGTACTTCTCATTCATATAAACCAGCAAGCGATGGGATAGCTTCAAAACCAATTCTTGTTGATCAACTTCCATTGCAATTAAGTGCGGTACACAAGTTATCGGATGAACCAAACCCTGCCGGAGGACAATCTCCACAACCTGTTAAATAGCATCATGGTTAATAACACACACAACTAATATTGAAAAAGACTTGATTAGCAACGCTTCTTGGAAGCATTAGAGTTTGAATAGCTTTTCTGAACAAACCTTAAGAGCTGCAAGGCGTACTTGATCATCTGAATCTAGACATCTTTCTAGGATAACATCCCAGTGCAATTGAATAATCCCTCCACAAATATTACTATCGCCTGCTCCAGCAGCTACAGGAACACCTTTTGTAAGCTCTCGAGCATCCCCATTTGCAGGGTCATTTCCAGCCTCATCCAATCCCATTTGTTTCTCAACATCAAGTAAATAATCTTGAAAGTTTCGCAGGGTTTGTAGCTACATAAACCAATTACACAGAAATCACTTGTAATGAGCAAAGAACATCATTCACAAGCAAAGAACACGCTTACTAGTGCTTTAGCACGCGTGTTGTAAACAATGCTCTAAACAAATTCAAAGCTACTAAGCTTCAAGCATTACAGCGAAAACCTAGACATACATAAGACACACCTTAATCCGTGATTCAGACGTTGAGGAAAGTGCTGCTTCTAAAAGCTTTCCCATATCTTTGTCCATCATAAACTGTGGCCTGGCAAGGAAGAAGAATCCTAGAGCCTATATGCCCCAGAGATAAACAAATTGATTAGCATTTTAAAAATGTAGAAAGGCCAGAAGATAGCTGCTGATATTAACAAGTATGGCATCATGTACCTGCAATGCTCGAACCTTTACATCGTAATCTTCTGATCTTAAGTAATGCTTGTAAAGACAAAGAATCTTTTGCATGTTGACTTCAGTGTCGTCCATTACATCTATAACTTCTGCACCATAGCGTGCTAACAAGCCAAGGCAGAAAAGAGAACGCAGCGCAGTCTGCCAAACATTCCATGTTACTTATCTAGATATTCTTGAGGGTCAAACTACAGACACGAAGGAAAGATTTGGCTTACAAAAACCTAGATTTGCATTCAAGACCAGAAAACAACCACCCCGTTCAAATCATAGTTATCAATCCTCTCTGGGGTGAAATACCAGACACCCAAGAATTCATTACAACAGGGAGTGCGACTAGTACGATGATAACTTAAGTATATGTCGTGAATGATGAGACACATAGATACTTAATAGAATCCAGTGCAAAAGGTTGAAATCCAATAGTTCATAGACAATCTTACAGCACTTTATTCAGAAACTTTTGGATGCTGGAAAACATAACAAAGTGCTACAGGTAAAACATATAGCAAAGCTGCAACCAAAGTTGTAAGCCCTCTCATGATCAATAGGCTCCATAGACCTGGCCCGTTTTTTTAACATTCTAAGTGTCGTGTCCTCCAAATCGACATGCTTATAGTTAAGCCACTTTATGCAACGTTACCTCACTGCAATCTGAGTTCAGCAGAATAACTCTCAAAACTAAGTTCACTTAACTTTTACTAATTGCTAGTCTTACTCAGGGTATCAAGGTTCAGTGCCAAAGGTTCTAACTAAGCTAAAATCTAGGCACATTAACTAAGATTGGAATAAATTTGAAATGATTAACGAGTGACTTTGCAGTTAAAATATGTTTCCATGCAACCCTTTTTCACACTATAACATCTTACATTTTTACTTGAGTTTGGACTCTTCAGTGGCAGAGATGTTTCTGCATGTCATACATTGTATTCATCCAATGTGGTGAGATCCCCTTAATATTTCTTTGTAGGTACTTTCAGAAAGCTGAAAAAAACATGCAGAGATTTCTGCTTTTTCAAGTGCTTCACTTTAGCTTTCAATTGACACTTCAAAAAATGTCTACTGAATACGTCAACCTAAAAAGGTTTTAACTTCAATATTTTTCTTCACGAAAGGCAAGGGAATTGAAATTGTAGCCATCATTCTGCCTAATGGTGAAGAAAAGTACATTAAGAATGTGCTTTATGTTCCGGGAATCAAGAAAAAAAATTCTTTCGGTTTCAAATATGTTGAAGCAAGGACTAGTTGTTGAGTTCAAAGAAAATAAGTGTCTTGTCGAGGATCCTAAAAGATCACTCTTGATTATTGTTTCGGGAACAATGCATGTTGGCTTATTCATTATGAATACCTATGAGCGACAAATTCCCTCTACATGTCTTGTTGCTTCTACATCACAATCATTGGAGTTGGCTGAATTGTGGCACGCAAGGTTTGGGCATCAGACATTTAATATGGTAGAAGATTTTCCTACTATTGAGCAGCCGGAAGGGCATGTATGCGAGGGGTGCATACTTGGAAAGTTTCAAAGGAAACCTTTTCCAATTGATGGAACTATAAGGGTCCTTGATAAATTTGATTTGGTTCATAGTGATGTTTGTGGTCCAATGGGGACCGAATCCATTGGAAAGTGCATCTATTTTGTGACTTTTATTGATGACTTTTCCCGTTTTACATGGATCTATCCTATGAAGGCTAAATAGAAAGTTTTTCAACGTTTCAAAGATTTTCTAGCAATGGTGGAAAATCAGTTTGGGCATTCTTTGAAGACCCTACGCACTGATCGAGGAGGGGAATACATTAAGAATACGTTCGGTGTATTTTTTCGAGAAAAGGGAATTCTACATCAAATGACAACTCCCTATATGCCTCAACAAAATGGCGTTGCCGAGCGAAAGAATCGCACACTTATGGAGATGGCCCGTTGCATGCTCAAAGCAAAGGGGCTGCCTCACAAGTTTTGGGCTGAAGCAATTATAACGGCAGCATACATAAGCAATCGTTGTCCTACTAAAGCATTGAAAGTATTAACTCCTTATGAAGTTTGGTATGGAAAGAAGCCTACAATCTCTCACTTTCGCATTCTTGGTTGTACGGCTTATGCTTTTGTTCCGGATAAACTTCGTACAAAGCTTGAGGATAAAGGAGTTAAATGCATTTTTTTGGGCTATAGTAGTGAAAGCAAAGGCTATAGGCTGTTCAATTTGAGCACTATTAAGATTATTGTTAGTCGTGATGTGCATTTTGATGAAAAGAATTCATTAGATGTGGCCCCAACTCATATCTTGAAGGGGGATAGCCCACAGTGTGTGAATGTTGAAGTTTTTCCAGATTTGGTACCATCTTCTATTGCTGGAGATAAGCCGGTTGCTACACCTATCGAGACAGGCCTCCTGAAATTAAGTAGTCAAGGTGATGGTGAACCATTTGATACTACTTTATGTTGTCAAGCTATTGGCTGTCTCATTTACCTACGGACATTTCTTATAGTGTCTCACTCATGAGTCAATTCATGCATGCCCCGAGGACATCACATTGGAAAGCATTAAAGAGGATCTTTCAATATCTTCAAGGAACAAGAAGTCGTGGACTGGTTTTTCCTGCTTGTGATGATGCATGTTTGGTTGGTTTTAGTGACTCGGATTGGGGTGGAGATCAAGGTGAGGCAGAATATAGAGCGATATTTTCAGCCACAACGGAGTGTTTATGGCTGAAAAGACTACTTGTTGACATGAACTTTGGCGAACTCTCAACCACTCTTATCTTGAGTGATAGTCAAAGTGCTATTGCCATTGCACGGAATCCTGTTTTTCATGCGAGGACGAAGCACATCGGGTCCATTATCACTTTATTCGAGAGAGACTTCATGATGGCGACATTTTACTTGAGTATTGTCCTACAGAGGATAATATTGCGGACCTCTTCACCAAGGCGTTGCCTAGAGTTAGATTTGAAGCTTTATGCAAAGCTTTAAATTTAATACCACGTGGTGGTTTTATTACATGGTGAAGATTTCAGTTTTTCTGCATTGTCATTTAAGGAGGGTGTTAGAAATAAATGACTATGCTGAAGTTAATCCATAGGTTACTTTGACCCAAAAGGTCGAGATTTGTGTAACCATAGGTATTTAGTTATTTAGGCCATCGTAAGTTTGTCTTAAGTTCAGTTGGACCCAATTTTGTTCATGTACTGACTCATGGGTCCTTAGGGGTCTAATTTGGTTTAGGGGCCCTATCTTGACTTTTGGGGGTGACCTACAGTCAGTAAGTAGGTAGAGTACATATTGGCTTATTGTGTCACATTTTTCAGTTTGGCTAAGCATTGCTCTCCATTGTGATTGATAACTAGATCTTGATGACTTGACTCTTGCTTTTCTACATGGTGGTTGGTACATTGACTCTAGTGCTACAAAGCACATGACTCCTCAAAGGAGCTAGTTCGGTTCCTTTGAAGAGTTAAGTAATGGACAGAAGGTGCGCTTTGTTAGGAATTAATGATAATGATAGTTCGATACCCCTTAATAATAGTTTGGCCATGCCTGCGTGCTATTTTTAGGGGCCATTCTATTTATAGTAAATTCGTTTTTTTAGGCTTGTGCATGTAGGTGGGCGCACTACAAATAGATTAGGATCTATTTAGTACTTAGAAGTTCATTTTTGGTCTTTACCAAATATAGGTAGTATTATTAGCAATTAGCTTTTGCTATTTGCTTTAAGCTCTTAGCTTTTCTCATTCATTAGAGAAACTATTTAAGTAGGCTGGCGCCCCACCACAATCATTCCATTATGCTAGAGCAATTGTTCAATTCTCCTATGATATGAATTCTCTCTATGCTTGGTTTTGTGTGAGTGCTAGTAGGACCAGTATCTTCATCTAGAATTTGTATCACGAATTCTAACACGCTTGGGTGACAATTCTACACACAATGTCAAAGGCAAGGAAAATTCCAATCAAGTTTGCATCAAGAGAGGTAAACGTCATTAAGAATGTTCTTTGAGTGCTAGGGCTTGCAAAGAACCTTTTTTCTGCTGATTCTATCACCAAGCAACATATGAAAGTTGAAGTTAATAATTCAGCTTGTCTTGTCAAGGACAAGGGTGATAGTATGAAAGGTTGTAGCCAAGGGGATGCAAGATGGGCTCTATAAATTATACAAAACTATCCCAAACTAGTATGCTTACACAACCAAAGAGGGTGATAAGGATATGTTGTAGCTTGAAAGGTATGGCCATCTTAGTTACCACAACATGCAGGTGCTAAACAAGCACAATATGGTAGTGGACTTCCATCAATCAAGCCAATCTCATCAGTTTGTGAGGCTCGCACTATGGAAAAGTAGCAAAGAGAACAAATATCCCAAAAGAAGGGCTACCAGGGTGAAGGAGATACATGAGTTGATCCATTAAGATTTTTGGGGCCCAACCCAAACTAGATATGCAGGGGCGGCATAATACTTCATGAACTTTATAGATGATTTTTCTAGAAAGGTTTGGGTGTATTTTTTGAGACAAAATTTTGGAGGAGTCAAGTACTTCAGGCAGTTCAAAGCTTTCATGGAGAATCAAACATGGAAGAGGATAAAGACACTCGGACCTGATGGCGGCAATATATACAATATTGGTGAATCTGTTGAATTCTGCAAGGCAAATAGTATTAAAAGGCAATTTATTGCTCCACAGTGTCCACACACACCCAGCAAAATGGCATAGTTGAGAGGAAGAACAAAACCATACTCAAGTGTGCCCGAAGCATGCTCAACACAAAGAGGTTGCCAAACCCTTTCTAGGCCGAAGAACTTCATACAGTTGTTTTTCTTTTGAATCAAATTCCAATGAAAGTTGTGGAAGGAAGACACCAAATGAACTGCTCATTTACTCTCACACCCATTAAAATTTTAAGGGCCCTTTTGTTATTTATAATGCATATTCATAGGCCCTTCTAAAGAGGCACATAATGGATTGGTTAGACTTGCCTCTGTGACCTGACTTGCTTAGCAAGTCATCATCAGAATAGGAGCAGGATGGCATACACATGTTTGAAACATACAAAAATCAAACATTTAAAACGTGATTGAAACGTTGATAACCTTTTGAAGTGCTAAGACCTTAAGTATATCATAACAATGTTTGAATGAGCATGTAAATTGAACAAAACACTCATTCTACAGTGATTGACAAAGGTCATAATCTGTTGTACAAAAGGCTTTTTAATCATTTGGTTAGGATGATAAGAACTCGGGACGTAAAAGGTCCTGGAGCTGCAAGCAGCAGGTTGGTTTTTTTCTTGAGATCTTGATTGGATCCTTTTTGTCACAAGGCAACCCTTTGGCCCCTTTTCTGTGGCCTTAGGGGTCAAAACAAAAGTTTAAGATTTTAAGTTCTCAAATGTGCTTGAATGCAACTCTAATTAGAAGTACTGCCATGTACGTAGTAGTTTATTATTTGATCACTCTTGAGTTCATTGCAAGAGACTCATTGCTCTTCCACCTAGAGGATCGGATATCGGGTATATTCAACGTTCGTTCCGTATTCTTAGATGAAGTTAAATGCTTCATCTTTTATATGTAATGTCAAATTTGTGATTTGGTTCTTAACACAAAGACATACATGCTCATTCTAGGCAATCATGCAGCATACCTTAATGGGAATCTGGGAGCCAACTAAGATATGCAACACATCTCAATGTTCATGAAACATACTGAGAGGCATATACTCAAATGAAGTCAACTTTGCGGTATAAGCATCTTGTCAACTGAATTGTGCTGCAGTTCAAAATGCAGACAATGTACATATATCAAACATTTGCAAATACTTGCTGATTCTTCCCTTTAAGATGTACAAGAAACAGCTAAAACAGTATGAAATTTACTCAACTTGAAACTAGCATTGTGCTCTTCATAACATACCGGCTTCTCAAATACGCCATTTTGTCCTTTTTGCCATAAATCCAGAACTCTAAAGAAATGTCTTACAAGAACCCCTAATGAGGTTACTCCTTTCACAGCCACCTTTCCAAGGGATGAAAGACACCTGCAATAGAAACTGATCAGATTTCGTGATGGTGAAAACCTCATGAGAACTTTCCCTACTGACTCAAAATTAGCAAATACTTGAAGTGATACTCGTCGAAATGGAAGATAACTCACTTGATGCAGGCATGAACGACTGACAGAAAAGAATAACGAATTATCAACTGCCGAAGATCACGATCAAGTTCCTCCACAAAATTTTGTGCAGGTCTTCGTAACAGGGGTATCACAGCGTCAATGACAGAAACAATATTTTGTAACAGTTGGGCTGCATCCCGGGTATCAGCCTGAACATTAAACAGACTAATACAGTTGCAGTTACATAAAGAGAGAGCACTCATTCATTTTAGCAAATAGCCTTAAGAATCAATTTGGTCACCACAGATGGAATAGATTTTCAGCCTGTTTCCAAAAGGTATTCTAACTCTATATTCAATGTAGATATATAAAACCTTCAAAGAATCACTTCCAGGGACAACTACACATTGTTACAAAAATTCTTTCTTACAAATGATGTATGATTACAAAACACAAGTACCTGAGTCTTAAGATACGGCTGGAGTGTAACAGCAAAACGGGATGGATCTGAAGGAGGAGCACAAAGTGTTGGATCAACAGTACAGAAAGCATGTAAAGCCAACACATATGGCAACGAGCGCATCTCAGAGTTTTCCGTGGTGGTCTCTTCTGCCTGTCGAAAAGATATTGGCCAAAAGATTATAATCAGGTCTACAGACAACTTTCACTGACCTAAATTATTGTTGAAAATGAACTAAAGGTTCGAAGACAATCATTCTGTTTATTCTATATATACATTAACCTACTTTTTAGTTGAGCATTCAGGAAGCATTTTGTTATGTAGGCCTTCGTACATGCTTATTCTTGTTCTACAACTGCCCAGCTATCCCAAAGACAACAGACAATGACACCTCAATCAGAGCTTTAGAATGTCTTCATGCAATGCAACCTTAAAAATTTAATTGTAAACTGGTGATTCATATGGTCTGAACAATCTGTCAGAGTCCATAGAAACCGCACATATCTCAAGCTGGAAGTCAACTGGATACTTTATACAGAGATCAAATCTCAGATCTGCCAATGTGTAAGAACATCAATACTATGCACGACATCAAAGATGTCCATACATACAAAGATGAAAACTGATGGATTTTTAGTTCTGATTTCCATGTGAAGTATTTACACAATTGATTCAACAAGTTTCTTTGAGCAGACCTACATCTTTAAATAAAACAATCGCAACTGAAAGTGGATGAGAGTGTGCAATAATTTAGCCTACCAATATGACTTTAGGATTAAAAAGCCACCAAGCATTAAGAAATTGTAAATATATTGGTACTCACATAAACTTGGGAGCATAGTTACCAACAGAGGTTTGAAGGGCCATAATGTTGGCAAACAATTGCTTAAAACACTTAGCTTTCCTGGTTTAGCTTAGAAATATCTATGAATGGTTAGGACCACAATCGTTTTAAATAAGCATCAAACATCCCATCGTACAATCTGAAGTGTTACAATTAGGAGTGCCCCTAAGAACAACCAGTAAGTGAATGCAACTCTTAGTTGTGAAGAGGAAACATTGATCACATCATCGACCAACATGAGTCTAACTGCTATGAGGTCTAAATTCAGAAATGCCTATAGTCCAGTTACAGATTTTCTATACATCAAAAATTGGGCACAAAATATCAAGCCTTACTGCAAACAAGGAACCATATAGAATTACCTTCAATATGCTCTCCATTAGGCATTTGCACATAAGCTCGCAGCAGTTTCGAACAGCTGCTTGAGTGACAATGGTTGGTGCAAAATTTTTAGATCCTTGAGTATAGAAATCCAAGGCAAGACTCCTCTTTATGATTGTTACTAATGGCTGATGACTAGGGAGACCTTTCAGAACATCTACGAGCTGCTGAGCGCGTTCTGATATCTCCAGTGGCACAGTTCCTCCCTCACCATGGAATTTGACATGTTGGTTCAAAGGCTCTTCAAACCACATCTCAAAAAATGTCTTGCAAACCAGATCCTGCAGAGAAATACAAGGTGAGTGAGACGTTAAAGATTAATAAGATCATGTTCCAGAGAGCCATAGTTAAGAATAAATGTTCATATTTGGAAAAGGCTTCCCATGCCACTACCTGGATACTGGCTTCCTCATCATTGATACGAGATATTATTCGAATACACGCATCAGTTGCCTTTGCAAAGCCACACTTTGATAGGCAGATATCTCTGATAATCTTGATAACACGCTTCCGGACGCTGACACCCGTATCCATAATTCTTTCTGCAATCTTTTCAAAATACTGCACAGCACAAAACAAGGAGGAAAAGTTCCGTCTTAAGTGTCATGAGGAAAAGAATACTCCACCCCAGTCATTCACAGGACAGCCAATGTATATTAAACATCACAACGACAGAAACATAAAATTTTGTGAAATTGCAAGAGGAAATAGAATGTTCTGGAAAACTTGCTTCCAAAGGGAATCCATCAAAAAGGAATGGATGTGTACCACAGGTCAACGCAACTATTGAAAATGTTTCAGAAAAATAGCATAAGATCACAACAACAAAGAATGGACGGAAGAACTGTCTGAAATAAATAAAACTTCTAATAATCGATCACACCAACAGGTTGCTCCTTCAACTCATAAGGAGAAAAAATTTCCCTTGATTGCAATATGCAGTTCTTTGAGCTTTGACACGCATAGAAGTAGTTTCCATTAAATAAATTGTTTACGTTTTCTTGAATAATTTTTTTATCTAAAAAATACAAGAATTTTTTTCATCCAATAAACTTTCTTTCATATAAATTTTTTTGATTACTTTTTATCCTCTCTAAGGCAGGGGGAAACCTGAATGATTTTGGTCCTGGAGTGTGTCCTTGACAAGTGTGAGTATTTAAACTTCAAACTTCAAAGAAACCCCACTTTTTTGTAAAGGTCTCCTTACTATCAGGAACATGTTGTTCCTTATTTGTCCTTGTTGTGAATGTTGTGAAGACAGAAGGAGAAAAGGTGAAAATTTGTTGTTGATTACTGTAGGAAATGTTGCTAATTCCATTGGGAGTTGTGCGATAGGCTAGGAGAATCATGTGCTAGTTCAACTGCAACGATTGAAATCCAAGGAGCAGCCAGATTGTTGCACAGTCTTCCACCTTGTGGGGATAGAACGAAACAAAGAAAGTTTCAATAATATTTGTTGAATTGCAAAAGGCATATAAGACGAAATAGTACATCTCAAGTGTGTAGTACAAATAAGGGAGCATAATAACAAATCCATGAAGTAAAGAAATAAATGCGATCTATTGCTAGTGCTGAAGAAGTAAAACGGCATCATAAATACAACATAATGTGGTAAGATGACATACATGCACTCAGCTAAGTCTAATAAATCAACTATAGTGTGGGATCTAGACGATATCGTAGGAGGTAGAGTTGGTCCAGTAGATGGTTGCTAGTGTCAGTTAATGTCGGGTGTGGGATCGGGCATCTATGGTACAACAAGACACTCTAGCTATAGGAGGGTGCTGTGATATACATTGTCTCTGTTTACCAATCAAGTGTAGGAATTATTGTGTCCTCATCATCTGACCTGAAATCCACCTATGGCCTTTTCCTGGAGAAGGTGATGATCTAGGACTGTGTCGTGATGATCTAACTAATTGTCCTAACATAGGCCTCCTCGTAGTAGAGACATCTCACTAATCATAACGGCAACACATATGGCATCCCCATAGGCAATGAGAGAGCCTAGAGTTACAAGTTGGTCTAGAAAGAGGCTAGCTGAGCTAGATCTTGCCCAATTCAGACTAGTCCACCGAAGATAGCATGCACGTATATCCTCTTGACCGATGAACTCAATAATAGGCTGTAAAATCTCCCTATACAAACATGCCACCCCACCCAAGCCTCTGCCACTCACAGAACGTGGGACTGCCCTATATACTAAGTACCACCAAAAACTTGGAAAATCAAGTCAACTTCTCTCACTGCTCTCACATGCTCAGTAACTAGCAATATATTCCCGTGTGCAATAAAATCAACTAGGTCTCCAGTTGTGGAAGATGAATGAATCCCATTACAATTCTACACTCCAATTCTCAAGCAGTATAGAAGGGGCACTGGGTGCTCCCGTGCCCGAGGAACCCAAGTCCCTATTTCTTATTGATATATTTTACCAGTCCATCCCTATAAATGACAATCCATCCTAAATCACGAGCAGCCTGAAACACTTTTCTTCTCTCTTCAACTTGTAGAAATGTTAGCTTAAATCTACATTCTCACTATTATTGCAGCCATAACAAAGAGAAATGTGGAGAGAGAGAGAGAGAGAGAGAGAGAGAGAGAGAGAGAGAGAGAGAGAGAAAGAGAGAATTAGAATTAGAATTATTATTATTAACGTCTTTTGGTACCCAAAGGTACATAAGACAAAAGAGAGTACAAAAGGTGAGGAGCATTGTCCGCATACGGACTTATTTACTAGTAGAAAAGAGAAGAAGACAAGAAACTAGCATATCTATCTCGCTATCTCTAAGAAGAAGAAGTATCCAAGCTTGACCACCAGCTTGCGAGGGTGCAAGAGCTTAACCACCTGCTCTGCGGAGGAGACTAGCTACGAGTAAGCTGAAAATAGTGAGTGATAGTAGAAGTGGAGCGTGCTTTGGATTGGCAAAAGCCCGCGAAGATCTAGTGATCCTGGATCTAGCAGAAATATGTGAGACTTTCTGTGTCTTCAATCTCCGAGTGGGGACTTCAATATCCAAAACGGTAATGTCCTCTCTGTCTCGCTTCTAGAAAAACTGGGTAATATGAGCCTGGCCGTGATCCATAACTGTGGCAGGTAGAAGTGAAGCTCGTAGAGTATACATCTCTCTCAATAGAAGACCTACACATCTGGAGTCTGGATATTCAAGGAACGATCGCAACGTGAGAGGGGTATCTCTGTATAAACAATGGTAACGCCCCCTGATCTCGTAATATACTGGACAACAAAAGATGAAATGGAACTCATCCTCCATCTCATGAAGAGAACAAAGCTGACATATCCTCTACAATCTGGGAGTGTCCGTGTATCTACCCGTCTCAATAGCCAACTGATGAGAAGAAACTCAAAGCTGTCCCATACGGTATCGCAGACCAAAAGATAATGGCTGTGTAAGATATGCTGGAAGGGCAGGGGTACCCGTAGTATCCAACCGTAGTAGATGTGTGCCATAGAAATGTATCTTGACCTTATCAGGGTCGAGCTGTGACCATATAGTGCGTATGTAGCTACGATAAATATGTTGTCTGATATAAGCATGAGTCCCGCTCGGAAGATCAAGTACAGATAAGCCCCAAGTCCGAAGAAGGGCTGAGACACTGCCAAACCAAGAATGCTTGGCCCCCTGTCCAGCAATGGTGCGTGATGAAGTGAGCAGCAACAATATATATGGAAGTGTCTAACTCTGATATCTTGTGAAGAAAGGTAATGATCTGAAACATAGCACCGATAACCAGGAGAGGGGAAGCAAACTCCGCTAATATGATATCATGTGGCACCGAGGGCTTAGCCCTAATCATCCTGCTAAGCATGAGAATCTGGATACGAGTAAGATCCCTCCAAGTATCACATGATAAATCCGGACACCAAGTCTCAGCAGAGTATAAAACAACCGGGGAGACAGTGGTAGAAAATAGTAAACATCTGGTAGCAGGGTCCTGTACATAATATGTGGAGCAGAATCTGTCCATATGAACAAGAGAAGTGTGCCCCTTACGGAGTCTGGTGAGGGCTGCCGGTCGGAATGTGAGTAGCGGACCAGAGAAAAGTACTCCCAAATAAGTGTAAGAGGTCACAATCTCAATCGGCAGCCCATCATAATAGAAGGTCACATCTCCCATATGCTGTCTATTGGTGTTGAACACCATAATCTTGGTCTTCTTAGTATTGAACATCAATCGCCAAAGCTGACAGAAGTGATGTAAAGCAGAGAGGTGTCTCTGTAAGCCAGCTGCAGAAGACCCACATCATCAGTATATAGGAGAATGGGGATAAGGGACAACCCTCTCCACCTTCCTCTCGAATAATCTGCTCGCGGTCATCAATATATAGTGCAAAGAGAGTAGGAGATAAGGGGCAGCCCTGCTTCACTCCAATGGTAGAATGGATCAACGAGGAGCAACCACTACCGTCCCTGAACCGCGCCCAAACTCGCTCATATAAAGTAATGATCGCGGCAATAGTCTCGTCTGTGAAGCCAAGCAAAGATAATCTCTGGAAAAGGAAGTGTCTCGGAACTGAAGAGTATCCTGGTCTGAACCCAGCCTGACCCATAGCATGTAAATCCTAAGTCTCAGCAAAAGATCCAGTAACCGTCTGTAAAATGGATCCATAAATCTTAGCCAAAGTGTGACCAATCATAATAGTACGGTAGTTTTCTACATTTATGGGATCACCTGCCTTGAGAATGGGATGAAGAATGTTAGTACACCATGCGGTAGGAAAACCAGAGGTCACAGCAGTGTTAAAAGCATGAGCAATAAAGGGCGAGATAAGATGTGCTACAGGTTTGAGGAAATCCACGTTTAGAGAATCATAGTCAGTGGTTTTATGAAGTTTGGCATGGTTAATGGCATTTTCAACCATGTGTGGAGTAAAAAGCGTGCAGCAGGCAGGTCGTGGTGAGAGTAAGGTAGGAGGGGAGTCTAGGGTATAAAGTTTTGTGGCATATTCGACCCAAGATTCGGTTGCGATGGGGGCCAAAGTCGAGGAGGACCTGGTGAAATGTTTCCAGAAAAAGGAGGAGGAAGAGGAAGCTAAAGAATCGATCAACCTTTGGCAGAGTAATCGTAGGTATGTTATCTTCTTTGTTCTGGTGGCTTTACGATATTTTTTCTGGTGTTGTTTGAGTGTTGTAGGGGAGTGTAATCTGGCATTTGCCACATGTTTGTGAAGAGAACGACATTCTGCATCATACCAGCGGTTGTGAACACGTCTATGAGATGATATCGTCTTGGTGGGGAAAGATGAGGATGCTGCAGATAAGAGGGATTTAGAGAGAAAAGTGGCTTGTTGCTCAACTGATGCCGTGAAAGGGAAGTGAGTAAGTAGTTGGGACAAGGTTGTGGTGTAGTTGGCGAGTCCAGAGTGAGTAAAAGGAACACGTTTATCAGTAGAAGAGGAGCGTGGAACTTTAGAAGACGGGGTTATGTGACCCAGTGAGAGGCGTAGGAGTGAGTGATCAGAGATGGTAGGAGGTGTAATGGAGAAATCAGAGATGTGAGGGATCAAAGCAGGTGATCCAATAAAGTAGTCAACTACACTATGTCCTCCACCATGAGGATAACATGTAAACGCTGATGAGGAAGGCCACTGTGTGAGGCCATTCAAGATGGCCAGAGAATGTGTCTCCGCAATAGTAATCAACTGCTCTCCAAAAGATGTAACTGAAGTGTGTGCATCCTGTGATACTCGATCAAATCCCATATCCAGAGGATGAAGCCGAAGAACGTCAGTATCTGCATGAAATTCTGTCTGTCTGGAGCTATTACGGGCGTTGAAATCTCCTGCTAATAAAATGTAGCCATGCTGAGAAAAAACAGCAATATCATCTAAGAGTGCCTGAAATGGGTCCCCACCAAATTCAGCAAACGCCGAAGTCTGTGGAGCGAAGTAACATACAGCCATATAAATGTCCTGCGGTAATCCCAATAATGAACCAATAGTATGTATCCATATATATCGAGCATACGGATCTTGCTTAACCATCTTAACTGCCGTGGCTCTGTATAAACAAGCTACTCCACCAGATCCACGACAGGTTTTACCCCTCACAAATGGGCGAAAAACAGAATGCCAAGAGTAATTCTGTACATGTGGAAGAGGATGATATAAGGACTCATGGGTTTCAGCCAACAACAAAATGTCACATTTGCTTATAAAATCAGCAAAATCTCCTGCCGATCATGATGATAAAAAACCATTGCAATTCCAGAAGCCAAGTCTCAAAATGGTAGGGGATCTCGGGCAGCTCCTAAACCCGGGAGCCCCAAGTTCCTAGCATGAGAGGAAGTTGAAATATCTTGGTTTGCCGTCGATAAAAATGACCCTTTGCCCTTTTTCTTTTGCTTCGTGAATAATCTTTTTCCTTGCTAACCATTGGGTATTTGTCAAATCATCATCCATATAAATGAAAGTGCCTTTGAGTTTTGTTCTAAGCCGAAGGGCTGCATTGCGGTGTTGAAGAGAGCGAAATTTGACAAAAAGAACGTTGTCATCAAATTTACTACGCCATGCCGTATCAAAACCATCAACAACATGAGATAACTTGGAAACGAGTAAATCCGTAGCTTCGTCTATTGGTTTACCGCCGTTGGCAATGCCTCTTACTCTAATATTGAGAGCCTTTTTAGCTCTTCTAGCTTGTTCATCCAAAACTGTCTCCAAATTGTTATCCATCATAGAGGCTGAGATATGGGGGTGATTACCTTGTTTGAGGATCGATGTCGTTTCTTCAACCTGTTTTGCAAGTGATGAGAGTTTGCTGCCCATGTCTTTGTCTCTTCGACCTGTTTTTCCAAGCAAGATATTTTGTTGGAAGTTTCGTCCGAAGGCGATACATGTTCGGCAATCCGTTACTTAAGATATACAATTTCTTGCTCAAGCTGCGCAGGTGTTGCTCTGTTGTCCCTGGTGTTCTCTTTACATTTCCTGTCCTTTCTACATCCTGCCTTCACACATGGCACCTAAGAAAAAAGGAAGTACCCCGACACCCCCCCTCTATCCATCTCTTCTTCTACAATGGTCGGGGATGTTATTTCACCTACAGCAATGAAGCACTCGAAGGCTCCATTTTCACCGACACTATACTTGATGTCACAGAAACGGCAAAGCAAGCCACGGTCGATTACACTCCTTCCAAGCCTATTGAGAGTCTTTATGCCTATGATATTGGTTTCATCCGAAACGAAATCATCAGCCTTGAGAAACAACTACACTTTTTTGAAATGGCGAATGGCAAGTTGGTTATGGATCTCGTAAGTGTCAAAGAGAGGGTGCGTGTCTGCAGTCAGTACATCAGGGCAAGGCAACACCTGGTCAGAGGGGGCCAGTCAGCGCTCCTGCAATCAGGAGATCAACGGGCTAGTAGACGCTAGCATCTGGTGCAGGATTCAACCGGGGTCCGGGCAGCAATAGTCAGCGTGCACTTGAGCAGCGCTACCTGCTCAGACTGTTGCAACTTCTGTGCCCAGCTCAAATCAGAGCCCAGGTCCCGCTCCTAGGTCCCGTTTTGAGCAGCGCTCCTCAGATCATCGCTCCATATCCGCTCAGACCATCGCTCCAGATCAGCTCAAACCATCGCTACAGATCCGCCCTTCACCACCAATGCTGATGCCTGTACTGGACGCCCAGTGGCCCTAATAGCTTGAAGACGTATTTCCTTTGATCCGTCACCTTCGTCAAAATGTGCACAACGCACCTTGATATCTCGACATTGAACCTTTGAATTGTGGTCACAATAAGCTGACTCAACCCAGTCCCATCACCTTATCCTTGCATAACACAACGGCCGATTCGCCCTAACCCTTGGCTCTGCATGCGCTATAAAACGTTCATTAACATTCTGTAAAATTCAACTCATACATCAACCAGCCTCCACTCAAATTGTAAACTCCATTGCTTCTCCATTTAACCCCCGCGCTCAGAAAAATCAGAGAGAGAGAGAGAGAGAAGAAAGAAAGAAAGCTTTATCGACGTCTTTTCCATGCCAAAAGGCATATAAGACAAAAAGTACATGTCAAGTATGTGTTGCAAATAGCAACGTGTAAAACAAAAGATGGCAGCAAGCTAAACTGCTAGGACAGCAAACTCAACTAGAATGATCTGATGTGGAACGAAAGGCTTAGCCCGTATCATATGTGATCATATAAGGATCTACAACTGCGAGATATTGGCCCAATTTGATGAAGAGAGACCTATACACCATGCCTCTACTGCATATAGTGTGGTGGGGGGGGTGTTAAACAAGAGTATCAAAAAGCTGAAACTTCCTTAGGGCGTCCCGAACAAATCTCCGAAAACAAAACTTCTCTAGATGTACAAGGGAAGCATGTAGCTTCCCAAGTCTAGTTGTAGAAGCATATCCCATTGCAAATACAGGACTAGTGAAGAGGACACCTAAGTAAGTGTAGGATGATACAACCTCCAGTGGTTGTTTGTCAAAGATAAGCTCATGTCGCTGCATGAATGCACTAGATGTATTGAAGACCATAACTCTGGTCTTCGTAATGTTAACCCTCAGACCTCATCTGGTACAAAAACCATGAAGACTGTCTAACTATCTTTGTAAGCCTTCTCTAGTTGGAGAAACTCGAGCCACATTGGCAATCAAAATGTCACCAAGCCTGCAAACTATACCACCGCACTACTCAATGACTCTCAAGCTCATCAATATACAATCCAAAGAGTCTGGGGGAGAAGGGGGAGAGGGAGCAACCCAGCTTCTCCCCAATGGTGCTCTGTATTTGATCTGAGATGCCAATATCACTCCGAAAGCAGCCCAGGACTCACTCATAAAGTATCAACACTGCCAAGACGCAAGGTCTCGTAATCTTTGGATAAGAAGGGAGCGTGGGACAGAATCAAAGGCCTTCCCGAAGTCCACAAAACAGTAGTAAACCATGTCTCCTATGTCTAGACTCCTCAATGATAGCTCGAAAAGTGAACATGTGGTCTATAGTGGAATAATGAGCTACTTGCTTGGCCCATAGCATGTGATCTCTGCCCTCTGACTAGAGAATAGTGCCATACAGCTTCACAATAATATACCCAATCATGATGGTACGGTAGTTACCAAGATTCATGGGGTCACCATTTTTGTGGATGGAGTGGATAACCAGGAAGATGGGAAACCAAAGACAACATCACGGTTAAGTAGAGTGACTAGAATGGGAGAGAGTTGGACAGCGGTGCGGATCAACAATTCAGATTCAAGGTCCTCAGTATCTCTGGTACGATGAGTCTTCAATCTCTTAATGACCGCGTCGATCATGTCAGGAGTGAAAAGGTGAATTCACGTGGGTGCGGCGACGCGGAGATGGGTGTAGTCCATGTCTGTAAGTCATCGATGAGGAGAGGTGGAACACGAGGAATGAACGCGCACCAAAAAGTATCACTAGAAGAACTATACAGGGCATCGATAAGGCGTCTCCCTTCTTGTTCTTCGAAGGCACGCTTTTTGCGGCGAAGTGTACAATGGAGATTTCTACGGGCAGTACGAAAAGCCAGTGGTTCATATAGACCTGCGTGGGTAACACAGAGAGTGTAAGGAGCCGAATGGGACGAGAGGATCTGGAAGGATGTCGATAGGGTTTCGATGGGAAGGACAATGAAGCAGCAATTTGAAGTGACGTGGTGATAGAGTCAGCTTGTGTGTCCAATGGGCTATCATGAGAAAAGTGGCGTAGTAAGCAAATAAGGGCCGCTTGGCATGTCTTGATACAGGGCGTGCGCAGTCAATGAAGGAGCGGGAACGAGGCGGTGAGGTTGATCTAGAACCCAAATGGAAAGACAAGGAGGAGTGGTCAGAGAGAATAGTGGGGAGGATATGGAAGTGTGAGATCAGTGGGATAAGGAATGGTGACCCCATGAGGTAGTCGACGACACTGTGTCCGCCACTCTGGGGATGGCACGTGTAACTACTCAAAACAGGCCAACAAGCTATGCCATTATAAATGGCTAACTCATGGGCTTCACCAAGCTGCAACAAGTATTCTCCATAACCAGTGATAGGACCTAATGAATCGACTGAGATCCTGGTAACTCCCATGTCATCAAGGCTCGCATGCGTAACTGATCAGCGGCATCATGAAACTCGACCTGTCTCACAGCGGTTCTAGCGTTGAAGTCACCAGTGAGAAGTGTTGGGTTCTTTGTATAACTCTGATACCACTCTGTGATGAGTGAGTGTTTGTAATGGGAATTATATTATCAGCTCTAAAGCAGCGAGGGGGGTTGAGTGCAAGAGGGCATCCCGAATGGAATTTTTGAAGCAAAACCGCTCTAGCTTAACAAAGGAGGGGGTCCCTTCCCAAGTCGAGTAGTAGCTGCTTGTCACATGCTGAATGTAGGGCCAGAGAAAGTATCCCCAAATATGTGTATGAAGACACTACCTCAAAAATCTGTCCATCGAGAGAGATCGAGAGATCGAGAGATCGAGAGAGAGAGAGAGAGAGAGAGAGAGAGAGAGGACAATGAAATTTAGATGTCTTTTGTGACTTATTTATTCGACTCTATTACGGATAATAAATCAGGTTCAAATTTGAATTTGAATCTCGTTTTATAATGTTAAATGGATCATGCCACATAGTTATATTTGAAATTAAATTGTGGTTATATTCAATTTTGAATTGTCGTTATATTTGGCCTTGAATTCTAACTTAGTCAATTATTGTGGGCACTCAAGGAGCACTTGAGATTGACCATTGTAGAGACAATTTTGTATCATTTGAGTAGTGGAAAAAATTTGTATGAAACAAGGCAGTCCGAGAGTAGAGGCGAAAGCTACACAAGCTCAACCATCCATACTGAGACCATGAGAGACATGGCCCAAGGTGCAAACATCAGCACAAATGTACTAGATAACATAAGACACAGTAGTCACCACACCATCTTGACAATGTTCACAACTAGGGGAAAAGGGGCTGACAAGGGTCAGGGTTTTAAAGAACAGGTCATACACAAGCTATGCCATCCAAAGTGAGACCATGAGAGCCAATGAGTCAATGAGACCATTCCAATACAAACACTAGAAGTATGGAACAAAACTGAACAAGGTAGCCTCAACCTCCATCTCAACAATGTCTACAATCTCAATATCTCTCATTTGCCATTGCAAAATTAAAAGGTCTCGGAGAGGATATAGAAAAAGGTGATTGTATATGACTTAACTTGGAAGCCCTCTAATGTAAATGCATTGTGCACTACAAATCATAGGAGGAAGTGTTTGTGTTGGAATCGAAGATCTTCATCAAGGAGATGATGAGAAGTCAAAGCAATAGAAAGAGAAAAACTCTACTGGGAGGTCCTTCAAGTCTTTGAGGATTTATACGCTAGATACAATTGCCCATTGTAGACAATAAATATAAGGACATTTGTCGAGGAGCTATCATTAACATCGCAGTCAAATCTTGCATGTGCACCAGATCTTTTGTGCAAATGTGCCTTTGACTTGGTTCCATGTCACATGCTTATCCAAAGGTTGAGGAGTCTCCATTTCTCATTGGATACCAATGGTTGAGGATCTCGTCAAATACAATACCAATGGTTGTGGCATTATATGAAAGGGTGGTGAGATGCTTCAGATCACACACAGGTACATTTGACATGATCACCAACTGGACTGAACACAAAATGACCTCTCATGCCTTATTTAGACTTTACAATACCGAGTTGGCACAATTTCAAAGGAGAATTGAGGATTTTTCATCAAGCTTGTCTAGATCTCTCTTTTGCATGCAATTTAATGTGTTCAATGCATTTATGATCACTTGTACTTTGCTCTCTAGTCTATGTCCGTACAACGGGCTGTACTTCACACAGTTGAAGCCTCTTTGATCAATTTACACTTAGATTCTGATTGTTCTTCCTTGTTATCAAAATTGTGTCATTACTAGCTTGCATTGAATGATGGAAATATGCGACGATGCCAAAGGAGTTGACACAAGTGAAGAACAAGTGCAACAAAGAGGTAGCTCTCGGCCTACCAAGATCCTTTTCCAATAGTGGTAAGATATGTGAAGCTTGGAGTCTCTCAATGACACACAAGAATGCCTTTCAAAGTTCTACCCCTAGATCTCTCACTCCTTTGGATGTGCATAGTTTCTCTCAAGATGCAAAGTTGAAAGTCACTTTCATTAATGATCACTTTCATTAATGATAATACCAGATACACTTGGATCTATCTTTTGTCCTTGAAAAGCATGGTGTTTGATACTTTTGAGAAGTACAAAGCTCTTGTTGAGATTCAACTCAAAGTGGATCCAAATTCATTGATTGGTACATGGATATGTTGAGTGAAGCGAGCACTTTAGAATCTTTCTTCCTTCTTCCAATAAGATTCTAATGTTTCAAGATGCAATATTTGATGAGTCACATATGTATATGCTTGATCATGCTTCAACTATTCAATCTAGCATGCCAAAGATTGTTAAGATCCAAGAGAAGTCAAGCAAGATTGAGGAGCAACCTCAAATTGCAAGTGCTTCAAAAAGATCATCTAGAATAATGCTTTGACTTCATCACTCACTTGTGACTTGACTTCTTGCGGCATCCCATATGTGGAGATCAACTCCTAAACATTTATGTCATATATATCTAACTTCAATTCCATGAAGTGAGAGTCAAACAGATAAGTGGGACAAGTAGTTCTTATTTGTAATCTGTTCCAATAGGCTGGATTCCAATGATACAACTGATCTCTATCACTGGCCATTGCTAGATGGACGGTCAACCATAAACCCTAATCCTAAAAGCTTTAGCAAGTCTAAGGTTTTCCTCTGATATGGCAGTCCTTATTACCTATGTGGCATGCATCTTGCACTCACTCCCTTACTCCAGCTGTCTCCACCCTACAAGACAGCACGCTATGAAGAGCTTCCTACAAAGACGTGTAGTACCAGCCTTAGCCACTTTCACCTTTCCTTGAAAACATGTACTTAAACATGGTCCTGAATACTCTCTCTTTCAGAGTTCGGCCTCAGGATAGCTCACGCTAGTCACTTGAGATTTTCTTACAAAAGTAGGTTCCAAGGGAAGACTACTTAATCTCAAAACACTACAAACTATAATAGTTCTCAAAACAGGCAGACCCAATATATCGTCATGGAAGACAAGGACCTGCATGTACAATTCCTTAAGCAGTCAAACGTGTACCAACAGCATTATTTGAGCTAGACTTTCCCACTCCAAGAATCACAAAAGCTCAAGAGGGGAATGGAAAATGAAAAACTTTCAAATGTCAGTGTGTCAAAAACTAGACTGGAAGCAAATAATTGACAATGGTGCTAGATATTGAATTGACAGAGAAGCGCATATAAGCTCTGCAGGAGAAAAACAAAATCTGACATAAAAAAAGAAAAGAGAATGCATATGGCCAACATGGTCAAATTTGCAGTTAGTAAGAGTTAACAAAGAATATGTGCGTGGGAGACGCATCTTGTCACATGGGGAGACGAATCGAGAACTACATCTGCCTTCAGCATTTCCTCAATTTGTTCACACTAGGGCATTCCCTTACATGGAGAACATATTTCATAAAGGAATTAACACAATATATGTATTTTACCTTCATGGCAACTTCTGGTTGACAGACAATATGCCTTCCTACAAGCTCCATGGCTGCTTCTCGTACAGATACTGCAGCATCAAGGAATCTTCCTTCCACTGCATGATGAACTCGTTCGTCACCCAGAACTCCAGGGTCGACTTCAACAATAGCACTAACCTATCAGAGAAAGAATGTGTATCAAAACTGGATAATTACTAAGGCTTCAAAATAAGAACAAGAAGATGATTTAGCTATAGCAAGCCATTACAAAGAGCATGCCAAACAAATGAAATAGGTCTGGCATAAAGTGCAGTACATTAGCAAGGAACATGTACTTCAAATCATTAAAGACAAAACCAACCGCATAATCATGCTATCACAAACACACAAAATTACTATACTTTAGATCTAATTATGTGTCGTCTTTTAGTCCAAAGACAGACACGGATCTTTCAGTCTTGAA
Organism: Diphasiastrum complanatum; assembly: GCA_029204225.1. Classification (NCBI taxonomy): domain Eukaryota; kingdom Viridiplantae; phylum Streptophyta; class Lycopodiopsida; order Lycopodiales; family Lycopodiaceae; genus Diphasiastrum; species Diphasiastrum complanatum. Next base: position 46,265,033 of record CM055105.1, read on the forward strand.
AACAACCACAAGAAGCTCTCTAAATAAAAGGCAATAGTAGAAAACACAGGCAGGCAAGGACTTCCTATAGCTCCTATCAAAAATGTTATTAGTGGAATGTAACTGGCGTGAAATGTATCCTTACCGCTTTCAAAGCTTTCGCACGTGGTGTGGGCGAGCTTTCCTGCAAGCTAGACTGCAAGTAGGAACAAAACATGTCTAGAAAATCAAGGGGTCTAATCCATTATTTGATCAATAGTGCAAGTTTTACAAATCAAATAAAAGAAGCAAACTCTCAAAAAAAACTTCAATAACTAATGTTGTTATCCTTCTTCCTTTTGGTTCAGAAAATTAACCCTTTCAACAAGAAATATCTATGCCTGCTTAGACCACTATATGCACAATCAACTCCTATAGACTTGGGTGAATAACATACTAATAACCGTTCCAGAATAATGTCAAACCCTCTTGCCAGTGGCCTTTGCTGTTCAAGTGCTCTCGAGATTCGGACAATGGAATCCCTTGATAATGGGGCTGGTGCAATTCCAAAATCTTGCAGAGGAACTTTTGCATCACACCTTCTATGGTAAAAAGATAGTTTTGAAACAGCGTCATTGTCATACCGATACCATAAGCACAGATAAAACCTGCATCATATCCAAGAATAACTTAATTTTGTTGATATAGTTGTGGTGAGGTCATAGAACCCACGGTTCCCAGAACCGTGGGTCCTGGGAACCGTGGAAGGAACCGTACCACGGTTCATTGAACCGTGGTACGGTTCCAGTATTTAATTAAATAATTATTTATCTATTTATTTAATTACCAAATTCATACAGACACGGATTTGGACCTGATTTGGACACAGATTTGGACCTGATCCACACAGACCTGTGTACTGAAAAAAAAAATTTAACTAATTAATTGATTATCAGTACGGTTCACTGTAAGGTTCTCAGAACCGTGGTGAACCGTACACTGTTCATTGATTCTATGAGTGAGGTACTATGTAGTACAAATTCGAGGTACAACTACACGGGCTGAAAAACTTCATTAATGATAAATATAGGCACAAACCTCCGTGCATATGTAGCTGTGATATCACTCATGACTGCTTCCTGAAGGTAGTTCAAAAGTATCTGCTGGAGAACAGCAACACCCTCTTTCAAATATGCATTATCTTCTGAACCTTTCTCAGTTTTTGTGTTGACAAGACTATCAGTGGACTTTCTTTTATTATCAGCAGTTTTTAAATCCGAGTTAAGAGAACTAAGCTGCTTGTGACACAAACAGCAATGACAAAGCCAGCCTCGGCCAAGCAAATCATGTCCAGAGACACCTATGCAATCTCCATGAAACCAGCGATGACAGACATCACAAGGGATCATGATTTTAGAGCCTTTCAAACTACCACATATCGTGCACTGCTCCTTAAATGAGCTACTACTTTTTCCTTTCGGATCTGTAGAACTATCCCGAAGCTCATGCAAGATCCACAGTGTATCTCGGCTATTCAGCAATGCATCCTGCTTCAAATGTGCTGCAATCTGGCCAAGAAGGTCAGTGGCTGAACCCCTGACAGCTGCATCCTTTGCTTTCATTCCCACAGAATCTAGGAGAAAAGCGCAAAGCACCTGATAATGGCCCACAAATGAGTCCAGCTTGTTCAAATTAGGATACACTCACACTTACCATCACAAGGAACAAAAAGCTAATTTAGACTTGGCAAAAGAATAGTACCTGAAGCAAAAGACTAGCAGCTGGAAATTCTGGCACATTTAAGGTGGTTAAAAGATCCATCACAAGGTTGTCCACAATAGCTTTTATGTCAGACCCATCTTGAGATTTTGGTGTGACCCACCGCTGTAGAACATTCTTCCAAAAATATTTAACCACATCCATGGCTGCTTCAAAGCATTTCTTAGGATCCAGATTATCCTGCAAATTATCTGCTTCACTGCCACCTTCAAGTCTAACAACAGGCAAATCTGGAAGCCTAACACTACATTGCACTATTTGAAGTAGCAAAGCAGTGAACATTTGGATCTGCTTATGCTCATCATCCGGTAAATGATAAGTTCGCAGATTTCGCTTTGACGAAGGAAGCTTCCAAAACAATGAGAGGACTTCATCCATGATTATTATACGGTGCTCAGGATACAGATTAAAAACCTGCTTATTTATAAGAGAAGATTTTAGTATACCGTGCATGGAATAAGTACCTGATCATTCACAGCAAAAGTTTTTTGTCCAGTGTACATCATGATAATATAAAACTAGACAAGTTCTTTCGGAACTCAATTCCAAATTTATACTATTAAGGATTTAATCTACTCATACAAAATATCTGAGGTAGTGCAGACATGGACTTACTGTACAAGCAACACCTGTTGCCTTCAACTGAAGCAACTGGATATTATCAATGCCAAAAGATGCAAGAATAGTTCTCGTAAGTTGCAGGAGAGTACTATCCAGTAGTCGCTCAACAGAAAGTAAATCTTTGAGCAATGCAAGTATGCTGCATAGCTTGTGAAACACATTGGCGGTTGCTGAAGAAGTCCTGTGATCAACACAAGGGAAGATGCATGGCATGAAGTTAAAATAGAAGAAGGAATAGAATAATAAACTTAATCGTCATCCCAAGTCAAACTTGGGATGATGAGCAGCATAAAAATGTCAAGTAGAATCAGAGTTACCAGCTCAAACTCACTTACTTGATTGTTGAAACTTTTTTGGCCTTCACAGGTTTACTTTTGCGTTTTCCCTTCTTGGAGCTATCTATCTCATGCTCGAAATCTTCCTCGTCTTCCTCATCTACAGCATGATATGAGAATGTGTTAACATGGATAACACTGTTTCTTCAAAAATAATTTGACCCAACCAGATCGTGCACTATATACATTGATCGACAACTGATCAAAGGAATTGTCTAGTGGGCATACCATTACCTTCTGCATCACCTCCAACGTTCTTGTGGAGTTGTCGATACAGTGCATCATAAGCAGCAAAAACACTATGGTTAATCTGGTATCTGGTAACTTCCACAATTCTATCGATCATCTGGAATGCAAAGATATGAATGCTTCAGATGTGAAGAAGACAATACAATACATTTGTCTAAAGTGACACGGAATGAAAAGACTTGTCAAAACCCATAAGACAATATTTTCCATGTTGGTGTTCTTTCACACTGCCAATATCGCCTGAGAATGAATTCGTATCAAAGTCGCCTATTTACGAACATCCAAACAGTCATCTCGGCACAACAAAGCTTTTTAATATATTTTTTATTAGAATGCTAGCTAAATGAGCATGATTCTCTAAGGTGCAAGCATTTCTGATTTACAAGCTGTAACTAGAGAACACCATATCTGAAAATATATCTACAGAGTGAAAGTGTACTAGAAAATCTCTTAATATCGCTGCCAAGTGATCAGTAATAAGGAAGCCAGAATACTTTTCTAGCAGAAACAACTTCGCTAGTCACACCACTAGATCAACCAGAAATGAGAGGTAATCCCTCAAGCAGAAAGATCCCAGCAAAAGCTTTCAAACTCACATTGTACAAACCAGAAGAATTTACTCATATTAAAGTTCAATGAGAAGCAAAAATAAGAACACAATCCTATCACTGGTGAACCTTGAAGAATCTCTTTAGTTTATTCCCTCAAAATCTATCTTTTCTATCCTCCACTTCTTTCCACAACCTTCTACCCTTTTTATCAGTAGCTTTATGTCTTTTTTCACATGCCGGCAATGTCTTTTTCAAGCATTGATTAAGACTCAATCCTTCAGAATTTTAAGAAGATTTCTGTTACAAATTAAGTGCTCCTCCTCAAATGGAAATCATCAACGATACACTTTTGAAACAAGAAAGCATGAGTGCTATGTTTTGGCTGGCACACGTTGCTAGTCTATTGAAAGGTACATAAGAAGAGGACGATAATGCAAAATTGCAGAGGTAAATACTTAATGTAAAAAAGTTGAACACAGTATGCAAAGATTTCAAGAAGCAAAACATATTAACTTGAGGTAGATGACTCCTTTGAAAGGCCACGAGTGCAAAGTAGAAGTTTGCAAAGTTCAAAGCGTAACCATGCATGACAGCATTTCTAGAAAATGTTCCACTAGCCTCATGGTGACCAAGCCAATTTATTACATGTTCGATTTATTGAAAGGTCAAAGAATCCATTGACTGCTTATTCCACAGACATAAGCCTATCTTGATAACTAAAGTTGTGCTCAAAGTACCCCACGGCACAGGTGCCGTGGCAGGTGCCGTACCACGGCACACGTGCCGTTGTACAGCACCTGTTTTTTTTTTTTACATTTTTTTTTTAGTTTTTTCCACTAAAAATGACTTAAATTTTTTTTTTTAAATAACACAGGTGCCGTGGGTGCCGTGGAACTGAGACTCAGTTCCACGGCACCTGTACGGCACCCACGGCACCCATGCCGTACTACAACACCTGGAACTTTGGTTGTGCTTGCACAGCATTGTCATGTTATAAACAATTCGTCATCTATTTCATCACTTTGGCTGGCTCCACTCTGGGTTTTTGCAGACTAATATTGCCTCCCTTACTACAAGGTTGTTTCAACATGGAAATTGAAATATAATGGATAACGGAAAAGTGGAGTGGCAGTAGTTACAAAACAACAGTAGGAAATCAAGAGTCCAGCATCACCATAAGTGCAGATTCAGGATTCTAGAACTGAATAGATTTTGGTTACAAAAGAGAGGATCAAGCCGACTTATGCTCCAGAAAATTTTTGTTGTAAAAATTAAACAAATTTTGATTAAGGAGAAGAAAAATAGAGTAAGACTTAAAAACATGTTGAAGTTTGATATGCAACGACTCAAAAACGTTGACATAAAAGCCATACCAGTTCTCACGGGCAAAGCCTCTGCCTTCAAATAAAACTCATGAAATATGCAGACAACACTTGTGAAATATGAAGAAAACAATTTAGGGGTCTCAATAATGGCATACATAGCTAAGATACAATTTTATAAGCCGAAGAAAAAGCAAAGCTTTGGACCAATTTGTAATAAAATGCAGTAAAAAACCACATGAAAAGCTTAAAACGCTGAACCACAAAGATACCTACAGTGGAAAAGCTCTGGTAAAAAAATCATTAATAAACTAGCATATAGCAGTGATGGATTTTTAAACCCTATATGCAGCACCTCTTCTCTCTTCCAGAAGAATGTAGCACCTTGTATTGGATGACAAAAATAGAGGGACAAATCAAATTATGGAAAAGAATTCCAACAAATATTCCTAGCTATGCTATAGTGAATTTTGGCAATAGAATTTGTTGAAAATGGATACTTGTATCCTCTGCAACATGCAGATGAAAAAAAACACTACAGAGTCAGCAAACTTGTGTGCTCTTTTCTCTCTCTGCAACAACCAAAATCGATTGTTCGCTGCTCACAATTGGTTTGTCCATATTGCTAGCTTCAGTCAAATCCTACCACTCTCCATTCCTCTCAAAACTTAAGCAGCAAATATGATGGGGCTTCAGCCTTGTCAACAAAATTATTTGCAGAAAAACTTAGCATTCCGAATGCATTCAGACACAGCTATGCCTCCAACTAGGGTGTTATGCCCCTGAATAAATATGGTTATTGAAAATCTAACCTTGCAGCAGCACGGCCATCACGCACTTCATCAGCAGAGCCAGGCCCACCATGGCCACCATCAGCCACAGCAGCATGCCCATCATCTACAGGAGAGGCTTTTCCATCAGGGGAGTCAGTTGGGGGAGGCCCTACTGAGGGTGGTGGCCCAGGTTCAGCAGAGGGGACAGTTCCTATGGCAACTATGGGAGGTGCCGGGGAGAGAGCACACGGTGAAGCACACGCATGGCCTAGAGGACAGGGCAAGCAGATATCGACAGACCACAGTGGCTGCAGGATACACCATGAGGCAGCCACTAGACTTACACGCCACTTTTTTATAATGCCTACCTTGCATTTTCCTTGGCCGACACCACTATCTTACGTGACATGATGAGGGAGATTGCAGCCTATGATGCCACTTGGAGACCCCTCACACAGCTCTTCGTACTCACCATTTGAGAGAGGAGCATGCATGCATCATGAGAGAGCTCAGCCCCATACGACATGCTTGGGCCACATATGGTTGCTCTATTCTATCAGATGGTTGGACTGATATTAGGCGTAGGCCTATTGTCGACATGTTGGTTTCTCGTCTGCTGGGTACAATATTTCTCAGGATGCCTCTCGAGATGGTGTTGCTGAGTCTGGAGAGTTCATCTACGAGCATATACGCAGCAGTCATTGAGGTAGGGGCACAACATGTGGTGCATGTGGTCACCGACAATGCCAACAATTGTGTGGCTATGGGTGACCCTTCAACAACCGTTTTTTGATGAGCGCAGGTACACCTTTTCTGTAATCTATTTGGTGCATTGTTTCATTGGATCTCAGGGTGGGTATGACAAGCTTTTGCCGGAGCCGTCACGTGGTGGGGTGTGGTGGGCGAATCCGCCCCTAACATCACTGCACTATGGGAGGTCACAATGGTGAGACATTTGAATACCTACTAGGTGAAAATGCTCCACCATATCTGCTGAACCGATATATGCTAAAACCTGAGTTGGAACGGACCCTTTGTTAAATATTTACGTTTTTATTAAACAAATTTGCCCACGCTCCAAAACTGAACGCGTTCCATTCCAAAACGGGCAACTATGCTTCATAGAAACCCTTTTTTTTTTATGGGGAGGGGGGCGCTTCGTACAAAAAAATAACCTAAGAAGCGATTCCTACAAACTGTTGCTTAGGTTCCTTTGGAACCGTTATGTTCCATTCTTGGGATACTAATGCAATAGAAATTCTTGATCTTAATGGTTTCATAGACTTTGATGGAACCATGGTGGAGGAGGAAAATGCCTGCACAATGGGGAAGAAACAGAGGGCCGAAGGCCACCCAATGAAGACCATTTTCTAAAGGTACTAACGCAAGAGGATCACTTGCAAAGGATGATATTCCTTGCTTTTTGGACAAGGTCATCCTAAGGTAGGAGTTGGACTACCCTAATGCCAAGAACCATGCAAGGTGAAGAACATGGAAGGATGCAACCCACTATGATTGTGCCAGTTTCACATCCATCACACAAGAGCATCTTTTGTGTAAGGAAATGCAAAGGGTCATTAGGTCGAGGTTCAACTCCAACCAAAACGGCCCAAGTGAACCCAACAAAGATTACTTGTAATACAACAATGATTATTCTCCATTTGCTCTCTCTTATGGCCAATTTCACTATGTATTGATATTTGTGTTATGCATTGCATTCTATCTAACTACAATGGCCAATGACATGGCTTAATCACCTAATTAGGATCAGCCCCATATGTTGCAAAAGTTGTATATTTATCAAGATCTACACTAAAATAATCTCCACATTTAATGTTAAATTAGTGAAAAAAGTCCAATTCAAACACTTGAAAAGCATGAGCAACAATACATACACGACTAGCAATTTGAGCACTTCTTCTTTACTAGCCACAAACCTGTAGCATACATATGACAGCCTTGTTTGTATCTGCTAGTAAACGTCACATGAAGCTAAATGTTCTTGCAAACTAAACAAGCTGAAATGCATGTAAGCTCTCAGAAAAATAATACTACCTCTTCCTTATACATTTGTTTTGGCATTGTTGGGGCAGTCATTACTGTTAAGGCTACTTGAACAGCTTCCAATGCATTCAATACAATTTCATAATTCTCAGAATATACCTGCAAAAATCTCAGTAATTAGTATTTGCGATCATCAATTCACTTTCTAAGTTTTCATTTTATGATTCAAAGACTTTCATCATACATTTGGCAAATTGTATATGTACAGAGGAGCATCAGTCAAGTTGTTTTGCAAAAGTCAACACAATCTGATATAATGGTAGCAAAAAGACAATGTTTAATCACTGATTGTATAACTTAAAATCACTAGCGGCCCAATAAACCCAAAAAGATTCACATTCTTGCCATTAGGTTCACAATTTTCTTTCCAAAATGTTACCTGTAATCACCAGCACTCTAAACCTAATGAGAGAATCATAGGATACTCTTTCCTACTTAACAAAGTATCTATGGATTATCACTTATACGGCATGTTGACTTCTTATCACTTGAAAATATCTTCAAGACTGAGAAGACACCTCTACTTTTCTGTTACAAAAAAGTGATACAAATATCAACCAAGGATAATCAAATTTCCTTTTACCTTAGCCGATCGCATACATATACCGATAATTAAGAAACGATGCTACTGTCCAAATGTCTAGACTCTCTAAATAGCTTCAGACAGAAGCCATCACTCAAGCAAACTATAATGGGTAAAATGTAGAACAAAAGTGAACGGGCTTTCAGATTGGCATCGAGTTGCACTTGAATAGTGGTTTCGAGCTGAAGAGCTCAAAAATATATTCCTGCTGCAATTAATAAAAATGACGCCAAGCGTACAGGAAATCTAGATGCCCACATCTGACTCGAAGAAGTCATCATGAAAGATACCCAAAGGTGCTCCACTCAATTAAACCTTCGATCTCGTTTAATCTAAAAATTGATAGCATGCATTAAATTTCTTATCATTCTACTACACGCCATTGTGTGTGTTGTAGAATCATTAAGCATATAAAATTGATCATTCAACCTTTTGGAAAGTTCCACATCTGGTCAACCTTTTTGAAAGTTCCACATATGACACTCTCTTTATGATCCTCCCATCGTGCAGAGCCTCATTGCTAAGGGACAACATGCAGCTACAACACTACCTGGCATCACAGTTCCAAGCATATTCTGGACAGTTGCTTGAGCTTTAAGCTACATGTTATTATTTGACGTTGAAGGAAATAGTTTGAGTAATTAGACCAGCCATTTATCATTTGACATGCAACATTGACATCTAGTCAATATTGGGCTATTGTCAGAAACATAGTTGCCCGCTGTTCCAGAACAGGCCTTGAAAAAATAAATTAGTACATACTGTTTTTTTTAGTTAAGAGACTTGAAATTTTAACAAAAGAAAGGGGTTCAGGGTATTCAAAGGGATGCCTCATTGCTAAGGGACAACATGCAGCTACAAGACTACCTGGCATCACAGTTCCAAGCATATTCTGGACAGTTGCTTGAGCCTTAAGCTACATGTTATTATTTGACGTTGAAGTAAATAGTTTGAGTAATTAGACCAGTCATTTATCATTTGACATGCAACATTGACATCTAGTCAATATTGGGCTATTGTCAGAAACGTAGTTGCCCTCTGTTCCAGAACAGGCCTTGAAAAAATAAATTAGTACATACTGTTTTTTTTAGTTAAGAGACTTGAAATTTTAACAAGAAAAAGGGGTTCAGGGTATTCAAAGGGATGCCTTTAGGGACAGGTAAAACCATGAAATTTTATGAGCAAGCCACAAAAAGATTAATCCACAAAAAAAACCTCAATGAATTCACCTTCAGAATTTCTCAAATTTCAAATGCTCAGCAAAAAGTAAAATGCAGTCGGTCCATCTCAAAAGGAATTGCCAAAGCATATCTTCTCGTTAAACTTTCCATCTAAGGAAATTCACATTATTTACAAACTAGTTAGCAATCGAACTGAATAAAAATATGATTAATCTATTTATTGAAAGTAATTGCATAATCAAGAAAAGCTATGGTTCCCTATATCATGCATTGTTATTTAGTGTTCACTATTTTATATTGTGAACCTTCAGCTCCGTGTTCAAAGTGAAGAACACTAGAATCTTGAAGATGTAAACCAGATTACTGGCTCCAAATTTAATACGGAAGTCCTGACCTGGATGATTGTGGCCAGATATGCATTGTACTACTCCAACCGATTGGCCATTGAGCTGTCATTGTAACTACTCCCTGGGCATTTGGTCAGACTCAACCTGTGAGTTTGTTTTTGCATGAACTTGAAGCAGTGTTCCCCACGGCACAGGTGCCGTGGGGGTAGGGTGCCGTACCATGGCAGCTGTTTTTTTTTTTTGGTATTTTCACGAAAAATGACTTAAAACTGAAGTTCCACGGCACCTGTACGGCACCTACGGAACCCGTGCCGTACCAGGTGGCATGGTACGGCACGTGGAACTAAGTCTTGAAGATCAAGAAGTACTAATCATGAAAATTTCTGGGAAAAGACTACAAGGAACCAAAAGTATGTGTCCAACATAGAACCTTGTGTGTTGGAAAGGAACTGTCAAAGATCCATCAAAGTGGTAAATTGCAACTTTATGGGCTTGAATGATAGTATTTCAGTATTTTTTGATTAATTTTTTTAAAACATTTTCCAGCAGTACGTTCCAACTAAATTTGCTAAAAACATGTTTATGAGGTTAGAATTCACATACCTGCCCCAGATTTGGTGCCTCACAAAATATGAATAGGTCAGTTCAACTTGTTCAGTGGCTGGCAGTTTGATAACTTATTTTGAGATCATAAAGTAGCTTGAGATCAGTTTAACAAAGCTTCAGGTTATAGACTGCTAAAATACTTCAATATAGTCGTGAATATTGTCATTCGATTGCAGTATTTCGTCTAACTGTGTTGTGCATAATTGAGTCTAATTCTCTTATAACTTTGTACTAGCACATTTTCCAGGTACAGAGACCAAGGATTCCACATGTTCTTCATGTCTATCTTCTTAATTTTCTTTAAATTGTTGTTGAGACAATGCTGCCATCATACTCCAATACGCTCGTACGTTTGTGCAAGTATTTTAAATATTTCTTATTTTACCAAACCTGTACGTCATTTGACCATGCCTGCAAAAGATATGGTTAGTTCCTGATACCTTCAATTTAAGAGAGTTCAAAAAACCTTAAATGGTCAATTTCAATTATAGTCATGTTAAAATTCAAATTGAGCACAGAAATAGGAACACGAAAATTCTAAAATTATAAATTGTAATTACACATTCAGATTTCAAACACCAGATTGCACAATTTTAATCAGCAATTCAGTAGCCATAATTTGAAATCTTGAAGCTCAATGTGGACAAGGAAATATTATTGACTAATAAAATGGCGAAAGCCATAAGAACATATGAATTCATAAAGTCTTGCACAAGAATACTAGTCTATATGCAAGTGTCAAGTGATGTCATATTCTCCAATTGCAACAATAAAATTAATGTCCAGAAACGTCTGTGAATTCTAGTTATTGGCATCATCCACATCATCAATTGTTTCACAGGTCTCTCCAACCTCATGATAGGCAATTAATGATCAAGTGTATGTTCCAGGTTAAGCTGACCTGAGCTCGATTAAGAATGACCGAAGCTTTAGGAGACGAGTTCAGATAGCTTAACCACAAGATTTCACAAAACTAGCCTGTTATTGCTAACACAATGGAAAGCATGTCAATGTAAAGATCGAAGTAGATTATCAATCACGATAATTCTCAATGAAGAAAACAACTGATGAACTAATGACGATTATGTTTATTGGGAACATACTGCCTAATTTTCACCATATCAAATCTTAAAGCAACTACAGGAAACATACAAAGAGATTTGATTGTGCCAATACGAATGACAGAAAAGGTATTGGTATAGCCAGAAATCCGATCTGATAAGTGATAGTGTCAGCAGTTACAAATTTTATTTGTCAAAAGGGTGTGCTTGCTTGGTATGTTCAAACTACAAGCCGCCTTTCCAGCTTACTGAATAAAGTATACGATGTACCACTAAAAACTAAAAAGAACTTCAAAAGTTGTCGTTTGTTTATATCTTAGAAGCCCGTTCCGAGCAAAAAGAGTCTGAACGTTCCATTCCGAACGTACTGGGTTGGAACGAGTTAATGTAAATTAAAAGAAATTTGATATGCAACCCTGCTGGCCCGCAACTTCTGCATTTCACAGGCCCATGACTTCACCATTTCATAACGGCGAGCTTAATTGACGGCTGATCGTTAACGGGCAACTAAGGAGTGTTCATGATTAACGGGCAACTAATTGTTTTGCAGTTGACAGCAAGCTTGTGAGTATGTGTTCATAATTAACAGGCAACTAATTTCACAACAGCTGATCGTTTTGTCGCTGTATTACTGCGGATGGATTTTTCCACCAAAAAGCCGGACGTGAGAACAGAATTCTTGCGGAAGTTCTGGAGCTGCTGAACTACGCAGCAGAGAGCATGAAGGCGCCTTAGAACGTCAATCACAAATAGCTAGACATCATAAACGGACCATGAACTTATAGTTTTTGAATACCGACCCATTAAAGATGCTCCACCGTAATTTGCTCAACCAATATATGCTCAAAGCTGGGTCGGAACGGACCCTTTGTAAATATTTACGTTTTTTTTTAATTTTTTTGCCCACGTTCTGAAACGGAACGCGTTCCGTTCCGGAACGGGCAACTAAGCTTTATATTATGCTGTAAATCTAAATTTGAGCAAGAGAACTGTACTATCCCTGCCCATTTTTTGCCACCTTCACCCCTATATTCAATAATATGTCTCTCATCCCACAGTAGGGTCAGACAGGAAATTCTATCCAACATAGACTTCAAAAGCGCTACAGAATATAGTATTAACCACCACTGAGTTCAAGTTAGGCTAGAAGACATAAAGAAGGTATAAGGATTGAGTGTATCCAAGTCAAGTGCTTACATCATCCTCTTCTTCCACTGCTGTGCCTTGAGCACGTCGAATGTGATGATCTAGCAAGCCTAGTAGCCTTACAAGATGCTCCAAGGGAACTGAGTGCAAAGAATTCTTCGACCTCAGCTTGGACACTTCTTCCCCAATATTATGTATCTCAGTGAGAGATAAGAATGTTCCATCTTCCTCAACGTCACCGTGAAGATCAGTCCTTTCAATAATCTCTTCCAACAGCTCACATAGACTATTCACCAGCACATCTGCACAGTTCAAGTATGAAACAAGCTTACACAAGCATAGAAACTAAAATGTCCAAAAAAATATGAACATCGAATTCCAAGTAAAAGCAACCAATCATTATTCAGCAAATAAAATACCTTCGAGCTCTCCAGCATCTACCGGTCTTTGAGCTTCAGCCGCTTTTCCATGACTTTCTTTTCTCCTTATCCTAGACTTCTTTGCAGAAACAAGTGAGCAAGGATCCTGGCCAAAAAAGAAACAAGCTAGCTCAACAAACTTACTTAAAGCATGCTTAAACATTAAGAGGTACAGCTAGATTACCATATGACAACATCAGGATTCTGTTAGACATAACTAAACATTCACCTCTCAGTTTAGTACTCACTAGTTAACTGTGAGCTCAAATCTGTAAGGCCCCCGTTATGACGAGAAGCCATAATTGAGCACAGTTGTTAATATGGAGTCTAATGTGAGACCATGATGGTTATGAGATGGCTGGATTGCATAGCAGGAAGTCTGGCGGGTTCAGGGGGCGGAGCCCGGCGGGGGGTTTGGGGGGAAGAGCCCCCCAACGACAGGCCTCTTCATCATTTGGCCTTCCGACTCCTTATGCGAAACCACACTTTTGGTGTTTTGCATCCCTTTTGTCACTTGGCTGTTCGCTCTCTTTGATAGTGGTCGCCACTATATAACTACCACATTGAGAAGCATTCCTCAGCAGTTGAAGCATTCTGTTTATTGTAGATCAGTCGTCCAAAGTCTATTCTAGATCGCCATTGAAGCCCTTCTCCAGGGTGCACGGATTGGATAGCAGCATCATCATATGTACTGGCTTTATTATCAGATTTTCAGATTCGAGTTTATTGTCTCTTGTCTATGCTGAATTCAATTGTCAATTATAATAAATTCAGCATTGATCCATTAGACTATAAAATTTGCACTTACATGTGTTAAAACTTAAACATTAAGACATAAGGAGAAACACATCACAGGCTAAAAAGAGCTGTTGATAGAAGATAAGGTGCAAGGTAAAAACAAAGCCGTTAGGCATCAAGGGAAACAAAGTCATCTTCTAAACATAAGGCTACTCTAGACAAAGAAGATGCAGTACATAAAGTCATAGATACATTCATTGAAATAAGCAACAAGATCCAAATCATGTTTCGTGGTAAAAGCTAGATGCAGCTCAACAAAAATGCATGAGTACAATCAAAGAAAAACATAAAACTTGAGCAAGCCAAACTTGCAGACAACAAGCTTGCTCAAATGTTCAACAAAGAATAGCACATATACCTACAAAACAAATTGTATAGAACGTATCCACTAATGCAAATAAGTCCATGCTAGTGATTGCTCAAAATAAGCAATTATGGTGAGGACCCAACGTCAAGGACCCAAATATGGTGAGGACCCAACTTTGAGCTCAAGTAGCAAGGTGGCCGAAACATTCAACAAGATTAGGAGGCTCAAAAGATGTAATCTCCTCAAGAATGTATATCTTAGAACCACCAATTTCATTAGGAAGAGGAAAGTGAACAACAGCAAAAAGATTGGAAGGTTATTTGTAAGAGCAACAAGGTTTTTACATTTGAGACAAATTTTTGACACAGATGTCAACAAATTCTACAAGAAAGCATTGGCAAGAGACAATAGAACGAGTAGTGAATGTAGGTCAATTGAAAGAACTAGAAACAGTGGATGAAACAATAGCAAATGTGGATCCAAAATCTTAGCTAAAGGGGGAAAATCTTGCAGTAGACCTGAATAGCAACAATTTATTGCCCCTAGAACTTATGTTGTGACGTTGTGCACAAGCAAGACACGTCGCACGAGACACAAAAGTAGGCCAAAAAGAAGACACTCATACATAAGTGCACCACAAAGACAAACATACCTAGAAATAGTTTGATTAGCAAGAAATTCAAAAAAGCCATAGGAAACTTCATTGCAGTCAATAGTTGTACCAATTTGTGAAGTGCATATCCTATTGAGTAGTGCCGCACAGGATCAATCAGAGCTAGCTTGAGAGCAATGGCGAAATCAAACCAAGTATTGTCAATAGAAAAATCATATTGTTATCTATGGAAGCAAGTATAGGCACATCAACCCAAATGAATAATAGCACGCTTGACCTTTTGAGCAACACTTCAAGGGGTAAGAGAAAAATAAGTCTCCAGCCTATGCAACTAGTTATCGAGCTGAATGGCATCATGAGAACTATTGTATATTGATATCACTAAACTCCCCACGAATAGAATCGAAGCTACTTATAACAAGTGCAAGAAGATCATCAAAAGTAAGTACAATACGAACAACAAGAGGATTAGACGCCGACTGGAGATGTTAGGGACACAAGAAAGACATCAAACATATGAGAAATGATTTTGATGATCATCCAAATGATTGACAACATCATCAAAATTGGAGGCAGCACAAGTAGTCGCCATGGTAAAGAATGTAAAAAGTCCAATATGGACAAAATTTGCACTAGGGAAGAAGTAAAAAGCTGCAAGCAATACCAAGTAGGAAATCAAAGCAGACGAGAAAAGATAGGGAGATCAAAAAAGATGAGAAAGCACTGAATTAGAAAAGAGGATCGATGATGGGTACCGAGTGGACAAGAGGGACCATAAAAGCGTAGGTTAGGAGAATCCAGGCAAGAGGATCGTGAGGACAATTGGGAAAAGATCTATAGAGGGGGTCAACTTAGGTAGGAGAAGGAAATAGGTATCAAGGACCCGAAAATGACCAAATTAAGAAAATTAAGTTTGAGAGGAGCTTATTTGAAACGAGGATGGAAGTGAGGCAATGACCAAGGAGGCTGAGGCAGGGATAGAAAAGAGCATAAGCAAGGATGAAGAGTTTGGAAGTGGCAACCACAATGGAGATGGAAAGAGGAGGGCTAGTGATGAAGAAAAATCAACAAACTAAAAGAAGCTTAAAAGTGCTCTTGAACTTAGCTATGAACAAATTCACAAATATGGCATCACACAAAGCATAGGAAGATCACTATTGATGACAATTAACAATCTCCTTCAAGACTGCCAAAGATCAACAACTATGATCATAAACAGTCGTACAAGCAATGTAGTTGAGTTCTCCCATGAAGGGCCAAGCATATATCAATAACCGAAAGGTATCAAACCTTGATGGCCATTTAGAGCCTTTCAGAGAATCCTTTGTCGAGAATCACAAAAGAGACTTTCAAAAACCCTAATACATCCAATATAAGCAAGGCTACAACTTTGAGGGGCAATAGCACACCCACTTGTTAGGTGCCTTAAAAGGCATTATAGAGGGTCATGTATGCCCTTAAGTACTATATGTCCTTAACACCAGCTATTGTTGTGTCGTAATCAGCTAGATCTAAATCAATACAGAAATTATGCCACAACGTGGTGACTTAGTGAACTCGTGACTATTATAGTTTACTTGATAATGTACTTTGAATACTAAATGACAAATTAGCCCATGTGCCTCATCATGTAATGTATTCAATGAGTACATTCCTTCTAGTGTGTAAAAGGACTCTTTTTTAACGGACCAAATATGGTACATTAACTTGATAACCGAAGTGGACATTTGACCCAAGCTAGTTTTAGAGTTAATGTTCACATTGTTACTTAATGTTGTCATCTAGGATTGATTAGGACTATTGGGCCATGCTTGCGTGCCAATTCTAGGGGCCTTTACCTATTTTTAGTTAGACTCAAGGTTGAGATTCTAATGCTTGACTTGGAGCACAGGTTTCACTATAGATAGGTGTTGGGTGCTTTCACCTTATATAGAGACATCAATTAGGCAATTGCTTTAAGGTTGCTTTTAGATCGATTTTGCTTTTTGGCATAGACTATTGTCTATAGGTATGTAGTGCGCCCTAGTGCATTTGCAATGGGACATAGTTGGAGTACATCTCATCTTCACCATTGTTGTTTGTGTTCTCTTCCATGTATGTGTATGGCTATTGTCGAACAACAATAGCAATCTTGTTTTGGGTAGCTTGTATGAGCGAGTCAATTTTCTAACATGGTATCAAAGCTTCGGTTCAAGATTCGAGAGAACAAGGAGGTACTCAACAAATAGTTGATTATTCATGTGGTGGTAGCAAGTAAAGATCAGTTCTACTAGAAAGACCTGGTTTGAGTTGGAGAAAAGTTGATTCTTCAAGTTTTTTGAATCTATCCAAGTTCAAGTTCTATCATGTGGTAGATTCAGTTATTTCCAATTAAATTTGGAAGTTCAGGTTGTTGATTAGCCTCTGAAAATCAGCAATTCAAGTTGTTGTTTAGCCTCACAAAAAAAACAAGATTCATTTATTGAATCGACAGGTTGTTCTTTAGCCCCATTAAAAACAACAAGATTCATTTCTATGAATTGACAGGTTATTGATCAGCCTTAGAAAATCAATATGAAGTCTTCTTCAGTGAAGCATGGTTCCTTCAAGGTGAGGAAGTATCAAGAATCTGTGATCTCTACTTTTGTTTATCATGGATGATCTTGGTGTAGGTATGTGTCGAAAAACGATTCATGACCATTTTTTTATGATGGTGTTTGAATCTCTTAATCGGCAGGAAGATGGACATACACCAGTTGGATTGCATATGTATTTAACATAGTGTTAGGACACATTCTTGATGAATTTGTCATAAGCGGTCATAAAATAGATGTCATGTTGAGATGCTTTCTAAGTTAAAAAGTTGTTGGGGCAAGTGACTCTATGTGTGAGATAGAGGCACACCATGGAACGTATAGTGATAAAGTATTTAAGGAGGAGTATCAGCTACTTTGTGTGAGGAAGTATTGCATATGTTTTGGGGATGCTCTATTACTTGCATATTTGGTTTCGTTCATAGATGAGATTCTATTTGAATCATTGTTGGAGAGTGGTTGAATGCAAACGTGAAGTGTTATCAATGATTTTCAAGATGAACATCCAAGGGAAGTAGTTCAGCTAAGTCCATCAGAAGTGGTGACTAATGAGAGTACCAAGAGAACTAAAGTGGATTCAATTCAAGGGTTCAACACAGGTGGAGCCAACTACTTATGAACTAACATGGGGTGTTGATGCAGGAAATTTGGTGTTGAAATTCATAGATCCATTTCCTACTTATGATTGTTATGATGGCGCTATGATAATCAAAGAGGATTACATTTTCTTCATGGTGTTGATGAGATCCTTAACATTTGTGGTAGCTTGGAAGATGTTCAAAGAGATCAAGGGAGTCAATCTTCAAGCAAAGTTCTCAAAGTTATAGCAAAGCTTATCATCTCCACATAATTTGATTCAAGAGGGAATCAGGTTGTTTGAGCCTAAGGAAGTCAAGGTATTGGATGATAACATGTTGCACTCATGGTAGTCACACATATGCACTAGAGGAACATGAAGACAAAAGCAAGACATTGGGAAGTCATATGAAGCAGGTTCATATGAAAAGGATCGACATACGAAGGAATAATACATCATCATGCGAAGGAAGTTCTAATCAGGTAATGAAGACATTGACATCACAGTTGAAAGTTGATTCTACATCAAAATTGGGGACCTTCATTACATGGGTGTCATGGAGGATACACATGCATACTTGTGTTATGCATAGTTCTTGTTATTAACAATGTAAACATTAAGGGGTGTAAGAGTTATTGTTCAAATTGTTACCCCTAATGTTGTCATCTAGAATGCAGGACAAGCTTGAGGTTGCAAGGCAAAACCTTTCCAAGGCTCAAGCACGATTAGAAAGTTATGCATGCAAGTGTCATACCTTTAGGGAATTAAAAGTGGATGATTTAGTGTTTCTACGAGTGCCTTCCAAGTTGAAGGTAATGGGCACTAGTAAGTGTCAGAAGAAACCATCGCCAAGGTATTGTGGACCATGGAAGGTTATTAATAAAATTGATGAGGTGGCCTATAAACTAGAGTTACCTTAGGGATCTGAACTGCATCCAGCTTTCCATGTAAGCTCCTTGAAGAGGTGCTTACATTTCAAGGAGCTTACATCAAGGTGACAATGGTGTCAATAGAGGAAAAAAATGTTTTGGATCATGGACCAACATGTATCCTAGATAGGATGGAGAAAGAAGAAAGTCTTTTCCATGCCAATAGGCGTATAAGACGAAAAAAAGTACATGTTAAGTGTGTGGTACAGTTTAGTGGGAGCGTATGAAACGTCTCCGTAACAAAAAAGAAATGAAATGCCAATGTACTATACTATGTGTCATGCCCATGACTGGTCTTGGGTAGCGTGTCTACGCTAGAGACAGGTAGAACAGCCAGTAAGTTAATTGTGACTATAAGGGAATTGGGGCCCTTATGTGAACATGGTCATAATTAATGGTTGTAGGCCTAAACACATGGTGGTGGAGTTGGTATGGATCTTTCAGTGAGTCATTGGGGAATTGGATGACGTGGCCCAGATAGGTTGTAGAGGTGTCCAGTGAGGTGTCACAATGCACTACTAGTGGTGCATGGGCCTTGGAGGGTATAAGTATACCTATTGGGCTCTCACTAGTGTATGCTTGATAGCATGACCGGTGGCAGGATGCTGCTGGTGTGATGCCATACTCCTCTTTGTGATTGATCCATAGCTTGGGGGCTAGATTCGTTCGATCTAGGTTTGGTTGGGTTGGTTTGTCCACCATCAGGTTCCCTTGTGTTGCTTGAGATTGGCATGCTTAGAATAGGATCCTTGGATTGAGGACTTTATATTATTCAACAATCCCAACTCTCCAGATTCCGAAACCATACAATATCTCCGTTTTTTTGTGACCAAGGCGTCGTTTTTTTTTTTCGGAAACAGACACGGTCAAAAACGGCCTAGAAGCCTAGGATGGAAACTGTGAACAAAAAAGTTGTTTCTTGATATGCTTGAAGTCGTGGGCGTACCAGCACTGTTTGTTGTTAAGAACAAGAAAAAGCCGGTTCATTTTTCCCCATTTCTAAATCTGTCACGGTGAACCTTACGGTGACCATAAAGATTGTGAAAAGGGCCGAAAGAATGTTCAGTTGAAGTTGGAATTTTTTATAAATTCCCGAGAACTTCATATACTTCTATTATTTTTCTGACACTTTGATCAGGAAGTGGAGGGCCTTCATGAAGGAAGAACCTGTAGAATGGGACGCAGGCAATTCCAAAATGAAGATCTGAAACTAACTGGATCAGTATGACCGTAGTATGGCCGTAAGTCTTAGTGATGCCAAATACTATCGGTCATTAAACGGGTGTTTTGTCGGAAATTTGAGATATTGGTCATGAAACCGGAAACCCAATAAGCTATTTCTTTATAAAAAAAATATTGGTGAATTTCATAACACATTTGTTAACCCGAAAATTTGTGATTCCTTGGAAGGTAATATTGATTACCCGTTGACCATGGACGATGTCACAGAAATGGTTAATAAACCGTTTTCTAAACTTTTTTTTCTCTACTTGAATCTTCAAGAAATCCTTATATGATTTATAGGTTAATTCTCAAGCTTGGTAACCAAGAAGATCTTTGGTTTAGTCGTCGTGTTGGGACATCATTTGTATTTACTTACATTGATGCAACACTTCTTCGGGCGTTCAAGATTTTCGTGGATCTCTTCTTGGACTCTTCTCATGGGCAAATCTTAAATGGTCTGCACCCCTTGGAAACTCGTGGTGTTTCCTGTTAAAAAGGGGGAGAAGTAAGAAGAAAAGAGATTTATCAAGGAGAAACATCGGTCAAAGATTCAAGGAGGAATCTGTTATATTGATGATGGACCTGTTTTATGAATAAAAAATGATAGAATATTTAGATATTACAGAAATCCTTTAGGGATTATTGTTGATATCTGGTTTGAAGATTTAAAGGGGAAAATTTAGAAAGCACTCTTGCGGTAGAAAAGTGGCTGATAACAAATCCGATTGATTTGTGTCAGAACTTGGAATTCTATTGCAAGATGGATGTTTGTTGAAACCTGTTCCTTGCTGGCAACAGTCAACTTGATCTTAGTTTAGACTGAGATCCGTGGGTTGATGCAAGGGAGGAAATTCATGCTAGTAATATATTCTTTTTAGTTAATCTCTGGTTGAGATTTTGAGGTGAAATAGCACTCTTTGAGAAAAATTCTCTCTTAGAGGATAACCAAGTTACAGGATTCTCGGTTATGTAAGTGTTGGGTACAGATCAGGAGTTATCTGTAGAGATATGCTATGTAGTGAATCTTTGTGGGATCATTAAAACCTTTTGTACAAACTTCTAATCCTGTGGATCTACAAAGTATTCCGTGAACTAAGTTTATTTGCATGCAATGCATAAACTAGTTGTTGGTACATAGGCATATTGATGAGAATTGTGTTTAAGACAATTTCTCGCTGGTTATAGAAATTTCTCATTGAGAATTGCTTATTGACCTAGAAATGATTTAGAATCAGATTAAATGTGGTGTTTTGGTACCACACCGAGACATTTAAACATTTTCTAAATCTGATACAGCTAACCGGGTCAAAAGCGATACTTCTGAGTTAGTTGTGGAAAATCAACAAAATAATCTTACTTATGGATATTGTTGTTAAGATGTATTGCTTCTAAGTCACAACGTCTATGAGTCATTTTGAATTCATATACAGATGGTTGTGCATAGAATACATGAGAACTTTTGGGACTTATCATTTCCCATTCGGAAAAGGATATAATGTTATCCCGGAAGACTCGGGAGAGTTGGATAGTTGTTTGCCAAAAGTTAGAACTTCTCGTAATGAGGTTCCGATAAATCTTAAGTTATTCTAGATTAGAACTTAAGAGGAAAATCTAGACGTATTCTATAATGGGACCCTAACTTTGAAATGACAATTTGTGCCATGTCTAAAGTGAGGGTATTCTTGTGATTACAATCCTTTTATTGACACCGTATGTGAAGTAGAAAAGTTTGAAACTTTTCAAATAGAAAGGACTTTGTGAACAGCTCATGTGTCTTTTAAGAATTGTATTGCACTCTTATGATATGGTATGATCTCAGGAATTTGGAGAGTTGAGATTAGTGAATCATAACTCAGATTCTAGGATATACCTAATCCATAAGAAAGGATTGTGATTGGTAGATTACCCCGGATGAATAAACAAGATAGTGGAATTTTGGTAATGACTGGCCATCTTGCCAAATCGACTATGTTTATTTGGGTAAAGACCAAGTAATTATTTAAGTATTTGTTTTGGCTTTATGGATTACCAAAGGGGCATTGTGAACATTCGCGATTCGAAGTTCGCTGGTCACTTTTGGTCGGCCGTATTTGCTAAACTAGAAATGACTCTTCTAATCATTGGTAGTTACCTTCTTTTATTGAGTATAGGACAAGAATCCGATGAATTATGATTGACGAATCATAGTTCAGATTCTAGTTATACTTGATCGGTTAAAAGAAGGATTACCTACAAGATCAAAAGATCAGTTAAGATATCTATTCAAATTTTCTCCTCAGAGAGGTAATCACCTTGATGGAGATTGGGTTATAGTAAGCATTTGGCTACCGGTATAGCCCATACGTACTTACGTATAATTTTCAACCTATATCACCCATTGCGGAAGAGACTCGGACGTTCAAGTTTCAGGAAGTAGCGGAATTCCTACATGATATGCGGGAAATGCTACGGATTGCACGTGAGAATGTCTAGTGTACCTAGGATGGGGACCGACATTATGCAAGTCTGAAAAGATCACCGAGAGACTTCCAAGTGAGGGATTGGGTATTTTTTGAGAATCTCGATGGATTCAAGTGTAATGCGTACTGACTAGCATTACTAATCGTCCCCTAGATATAGAGGACTGTTTAAGATCTTGAAAAAGATCGGATCCTTAGCTTACCAATCGGAACTCCTGGATGGATCTCAAGTGCATCCCGTATTTCACGTAAGCCGTCTCTGAAAGAGTCTACGTGAAGGAGAGCATCTTGGATATGGAGATCAATTGCACCTGTTGGATGAATCATCGGGTGTGTCTCCGCTTGAACCTGGAAATATCTTGGATACAAGAACTAAACGATTCTGAAATCGTATAGTTACCAAGCGTCTGGTTCGATGGAAGGGATGTACAGACGATGACGATTCTTGATAACAGGAAGGAAGCTTAAGAATGAACTTTCTCAGTTTTAAGTTCTGAGGACAGAACTTGAATAAGGGGGGAAGAATGTCACGCTCATGACTGGTCTTGGGTAGCGTGTCTACGCTAGGGACAGGTAGAACAACCAGTAAGTTAATTGTGACTATAAAGGAATTGGGGCCCTTATGTGAACATGGTCATAATTAATGGTTGTAGGCCTAAACACATGGTGGTGGAGTTGGTATGGATCTTTCAGTGAGTCATTGGGGAACTGGATGACGTGGCCCAGATAGGCTGTAGAGGTGTCCAGTGAGGTGTCACAGTGCACTACTAGTGGTGCATGGGCCTTGGAGGGTATAAGTATACCTATTGGGCTCTCACTAGTGTATGCTTGATAGCATGACCGGTGGCAGGATGCTGCTGGTGTGATGCCATACTCCTCTTTGTGATTGATCCATAGCTTGGGGGCTAGATCCGTTCGATCTAGGTTTGGTTGGGTTGGTTTGTCCACCATCAGGTTCCCTTGTGTTGCTTGAGATTGGCATGCTTAGAATAGGATCCTTGGATTGAGGACTTTATATTATGAACATAAAGTAGGTCTAAAAAGTCTAATGTTGACAATAAGATAATGGTATAACTCCGTATCATCAAGAACTGCTGCTATGAAAGAAAGATGTGATGGGGATAACGCCTAGAGGTGGTCTCGACAGATGATGTTGACGTCGCCAAGGAGGCCGTCTCTGAGTAACGGCTCTATGGGCAATATGAGTAGTAAGCCATCTCTGGTCTCTATGTAGTAAAGAGTCGATGTCGTCGCCACTATCATCCGATCTAGGGTCCATCCGCAATCTCTTGCAGGAAAATACGATGTGATCTGGAACTGTGCATCAAGGTGAACAAATGGCTGGTGTAGGTCCTGTCGCAATAAAAACATCCCTCTAATCATAAGTGTGACACATCTCGGGTCATCGCTGTGCATCAAGGTGAACAGATGGCTGGTGTAGGTCCTGTCGCAGTAAAAACAAGTCTCTGATCATAAGTGCGACACACAAGTGGGGTGTACTATGTACATAAATGTTTTACCCCCATGTCTTATGCACAGCTTACAAGTTACAAGTATACAAGCCTTAAGGGGCAAAATAGGCATTTATTTCAACAGCTGGGAGGACGACAAAGCTGTTGCAGCATAGTGTGTGCCTCTACCCTGGAGATCCTCCAGGCGCTGTATGAATTTGACAATATGGAACAATGCCTCTATCTGAATAGGGGGGACGGCAAACTCCGCCAATATAATATGATATGGTATAGAGGGCTTAGCCCGTATCATCCGAGATAGCATATGAATCTGAAGTCGTGAGATGCGCGCCCACTCAGTAGCCGTCAAGCCAGTACTCCATGTCTTTGATGCGTATAGAGCTGAGGGAACTACCATAGTGTCAAAGGGTCATCATATGCTATAAGGGACCGCAGTGTGACAGGAGTCTCTCTGAAAAGGCAATGGTATCTCCCTCTGATCTCGTAGTAGACTGGACAACTAAACAAAAAGTGTTGCTCTGACTTCACCTCAGACAGTGAACTGGCAGATCCGCTCCTCACGTGTGATGCCATGGAAATGTCCAATCTCAATCTCAAGCTGATGTGATGAGACTCGTAGCTGACCCAGTGTGAATCTTAGGTCATGGGATAATCCAAAATCTAAATAGCGGTAGAACTGGGGTCCCCACGTCATCTATCTCCAAGAAATGAGTCCTATAATAGTTGGGTTTAACCCCTAATTGGCCCTGCCATGTGCGATGAAGGTATGCTTTGTAGAGGAAACGTCTGCTATAATCGTGAGTACCCGATGGGAGGTCCGTGATAGATATGCCAAAAGTATCCCATAGACGTGATGCCTGTGAGAACCATGACAAGTGATAGCCCAGACTGCGAAGGTGATGAGATGATATGAGTGCTACCTGTGGATATCTCTGTGCATCAGTGGGAAGCAGCCTGAGATGCTGGATATATGCGATGAGACGGAAGATGGCATCAAGCTGTAGAGGTGGAACTGCAAACTCTGCTAAGATAATCTGGTGCGGGACAGAGGGCTTAGCCCGTATCATTCATGATAGCATAAGGACCTGGAGGCATGAGATACTGGCCCAATCAGCGGAGGTGAGCCCTGGGCACCGTATCTCTGCAGCAATGCAGTGGGGGAGACAAAACTATCAAATAACCGACACTTACCCAGGGCGTATAGGACCAGTGAAAAGAACACCAAGGTAGGTGTAGGATGACACAATCTCCAACGGCTGTCCATCTAGAAAAATCTCATGTCGCTGCATGAAATCTCTGGATGTGTTGAAGCTATAATCCCTCTCTAGTCGAGGAGACTAAAGCAACATCATTTGCATATAGGAGAATGGCAATCAAAATATCACCGAGTCGGCAACCTGTACCACTACTTTGCTCAATGACTCTCTCAAACTCATCGATATATAGTCCGCAGGTGAAAGGGAACAACCTTGTTTCACCCCAATGAGAGGCCAATGTCACTCCAAAAACATCCAAGAACTCGCTCATAAAAAGTGCCATCACAGCTAGGACTGTGTCAGTAGAGAAGCCAAGATCACGTAGTCGTTGGATGAGAGAAGAAAGCATGGAACAAAATCAAAGGCTTTCCTAAAGTCAACAAAGGAACAATAAACTCTCTGTCTCCTATGTCTGGCCTCCTCTATGATAGCTCGAAGAGTGAAGACATGATCTGTAGTAGAATGGTGAGCACAAAAGCCAGCCTGGCCCAATGGATGTAGTCTTCTGGTCTCACCCTCAAAGCTGATCACTGACTGAAGTATGGTACCATAAAGCTTCACTATGACATGGCCAATAATGATAGTACGGTAGTTACCAGGATTCATGGGGTCACCATTTTTGTGGATGGGATGGATGATATTAGTACACCAGGAGTGGGGGAAGCCCAAGACTACAACATGATCAAGCAGAGTGGCTAAAGTGGGTGAGAGTAGATCTGCAGCATGGATCAGAAGTTCTAATTCAAGGTCTTATATGTCTCTAATGCGGTGAGTCTTCATTCTCTTTATGGCCTCAATGACCATTTCAGAGGTGAAGAAGGTGAATTCACTAGGATGGGGGGAGATGGAGATGGGCGAGTCAGTAGGTATGGTGTAGAGTGAGGTAGCGTAGGTGGACCAAACATGTAGGTCATCAAGAAGAGGGGCTGGAGCACGATGGATAAATGCACGCCAAAAGGCACCAGTAGAGGAACTAAATAGGGAAGCGACGAGGTTTCTCCCTTTTTGTTCTTCGTAGGCACACTTTTTGCGACGAAGTGTACGATGGAGAGATCGGTGAGCAGTGGAGAGAATAAGTATTTCATGTGTATGTGCATGTGTAACAAGGAGATGTAGTGAACGACACTCGTCATCAAACCACGAAGGCCGAGCAGGACGAGCTAGTGTAATTGCATGACGGTGGGGTGTGGATGGAAAGGAAACCGAGAGACAATTGAGAATTTGTATCCTCCAAGAGAATCTAGTTGCATGAAAACAACTTCCCTTGTCTGAAGCTACTTGGGAGTCATTACAAAGTACGTCAAATGTACCCTAAATCTGTCATCGAGGAACGATGACTTTCTTGAAGGGGGTGAGAATGTTAGGCCCCAGTCCTGGCCCTAAAGTACCCTTGGAAGGGCCAGTGACCAAGTCGGATAGGTGACCACCAACAATGGGCACAACACACCCCAATCTAGGCACCCAATAATGGGTCATTGGTCTCCCTACAGGTGACCTGATGAGTACATGAGCAGTACCACTCATGCTGGAAGGTGTGTAGATTTCACGTGCAATTGACCAAATCAACTCGTGGGAGCCAACAAGCAATGACTAGGGTTAGTTGGCTGGTGGCTCAAGCGTGGACGAGAGGCCCTCTAGAATGGACTAGAAGCGCCACTTAGGCACGACGGAGCATGTTAGGTAGTTCGTCTTAGCTATTACACCTATCATGTATGTCATATGGATTAGCTACCCACGCATGGATACCACATGCCCCAAGACAGGGATAGCAGCAAGTAACCAGAATAAGAGTTTGCGTACAGTTGGAGGGGATTCATTTTTTAACTGACTAGAGCTAAGCACATCACCATTCTTCTAAAAAATTATGAAAGTTTTCAACAATAATCACCATGATTTATTACAATTAATTGGCAATTTTGTAGCATATGTGGGACTATAGAGGTGGCACTTTCATATATAATTAACTACAAAACATCACATTTTGAGCACCACCATGAAGATGCGTTTCCGTTTCATACTACTCTCAAAAGTCTATGGACCTTCTAGAATTTACAACCAAGAAAGGAAATACCTGTGGCGATTTTATTTGGTTTGTAGAGTCGATACGTTGAAGTGGAGGAGCAATTGTTTGAAATGGACTTTCCTCAAGAATAGATTGTTGTCGCTTTTGCATACCTGATATAAACTAAAAAGCGTGGAGTCAAATATAAAAAGCAACATAAGCTTTAAAGTGAAATGTATCTACATAAACTCCTCCACTACAATGATAATAAAAGTTTAAACCCATAAATACATGATAAACTTTAAAATGAAATGTAGCTAGATAAACTTCTCCACTCCAGTTGCTTTGAAATGCTATTACTAATGTATCTTTTCAAAAAAATTAATTGCAAGATAACTACACTATGCAGTGACCATTTGTCGTTTAATGAATTTGCAAAACCATCACTAATTTGAACAAGTTCGTTCCAATAAGCACTAAGTCTGAACATGTATTTCCTCCCATCCCATGGTCTAGATGTGAGTTTCCTCACATACCATAATGAATCATTCTTATGGCCCTTGGAAATATAGTAAAAGCAAAAACTTCCACTTCCAAGTTCCAACACCTTCAAGCTCATGGACAAATCAACACAAACTATTACAGCCACTTGATACCCAATAGCCCACGAGCCTCTTGCCAAATAATATAAGGTCCAAAATTATGAAAAAAAAAAAGCCTTCACACTACATTAAGAAGCTAATTATATTTTTGTCACCTTGTGAAAAGCTTTGCTTTTGCAACCTATTGTGCTAGTGCATAAAATTCATTGTTCTACTATCTTCAACTCTCTTCTTAAAACCTCATCTAGGATGATACACTTACGATTCTACATTGATAACTTTAAAATAGCATGAAAAATAGAATGCATAGAAATACACATCTTTGGCCAAATGTTGAAAGCTCATGATCTCATCTTATACGAACAAAAACTTGAATTAAAGAAATCCAAGGCTTAGATGCTATGATTGCATACCTCTTCCTCGATCAGTTTCAAATTATCAATGCTACCATCAAGCATAACTTCATGCAAAAGGAGATAGACCAAGAACAAAAACGTCACATCAAACAAGCATTGCAAGGAACTTAAGATCATATATCAATCTCCAACTAAATTCTTTGTAAACTCATCAATAAGTTGAAATATTACTCAATCACGGATCCTCCAATGGATGGGGACAAAGAACTCTCAAAAAATCCACACTTTAGACTATCAAACAACTATTGGGGTCCAACTGATACTAAATTGGAACATTTATAGGTTGGTTCTACACTAGAATTTCCTAATAGAACTAATTGAGCAATTTGACCTGCAAGCAAAAACTTTATGCAATTGAACAAAACATGAATGTTAATAGCATATACTCGCAGCTCAAACTTATGCAATTGAACAAAACATGAATGATGATAGCATAAACATCATATTGGTAACTAGTGACCACCTAGCCTCTCTCTAGAAAATGTCAAAGTCCAACTTCATGAATCATTAGCAAACCAAAAGTGATAAATTCAAAAACAAATTATAAATATTAAAACTACAAATCAACAAAAAAGACTAAAACTGATAATCAACAATGAATCGAGCTTTTCTTCATTTTTCTTTCGGTTCAAACCAAAATCTGGTTCTAACCAGCTCCGAACAATTCATCTATTTCAAACAACGGTTCGAGGGTTGAACCACAATTCGTAAAAACTCTATACGTGATTAAGAACCCAGGTCCAAAGGCCCCAACCCCCCTATGTGTTGGTACTAGTCCTCTCCATAAATCTGGGTCTCCCATCTTTAAAGATACCTACTTCCCTAACTCTTTTGCCTTATTAGAAGGCTTTCTTCCTCTCTATAAATTGGACGGAATGTGAGATCATTATCCATGAAGATCCTGGTAGTCTTAAGTTTTACTCTTTATTTGAGAGCATTTCTCCTACTATCCAATGTATCAAACTTGATGACTAGTGTGGAATCATCATTCTTTGGTCTCAATGGTCTCCCCATGCTTGTGTTTCTCAATCCTAAAGTCCCTTTAAGAAAATTCTTCGCCTCTTTTGCTGCATCTTTGGTATTTGCAATCCCTCTCACTTTAACGTTAAGAGATTTGCTTTCCCTTAAGCATTCCTCCAGACCAAGATCTACATAGAACTAACATCCTAATCCATTTGATGTCCGTTGCCTTTCTTATGAACCAATCTAAAGAGTCGCATAGTAGCAAATTTAAGAGATCAAACTATGGAAGCATTGAAAGGAGTATTACTAAGCAAAGTAGATGCAAGAAGCTCTTGATCATCCGCAAACAATTGTCAAACCTAATTCATGCAATAGGCCTAAAAAAAATAAACTTCATCAAAATTTCTATGCACGAGTTGCAAAACGAATCTCTCCTAGTGAACCTTTACTTGCATAGCCTACATGCTAAGGAAAAGATTCCATTCAAAAAAATATATCCACGAATGCCTTGATGTTACCAAAAGATACCTTAAAAGCTAGTCCCCATAACAAAGATGGTAAAGCTAAAAAAGAGCTTGAAAAGCAGCTACACATTGTGAAACCTAGAGAAACTCCAAATACGACTAAATGTCTTAAAAAGAAAAAGGAATGCAAAATATTCAAAACAGTTGCAAGCTTTATGGGGTACGTTTGTTGTTAATGGTTAGATCTTCGATGTCCTTTGCTTACAAAGAACTTAAATCTCAAACATTATAATTACATATGTTTATCATCACAACCATATATTGATTTTAGTTCACTACAATAGATGTCAACTAAATTTTTGTTTCATGCCAGACATGGGCAAAATTGCATTCTGATCACCCTAGCAACTTCACGGCTTTTATTGAAGAAAAAAGGAAGATTCAATATTGCACACTTGTTCTAAGCACGTGTCAATAGCCAACATGTAACTCCATTATGTACACATACAGAAAGACAACACAACAAAATAGATTGCACAAGACTAGCATGCTCAATAATTGGAAAAAAAAACTATAAAACATTGAAGCAAACAAAAGAATACGAAAGTCTACAACCAAAGAAAATAACTGCACACACAAGGTGAGGATACTTAATTGCTTGACGCAGAGTGTACTATGCAAAAGCAAACCTGAAAGAGGACAACTAAAGGCCTCCGAGTCATGATCAAGCACAGCTTTTTCTAAGATTCCCTTATCTGTAGGGTACGAAGTCACAGAGCTTTTTGCTTCCTCTTTGAGAGATCTGTACATGTATCAAGCTAGATAAGTATGTGCTCAAAAGTATGCATATATAGGTGGAACTTTGAGTTGCATTTAAAACCACTTACACACCAAGCACAATCATAGATGTTAAAGTTTAGCAAAGAACCAAACTTTAACTAATAAAAATTAAACCATTCAACAATCAAACTCATAATCCTTCACCTTGATTTCCAATGTACAATTTTGAAGAATTTCTAGATATGTGGTTACATAGCATGATTGTCCCCTTGTTAAAAAGTATAGAACAAACTGATCCTACCAAATGTAGAAAAAACATCAATAGAAACCTTTCTTATCAAGCTCTGAGGAAGTACAGTAGAAAAAAATCTTCAAATGGCTAGTAAATAATGTACAGGATGCACTAGAGCAAGCAAGTTTCTGAAAAAATGTATTCCATTGTTGATCATTTCCTTACCTTAAGAGCTATTATCGAGAAAAGTTAAGACACATTATTGTTATTTTGTCAATTTTAGTAAAGCATTTCACCATTCCAAGAAACAAATTATGGAAAAGAACAGAAGAAATGGAAGCTCCTAAAAATTTACGACACGGAATTGGATAGCTCCACTGAAGGTGGTAGCACGGGTTAGTTTTTCAAAAGGCTTCATAGCCGAAATTTCAGCAACATCAAGTAAAGTAAGGTCATCCTCCTTCTCTCACTCTGTTTTGTGTATATTTGCCAACGGAACGCGCTCCACTGGCAGACACTGGCAGAGCGCTCCAGAACACGCCCCGCGTGCGTTGGAGAGGAAAAAGGCTGTAAATTTTTTTATGCACATATGTTTGCGACAATCCAGCATTCTACGAGCAACTATTCGACGAGGGGGACGCAGTGGGCATGGCGTCGGGCACAGGAAACGAGCGTGGAGCGAGAAATCTCCATTTCCAGGTTTTTCTTAACTACACATTTCAATTTCCATGATTGCTTATAACTAGCTATAGGTGTCAAATTGAAGCAAAGTAAATTGCTACACTTCCTCATGCCTACGGGAATGCCTACAACATCACTTTAGGCCGTTATGGCGCATAGAATAAGTTATGAGAGTGGTGCCCTCTTTTGGTGTTTTTTAAGCCCTATTTGTGAAATTGGCTGTGTCCGATTGAGGTGCCGTTAGATACCACACTATGTTTCTAAATGCCTACAAGAATGCCAGGAATGTCAGGTTTTGCCTTTATGGCACATACATCAATTTCTGAATGTCATGCTCGCATTACTGTGCCTTTTTTAGCCCTATCTATGAAATGAGCTGTATTTGTCTGATCGATGTGTTGTAAGATGCTAGATTGTGTTTTTCAATGTCTACAAAAGTGCTGGAACTCTCTTCTGGCCCATACGGCCTCCGTATAGCCCTAATTTGCAATGTACTAAATCTTTACATGGCTTGTATATGTTTTGCAAGGCTTTGAGCAATTGCAGACACGGTAGCTAATAGGTCACGTCAACATGGTTGTTGGCAGGGGGGGCATGTGGGCTGAGGTTGACCTCATATAGGGGGATGTGACTACGTCCCATGGTTCGAGTGCCCGCAGATGGTGATGCTACCATGGTTCAGGTGCCTGCAGATGGAGATGCTACCATTGCAGTTTTGAGTTAATCGGGTCACTCACCTAGGTAGAGACGCTACGAGAGACATACGGCCATGATGGGTCAGCAAGCCAGCCACTTAGACCAGCACATAGTTTTCTCCAGTAGAGAGGGCGGAGCTCACAGGTCCAGGGTGCAGAGCCTAGCCGCAGAGGGGATACAGGTGCAGGGCCTAGCCACAGGGGGGCATTAGCACCACCTACTCATGACAGTCACTCGGTTCCTGAGGCACGTGTAGGGGCACCTGGGCCTTCTCCCACTCCATCAGAGCCCTCACGACCATCAGCATCCTCAGTTGTTGGTGTCACACCCCCAAATGCAGGTCCTAGTACGGGAGGGGAGAGACACACCACATGCCATGCCATCAGCAAATGCACCCCCCGATGCCCCATCTCATACCATCACAGGGCATGTTAGACCCCGACTGCGGACACAAGCACAGCAGAGACATGTCAGGCCGAGAGCACAACAAACTAATGTTTTTCATTTCGCTTTCTTACGCATTTGTTGCATCTTCATGGCATGTCGTTACAGTCTATATGTGCTTGATATGGCAAATGTGTCTAACTTTTGTCTGATGGAATTTGTTTTGCAGTTACCGTTGCTCCATATTGTCCGACGGATGTCGTCACTATTGAACCCTAGTTAAATAAATAGTACATGGCACATGGTCATAATTAGGTCCAAATTTTTTTAAGGCCCAAATACTTAGGCAAATTTTTTTAGTCCCAAACTCGTGGTGAAGGCCTTCTTGCATGATGATGCCTATGTCACCACTTGAGTTTGGTAGACCCCCATGCACATGCACATGTGCATGGGGGAGTACTAGTTAAAATTACACCTAGATGTTGCATGCACGAGACATGCAAGTGACACACAAACGCATGTATAGGAATTAGACACTTGGCATTTGCATGCCAAGCCATTGTACATTCACAAAGTCTATATAATAGATACATTCACCCTCCACGAGTATGGAGAAAAGAGGGATTTTGCCTACAATTCCTGCGAGTTAATTGTATGAGTATTTTTCCATCTGCTTCATCATTTTCTCTCCAAGATCCACCGCTTGAAAGGAGGAAGAGAGATCTCCTCCCATGGTTGGCAGATTCATCCCATGTCAGTTCCTGAAGAGAGCTTGAGAGGAAGTGCCTGAGATAGGTGCAAACTGCCGTCCTTTGCTAGTGATTCCTGGTGCAGGTTGAGAGAGCTGCTTGTTGATAGCTTGCTGCCACAGCCACATACAGATCTGGATCAGATGTTTCCAGCCAGCCGATCCATCTCTTTATAAGTTTTTTGGGTCTAGGAATACCCGTACACCAATCGATCCAACTTTGGGATCAATCGGCTACTTCCAAGATTGAATTTTGGGACAAATTGATACTCGATTCCTTGCTGGAATTCCTTTCTCCAAACAGCCGATTGGTCAAGATCTTTTCACCTTTACTCATCAAGCTTCAAAGTGATGTTATGCTTGCATGTTTCTTGCATGAAGTCCTATAGGAAATCCTAGACCTTGCATGGTCATTGCATGCTCTTGCATGTTGTTGCATGAGCTTGCATGTTGCTTATATGTTCTTGCATGTCTCTTAGCATCATCAGTTCGCAACAGTGGCGGTAAGCTATGGATACCATGTAGGTAAACTGGACCTCGCACCCAATACGCAGCTCACGTGCGTGCGTCCCTGCGATGGCATGCGAGGTCCAGTTTTCCTACAGTCACAAATCCGTCGTGAACATCATGGTCTCCTATCCGCTAGGCACTGTGTTTCTACGAGGGGTGGATGCCACGTGTGGTGGTGCAGCCATCACCACGAAGTTCATCTACGATGCAGTGAGCTCTACCATCCAAGAGATTGGGGCCGAGCACGTGGTTCAAGTTGTCACAGACAATGCCACGAGCTGCAGGCAGATGGGAGATCTACTGATGCGCGAGCACTTCATTGTGTGCTGCGCATTCTATCCACAACATGTGCGCACTCCCGTGGATAGATGAGGTATCTATCTTTTATGCTAGTTATGTTGCTGTCTTTTCCTTGCTTTGCTTGGCCCGTAACAATTTTCTAATGGGTGTTTGTCTTGCAAACTATTGCTCAGGCCATGTGTGTGGTCAGCTTCGTTACCAGGAAGAAGCGCATGCTGGCCCTATTTTGTAGCTTCTTGTTGTTGGATCTCAGGAAGCCGGCACCCACACGGTTTGGCTACTACTTCGTGGTTCTCGAGCGTTGGCGGCTATGCAAGACCACTTCCGGAGGATGGTGACCAGCACTGTATTTGATGAGTTTAGAGGCCGTAGTGAGGATGTATTGCATTTCCAAACGACTGTATACGGACATGACTTCTGGACACGGGCATCAGAGTTGATTGATGTGCTGAGGCCTCTATTTTGTGCGCTGCGCCTAGTAGACCGAGAGGGGTGCACTCTTGGTCCCATTTACGAGTTCATGGACCACATTGGAGAGGCACTGACCAGATCCTGCCTGGACGAGGCCAGGTACAATTCCTTTCCCTTGTCTATGCTATGTTCCGATTTCATCTTGTAATTTCGCATGAAAAACAACTAATGCTTGTAATGTGTCTTATGTTGTTGGGTGTTGCAGGAGGCAGCAACTGCTAGACATTTGCCAGCAGAGGTGGGACTATTTCCACAGGCCCATCCACGCGGTAGCCCACATGTTGCACCCCTTGTGGCGCACCACAAGACGAGCGGACAACTCGGAGTTCCTAAAATCAAGACTCTAGAAAAGTTAGCAGTCTCGTATAGAAGCACCTTTCTTGAGGCTCATCCTCATCTTCAGTAACAAGATTCCAGAATCTTTGTCGATTAGTATATCCTACATTTCAAACTTCCAAATGCTATAGGTAGTACTAACTAACTTGCTATGATCTGGCAGCACTTACTCATTTAAGCTAGACAAATTTTTAGAGGGGCAAAATGTAAAAATGGATGCGTTCAGCCACTAGCGTTTACAGCCACTTTCAAAATACAATGGATCTTGATACATAACTTATATACCCATGTCTATCAACAATAAAGCTACACGCTGATATATATTTGCACACAAAACAAATTCTTTTATTGTAGATGCACCCTCCTTGAAAATAGGGAAATATAAAGCTGATTCTCAATGAAAGTTCATGAAAAATTGCATAAGCTTACAAATTCTGAATTAAGGGTAAAAGCAAGAGTGTGCGGATTGTCCACAGGCTCACAAGAACAAATCATGCTCTAATACCATATTTGAAAACTGAAAAATTCAGCTTCTTAGCTTACAAAACTAGTGGATGATTCATACGTAAAGCAAACTATGTTCTATCACAATTACAAACTTCGCATAACATAGAGAACACTTTATCTTAGCATAATAGCAGCAATATATAAGTAATTTGCTTGCTGGAAAATTTTGCATCAGCCAAGTAGTTATGTACTGGGATTAGCCCCTAACTAGTATACCCTTAGGTACTGGGCCACCATTGAGGTCATGTCCTTATGGGGCCCTAAGAACCCTAACTTGCCCTAATCTCTAGAATGTTCCACTAAGGCCTTTGGATAGCATATATAGGGCTATCGTTTATGATATTGATCTCTCTCTCTCTCTCTCTCTCTCTCTCTCTCTCTCTCTCCCCCCTCATTAGTTCCCTCCTTCCATTGTTTGTAGGGCTATATAGGTCAATGATCTAATGTGATATCTCTTAGCTATTCTTGTAGGGATTAGTCTATGTTGTCTCATATATGATCTGTATGCTTCATTGATACTAATATTTGTTAATTTGTTCATAGCTTGGTATCAAAGCACTTTCCTGAGTAGTTGGGAGTGCTTTTTTGTTTCTATTTTCTTTGCAAGTTTCAAGATCTTCATTGAAGCACTAGATCTGCCATCTCTTTTGTCTCTTCATCTCTCTCTAGTTGGATCTTCATCTTTTGGCAGATCTTTCCAGACAATTTTCTGGCCATTTTTGTCTCTAGCCGTTTTCTCTTTCTAGCAATTTTTTTCACATTTTTTGTCATAACTTTTTTTGTTTGTGATTGGAATTGAGGTTTTTTCGTTGCATTGGTGTCATAGCAAGTCAGTGCCTATGATGATGTGATTTTTTTTGCTGCTCGTTTTTTGGAAAGCCTAATTTCAATTTTTGGAAAGTCATCTTTTTCATCCTTTTTCGCTATAAAAGCTCAAAATAATCATATGGATGAGGGGAATAGGCTGAGACAAGACTATTGATCATTGTTTCATGTCAAATGGAGTTCTAAATCCAAAGATCTTGCAAAGTTTTCCAAAGGGGTAATCTTTTTGCTTTTCATTTTTGAGTTGTTCTTTTTGCATATGTGATTGGATCTTGTTCTTGCCTATCGCTAACTGATTCTTAAGATCCATTTTGTATCCATTTTTTACCTTTTAAAAGTGAAGGTCTTGAAAAATCAAACCCAACATCATGACAACCATAAGTAGGAAATAGATCTTCAAATATCAACATCAAATCTCATGCATGAATACCCACATTAGAAACTGTACTTCATAAGTAGTTGGTTCCACTTGTGTGATTCCTTGAATTGAACCCACCTCAATTCTCCTGATACTTTCATAAGTTACCACCTGTGATGGACTTGATGGACTTAGTTGAACTACTACCCCTGGATATACACTTCATATTTGCATTCCAACAATGATACAAATAGAATGTCATCCATGAACCCAATCAAGTATGCAAGTAATAGAGCATCCCCAATAGAAAGATACAACGTATACAATACTTCCTCACACAAAGTAACTAATAATCCCCCTAAAATACTTTCTCACACAAAGCACTTGACATTATCCTTTCCATGGGATCTCCTATCTCTATCTCGCACATAGAGTCACTTGCTTCAAACAACTTTCCAACTTAGAAAGCATCTCATCATGACATCTATTTGTCCTAACACTTTGTCATATGCAAACTTACCCAACTAGTGTACGTCCATCTTCCTTGAAGAAAGCTGCTTCACTTAAGAAGACTTCACAGTGACTAAGGATGATCAATAACTTGTCAATTAAAATGAATCCTGTTGTTTTTCTTGAGGCTAAACAACAACCTGTACTGTTGATCTTCAACGGATAATCAAGAACCTTGACTTCCAAATCTTATAATAGAATCTACCACATGACAGAACATGAACTTGGATAGATTCAAGAACTTGAAGAAACAACTTTTCTCCAACTCAAAACAGATCTTCCTAGAAGAATTGATCTCACTTGGTACCACCACCTGAACAATCAACTATGACTTGGATGGTATCCAGGAATTACTTGACAACCACAACAAACAATCACTTCAATTAATCATAAATCTCAAGTGATACTAGTTCAGAGAGACAAGAAAGTTTCTACAAGATAACCAAGTTACTATGACTTGAATAGAAACCAAACCAATACAACGTAGAATGATGACCACACAACTTGTCACACCTGTCACTTGTAACAACGAACTTATCATTTGCCACCATGATAAGAAACAGTGAATCAATGAAGCATCCTCTTGAATATCGATTTACTTATAGTCTATGTTTACTAGTTATATGGTTACTCATTTACCATTTCCAGGTTATATGGTTACTCATGACAGATTTACCTTTTAGTTGGTCCTTTTGTATACTCTCTAGCTTATTTTACTTATATCTATCTAGATGAGTATCCATCCTTCAGTATCATTGTGCTTCTATATATGACTTTGCTATAGTCGATTTTGATACTGTACACTCTTGGGACTTATGGATCCCTTGGAGTGTTGATCACGGTTTCTTATATGCTATTATCTATTCTTGGGCATTGCGGATACCTTGGGTAACTGCACAGGTTTCCGTCCTAGCTACTATTTGTCAAAATGATCTTTGGGTCCCTTGGCATTCCTGGTTGTTGCATATTGGATGATGTTCCAAAGTTGTTACTATGGTTGCCGAGCTGTGCTTTTTCTATGATAATCTTGAGCTATTCGACTAGCTTTGGATATCTCAGTTGTTGGGGTCCTGAATACC
This sequence comes from Diphasiastrum complanatum, assembly GCA_029204225.1. Taxonomy (NCBI): domain Eukaryota; kingdom Viridiplantae; phylum Streptophyta; class Lycopodiopsida; order Lycopodiales; family Lycopodiaceae; genus Diphasiastrum; species Diphasiastrum complanatum. The sequence continues at coordinate 46,303,100 of CM055105.1, forward strand.
AAGATTTTCTTTTATGCATTTAGGCTACCAACGTGCCTTGAGCAAGTTTCCTTCCCGCTTGGTTTCTTTTATGCATCTACATCAGTTTATAATAGTTGCTATATAGTTCTTTGTGGAGTTTGTATGTTGCTTTTGGAGTACATGTTATGACGACTTATGTCCTCTCCTTTAGTGTTTCCATCAGGTTATTCATTAGTTCTATTGTATTATGACTACTTAGATTGTTTTGTGTATATAGTCCTTGACTATTACCACAGCCATTGCTTGGGGCCAACATTGTGGACAATGTTTTTAAAGTAGGGGAGAGTTAGGTATTGGGAATAGCCCCTAACTAGTGTAAGTTACGAATGAAGCCACAACTGATCTAGAGCTAAGCTATGCATCACATAAGCAAGACTTAACCCAAAAAAGTAGGAAATTGAGAGATTAAGGAGACTAAAGAGAGAGATCAATAACAAATGACACAGTTTTCCTACTTATAGCCAAGAGGAAGCCCTAAAAGGAAGCTTCCGGTGGCTAGGGCCCAACTGGGAGGGATAATAGTGCGCCCTCCAAGAAGGCCCCCACTCTCCAGTCATATGTCCAAATGGCCTAATAATGAATAATAAGGCCAAAGGCCAACCATGTAGTCTAAGTGTCACTAATGAATAAAAAGGGCCCAAGGCCTGCTTATGCATAAAGTAAAGTAAATGTAAATGGACGCGGCGAATGTAATGAGCCAAGTCCATAACTCTCCTGACACAAAAAAAAAGACCCAACTGCCGAAAAGAAACTGGATCAAACAGCAGCAAGCCCTGGTGCATCAACAACTAGAGCAACATCTGATGTAGAGGAATCAACAAGTGCAGCAAGAGCACGATCCTGATCCGCAAGTGATGGTGTATGATAAAAGACATCAATAGGCTCCCATGTGGCCTCCTCAACAGGACGACCATCCAACTGGACCAAAAACTAAATCTGCCGACAGCATCAACTATGGTGGAGGCGAACCTGGTGAATGGCAGCTGGTAAGAAAGGGAACAGCTCAGGATCAACATCATGGCGACGAAGGGAACATCTCGGCCGCGTCATCTAAAACCAAGCAATATGGAACAACCAGGAATGCCAAGGAACCAGAAGAAGATCAAGCAGCAACCAGGAATGCCAAGGTATCCGTAATGCCCAAGATAGTAGAGGATCAGCCCAAAAGATAGGGACATCATACCAAGGTATCCAAAAAGCCCGAGAAGGTAGAACTGCATCAGCAACGGGAAGTCAATAAGGAAACTGGAAAAGAGATGGACACTCATCACGAATAGCCACATCATACACGTAACCATCAACCATATGTGCAAACTCAGTGATATAGCAGCATTGGAAGACCAGCAACAAGGAGTAGGAACATAAGCAGGATGACAGGCACGCTGTAATAGCATGGAAAAGCAAGCGATTTGCCAGGAAACATGGATCATAAAGAGATCATCCTGACAAAGGATAGCTAAAATGGGGAAATGTGCACCAGCATGGTCAAAAGCCCAAGGTATCCATAAGGCCCATGAATGAAAAGTAGCAATGGCACACGGTACCTTCAAGGCCCCTATCACGAGAAGAGCAACATGCCAAAAGCTCCAGAAGGTCCAAGAAATAAATGCATCATCTAAAACGACATGATGCATAAAAACAATAGCAACAAATCTAGAAATAGTAGAGGCCTCAACTGAAAAACTGTAGCCGAAAAACTCATCCAGAAAGACCTCATATGGACATACCAATCCATCATAGGATACACCAAAAACGGATCGAGAATCGGATGACCCATCGGAACTGGCCGCAAGTGTAATCCCAAAGTACACACCAAGCGCGCAAGTGAGGTATAGAAGAAATACACTGGAACGAGGAACAGGATCCCCAACATCAGTAGCAAGCATCGAATCAATATCCACGTGTAGCTGGGAATGAGTATCAAAGCACATATGAGCAATACTGAAGTATATGACGGCAACATCCCCAAAAACTATCCAAGAGAGGAGAAGGAAATCTCTCAAGGTACTCTGATGGTCTCGGAAAACCAAAACAAAGTGGCAACTCGGCATCGGAGACCAAGCGATATGGAGCAACCTGAAATGACGGGGAATCTGAAGATCACCTGGACAAACAGTAGCTGGAACGAAGGCAATAACCCAAGCCATCAGAATATGCCAAGCCTAACAATGAGCAACAATCCAAGGAACACATAGAGAGCCACATGCATAATCATAGAGATATCCGCACCATAGGCGATCAGTAATATGGAAAACCCAGCACCAATCAACAAGTCCAAATGGAAACCAAGCTATACGTAATAACCAGGAATGCCATATATCCATAGCATCGGCATGGACTGCAGCAAACCTATATGTAGAAACACAAGGAGACTGAAGGATGCCCGTATACTCATCTAGAAAGATCCCAGCATATAAATACCCTAGATAAGTAATAGTGACCATCTGGCAAATATCCTCGAATGGAAAATGTGTAACGGTAAGGGCCAAAGGCGCATGAATCATGTAAGGAACCGTAGAAATATCATGAGGCGATTCACAAACCTCAAGCAGAGATCCATGGAGTAAAGCGAAAGAAGATACAACCTGATCACCAATAGCGAGGGAACCATCAAACGTGGACCCGTGAAGAACCCCATAGAAATCAGCAGGAACATCGTGTTAAGAAATCCATAAATCATAATATGGATGGACATACTAGGATTCAAACCCAGGACCTCCCTCATACCGGATGGGATGCTCTACCACTGAGCTATCCGCCTTGTTTGATAGTTCTCTCTAGAGTGTGGATTGATATTCCAGCACCCCCCCTCAAGCCACACTTGGTTGGGGTCCTAGCTGTCACCTGCCCCACAACTTGGGCCACCTAACCATGGCTTTGACACCATGAACTGTTAGGTCTAACTTGGCTCTGATACCATGTTAGAAAACCGACCTGATCATAAAAGTAACCCAAGATAAGATTCCTATTATTGTTAGACAATAGTCATACACATGAGAGAGAACAACAATGATGGAGAGATGTACCCCAACTATGTCCCATTACAAATGAAGTAGGGCGCCAGCCTACATATATACTTTCTCTAAACTATGTGCAAGGTAAAAAGCAAAAAGCAAAAAGCAAATAGCAAAAGACAAAAAGCTTATTGCTATAATTACTACCCATATTATTGGATAAACACCCAAGATGAATTTCTAAGTGATAAAAGCAAATCCTATTTTAGTAGCAGTGCGCCCACCTACATGCATGACTAAAAAACAAATTTACTATAAATAGTAATGACCCTAATTATGACTTACTATAAATAGTAATGGCCCCTATAATAGCACGCAGGCATGGCCAAACTAACACTAATTAAAATCCTAAATGATAACATTAGGGGTACTAATGTAAACATTAACTCTAACACATCGGCCATAACGGACGCAAGAGATGGAGATATAGAGACCAATGGAGAAGATATTGCACCAACCACCAAACCAGGAGGGCTATCTGAGGTATGCGCAAAAGCAATAGTAGAAATACCACCAAGGTATACGGCCTGAATATCAATGAAACCAGGAATGACCATTGAATACAATATCTGTGAATCAAGGCATATAGGCACAAGGCACACAACAACAACCTGTAAATCCGGAGCAGCGTCAACCTGAGGAAGAGGACCCACGGATGGTGAAAGTGAAGCAGCAACTGATGTACTCTGAATGGAAAGAAGAGCTGCATCATGAGCCTTTGGCAGGCTAGACATAAACTGCTTCCCGATAACCAACTGATAGTCACCCTGGGAATCAATACCAGCAAGTGAATGATGATGACCAGCATGAGTAAAGGAAAGTGTCTGCTCTGAGAGATCCACAGCAACAGTACCAAGTGAAGAGAACCAGTCTGCACCAAAAATAATGTCATAGTGCTTTAGAGAAATGATGTAGAAATCTGCCCGACCAAAAAAATCACCAATGCGATAATCCAAGCTCTGAATCATCTGAGAACTGGGAAAATAATGGGAACGAGCAACCTCAACACTGAGAGGCTGGGAAGCAGGAACAGGTGTAGCACGAATCGTGGTGGAAATGTAACTGCTAATAAATGAATGTGTACTACCTGTATCCACTAAAGCAATATACTCTCGCCCCGCATCTAGAATAATATGATCCACAAATGGAACAACATACGTAGGCATAATAACAGAAGCATCAACTGATAAGTTCTGGCCTAAATATGCATCTAGAAGAACCGCATACTCATCTAGACGGGTATCAACAAAATCAGCTAGTGAGTATACAATAGGATCATCATGAAATGTATAACCGTATGCCATATGGAGATCTACTGGAGTAGCCAAAGCATCTGAAACCGTAGACCCATGAATAATATCGAAATAAGGAGCATAGGCGACAACATCTATAGCATGGCGCTCAAGAACACGAGTAGCATCAAAGTACTCAACAACAATATCAAAGCATGCAACAGCATCATCAATAGTATCATAGCATGCTATATCAGTATCAAGGACCATATCAGTCGCAACCTGTATATGTGAATCAGCATCAGTAGGAACCTGTGCATGTGACTCTGATTCACTATGGGATACAATGACGAGCTCAGGGAGATCAATAACTATCTCAAGTAAATCAAGCAACTCGCTCAAACTGTGTGACATAGGATCCTGAAGGTCAGCGAACTCTGCAGACGTGCAACGTCGGACAAAAGAAGGTCGAGGGGTCGGAGGACGAGGAGACAAAGGGACAATGCAAGGAGCTAGAACTGAAGGGGCAGGTGTAGGGGTGGACATAGCGGGAAAAGATGAAGCAGAAGGACGGGGTCGGGAGAAGCGGGAAGGAAGGGTGTCAGAGTAAATGCGCTAAAGTACTGGCAAGAGACATCACCTCAACAAGTGTGGGAGGACGGAAGGAAGAAACATCGTAACGTAAGGCACCACGAAGCCCAACAATGTAACGAGAAATAAGCTCAGTGGGCGGTAGATCTGTGAAAAGATAAGAAAGCTCCATAAACTTATCTGTATAAAAAGCAAGGTCGTTGGTCTGAGTGAGACTACGGAATGTATGACGTTGGCAGTCGAGCCACTGAGGATCAATCATAGCATGATGGAGGTCACGGCGAAAGGTATGCCACATATGGAGCCCTTCCCGATCAGGATCAGCTCGATAAACTCGCCACCACATGGCGGCACGTCCATCTAAGTGTAAAGCAGCCAACTAGATCTTCTGAGGATCAGTCTTAGGGTGTATCTGAAAATATGTGTCAAGCTTAGCAAACCAATTCTCTAATAAGTTCTCATCAGAAGAACCGGAATAGGTAGCAAGTTGTACCCTATCACGAAAGTCTCAAGCAAAGTGTGGCTCAGGAACTAGGGGACATGGAAAGAAACCAGGAGGTGGGTTAGGTGGAATGAACGGTCCACCACCAGGCTGACTAGCAAAAGGAGATGGAAATCCAAATGGAGGGGGAGTCCCAAATGAAGGAAAGACAGGAGCTTTTCCAGGACCATGAGGTTGTAAAGAATCAATATGTGACTGCATAGTAGGAAAGTCGGTCATAACTATATCGAAGCAAAGAACGAGGCCAGAAATCCATGCGCCGAAACTGATCGGATAAGATTTCCTGAACAGTTTCACTCGGGGTAGGTGAATGTGCCATAATGATAGTAGACGAAAACTTGAGGGAGCGGACTCTTGTCGTCACTCCAAATTAGTCTATTAAAACTAATATTATCACAACTAAGACAGGGCAGCAATCAGATGGAAAAAGTGAAAATGAAGGCTGTAAAAATGCGCTCGACAGCCAGGAGAGAAATGTCAAATCGGAATATCAAATGGAGTCGGAATTCCATGAAATGTGGTTGAGGATGGGCGCTGGAAAGCCTTTTGATAAACTGTGAAAGATGGCTGGAAACGGATAAAATAATAGGCGAAAGTGACAAGTCGGAAGGGCCGGGGCAGCGATGAACAGGCTGCAGGATTTTGGCAATTTGGAATAGCAAACGATTACGGAATTGGGTGATCTTTGGATAGGAGGCTAAAGAGAGAGAGAGAGCTGAAGATCCAGCTGAAAATGGGTGTTGAGCAGCAGCTAGTAAGATCCACAAATGTCCTGCAACATGATGGAAAAACCGCTGAAAATGGTGATGAAGTAGGGCGCTGAACAGCCTCCAAACAATCAGCAAATCAATGGAGAAATCCGTCGAAGATGGCAAGGTAGTAGGGTGCTGGGCAGTAGCTACCAAAATCCGCACATAACCTGAAAAAAAAGGGAGAAAACCGCTGAAAATGGTGATGAAGTAGGGCACTGGACAGCCTCCAATCAAGCCACAAAATGGGCAGCAAATCGGTGCAGAAAATCGACGAAAATGACAAGGTAGTAGGGCGCTGGCCAGCCTCTACCAAATCTGGAAAAACGATGGAAATCGGATGAAAAAATCGACGAAAGTGATGGGTTAGTAGGGCGCTGGTCAGCCTCTACTAAATCTGAAAAAACGATGGAAATCTGATGAAAAAATCGACAAAAGTGATGGGTTAGTAGGGCGCTGGACAGCCTCTACTAAATCTAAAAAAGTAGTGCACAGGAAAGTGCTCTGATACCAAGTTACGAATGAAGCCACAATTGATCTAGAGCTAGTATTGGTAAAGCATAAACATTAGATATGAGACAACATAGACTAATCCCTACAAAAATAGCTAAGAGACATCACATCAGATCATAGCCATAGCCCTACAAGCAATGGAAGGAAAGAACTAATGAGGACTAAGAGAGAGATTAATATCATATACTCAGAAATGAATACAATGATAGCCCTATATATACTATCTAGTACCCAAGGGTATATAGTTATGGACTTGGCTCATTACATTCGCCGCGTCCATTTACGTTTACTTTACTTTATGCATAAGCAGGCCTTGGGCCCTTTTTATTCATTAGTGACACTTAGACTATATGGTTAGCCTTTGGCCTTATTATTCATTATTAGGCCATTTGGACATACGACTAGAGAGTGGGGGCCTTCTTGAAGGGCGTACTGTTATCCCTCCCAGTTGGGCCCTAGCCACCAGAAGCTTCCTTTTAGGGCTTCCTCTTGGCTATAAGTAGGGAAACTGTGCCATTTGTTATTCAGCTGATGATATTGATCTCTCTTTAGCCTCCTTAATCTCTCTCTTTCCTGCTTTCTAGGGTTAAGTCTTGCTTATGTGATGCTTTCATAGCTTTATTTGCAAATCTATTCCAAACTCAAGCATTAACATATAGAGAGTTCTCCCATGTTCACATATATAGTCTCCTTTTTCCTCCATGAGTAACTCTCTCTAGCTTCTCTAAAGTGGAAAGTGCACTATCTTAATCACTATAGAAGGCATGGAGGAACATCAAACACATAGATATTGCACCCGAAAAGTATGAATTGTCATCATGAGATTGAGCTACCTGGAGACTTGGGCCGACTTGCACTGACCTTAGTTAAAAAAGGGGGGGTTACCAAGTACTTTTTATAGATTGCCCTCTTTACCTTTGTGCAACTTGCAATTACTAAGTTTAACTAGCAATTAGGGATGAATTACACAATATGATTCGACAGTTAGTTGGGCTACATGATGCTCTTGATGCAGCAACACCATGGGATGTAGCTCAAATGGTAGAGAACGCTGAGATTGCTCAAACTGAGATGTTACTACTCTTACCATAATGGCTGATTCCCATTAGCTAATCTATATTTCTCAATGAGCCACAATTAGAGGACATTTTAGATGATGAGATAAAGGAAATGTTTGATAAGGTTTTTAACACCATTCTTCCACAGCAGATCCTCCAAATCCTCCGAAGCTCTGGATCAGTTCCAGGTTCAAGTAGCCGAGATATATATATATATATATATATCCACTGCCTGTGGCCTTCATAGCATCATACAATAAATGGTATGCATAATGTTTTACTAAAAATGGTCAGAAAGAGATTTTGCCTGCAGTTTTATGCAGAGTAAAGTCCCTCCACTGGTGGACTTTGCAGGGTTTTGGACCTGGCAGCGATCCTCAAACCCCATGAAGTACTGTAGCAAGATACTATCCTACACATAGTTCAACATATCACAAAACTTTTACCTTCTTAACATCAGAGGTTACGAGGTACTCGTGATAGTAAATAGCTACTACGTTTAGTCAGGTCAAATTGAGAACTTGGTTTTAAAGACATGTTCTCACCAAGATTCAATTGCCAAAAAAGTATTTCAGCAAAGGCAAGAACAAATCTATAGAAATGACTCCACTGCTTCCTGAAATGAACATAAAACAATGGAATTTGAACTGGAGACTGTCCTAAGAACTGGAGAAAGAACTTTCAGAATTATAGCAGATTTATGAGATATATACAACAGAAATCGAAAAAAAAGACACCAAGTTCCAACATAGGGCCGTTTCTTTAAGGGGCGTTGTCATGGTAAGTCTGACACCGGCATGTAGATACTTTCAAATTTTGCCACGTTTGCATCGCCAACGAAACCTCAAAAATGGCAGCTCTGTTGATAACTCTCATAAGAGCTGTCTCTATCACTTCTTCATTTTCTTGATAAGTAAAAGTTTAGTATATGTTTAGCTATCATCTCTTAGCTTTTTTCTTTCAACGCCAATGGGAAATCATTGTAACAGAATGCATGTATCCATGAGCTAATGCTGTAACATAGTGGCATTTGCTGCTGTTCAAATAGTAGGTAGTTGAACAGAGAATTATCCATGCCAAAAAATAAGACACAGCAATTCTGTTTCGCTATCAAGCCCAATTCGTTTTTGTTCTTCCAACGCCAAGGCAAAATATTTGTTCCAGAATGCAGTCATTAATGAGTTACTGCTTGCATTTATAAGATAATGCTGTAACATAGAGCTATTTGATGGTACTGAGATGGTAATTGATATATATAGTAAATTATCTGTGAAAAAACAAAGACACGCCAAATAATGATACAAGATGATAATCATTATAAAAAATGATAATGCCGATAAAAGATGTGTGTAGACTTACAAATAGCTAACGTCAGTGTTCCTAAGAAGCTCAGCTATCTTTCCAGCTTGTGATGAGACTGACTCATTTGTCTCCCGCAGTCTAGCCGTAATATCGACCTCCTCATAAAGCGAGAGTTCTGGATTGCTAGCTCCAAAACTGACTGGCAGATTCGGTAAGGGTAAGGACTGAGCAATTTCTGTATAACTTGTGTTCGTTAGCCTGAAGGCCTTCATCACCTTGCTCCCCCGTTCTGGACCGCTTTTGTCTCTCTTTGACCCTTCCATTTGTGCAGACTGAGACTCGATTACAACGATTCCATCATAACCCTACCACAGCCTGATTTTCTATAATATTATGCACCGTAGTCTGGTATTTGATCATATTATGAACCAGAAGCAGGCTCTAGGGTTTTCATGGAAAGCGTCTCGTGTTCATTTTCAGCAAAAGGCATGATGAGCAGGATAATCGAGGCCATCTGAGGCCTTTAAGACCTGTCCAACGCCAAAAGGAAACGCGCCATGCGCCATACACCATGGCTGCAAATAAAAGCCGAAGCCGAATTTCGAAAAGGTTTGGATCTAATCGTATGGTGTGTGAAAACAGCAAAGGAGCACAGCGTCTTAACAAGAAGAAGATTGCCAAGGACGACGAACGTTTCGAAACCGACCCCGCGTCGCTTGAAAACAGTGCCCGCGAAGGAGAAAAGAGGGAGAGAGAGAGAGAGAGAGAGAGAGAGAGAGAGAGACACAGACAGACAGACAGAGTGTAGAAGGCAAAAAGGGGGGGCGCAGAAACAGAGACGAAGTTACTCGTGGATGGTTTTTTGGGGTTTAGGAAATTTTGCACAGGAAGGCGCCGACGGCCGAGATAGTTGCTTCTGCGCCCAGAGACGGCTCCCATTCCTTGAACTTGCTTTAGAACAAACGAATCGAAGTTGGCATAAAAGCAAAACGGACTATAAGACCTTGTGCACCTTTTTGACCCAAACATCAGAGCATATTTATCCCTTTCCTCTCTTTTTTTCTTAAGAAAAAACAGACTCGTCCCCATATGGAATCTGGCCCAACCCAACATCGAGAGGGAAGTTGATCTTGATGCTCACGTGGCAACAAGGGTGCTACGTTGTAACTTGCCTCAACTAGGATTCATTAAATATGCATTGGCTGGTTTTTTGCATTTGAACGTGGTTTGGCCCTATAGAGTTTGTTGGATTCGTGGGTGCCAGTTTCCCTTTTCCAGATGAAAAAGTTAAGTGAGAGCGAGATCTCAAGGTCACCCCCAAAAGTTTCGCAACCATTCTCAATTTCACATAGACAATGAAATGGCCCTCAAGGCCCTTTCCTCTTGACCAATCATGCCTTTAATCCTTATTTGAATTTTAAAAATTGGGATATAAACCCCACAAGCCAACTCCACCACACTTTGAACATTGGATTTATTTATTTCCTTGGAACTATGTCAAGTCTGAACCGCCCTCATTTGAAATTAACGATATTCTACTTGGTGACCATAGTAAGTACAATATCAAATAGTTGTCTCTTTTTTTAAATTTACGTCGCACAAGCTTACTGTGAAATGTAACAAATCAAAACCGTTTGGGTTTTTATGTGAGCTCTTTTTTATTTGTGTTATCATAATGGGTTGTATATTGCATGTTCTACCCATTTTTATTTATGTTGCCATAATAATGTATATGGCATATTCTACTCTTCTTTTATTTATGTTATCATAACGGATTGTATATTTTTCCTACCCAATTTTAGGTCGCTGAAAAAGCATAATGTGTGATTTTTTGAAGGATACATGGGCAAAATATACAAGTGAATATATAGCATAAATTCTCTCTACAAAAAATAAACATGCTTATTCTATCTTTTATTCTTAATTTCATACATGCATATGCCTATATTGTTTCATAATTATCATATGAAATCAAGTCATATACAATCCATTACATGATAAAAGCCAGCATGCACATGAAATTTTGCCCCAGTTTAGACTTCTAAAAAAGAATTAGGCTCGGCTCCTCTAGGCCCGATCTAAAAATTTTGGGAGTCCGTACCCAATTAAATGTCATGTGTCTGGTGTCTTTCGCAATACATAAGAATTAAACATGCTTACGATCATTTTTTCTCTTTAAGCACACTAGACACCCGCCTATTTCTCTATTCTATCTCAATACAATATGGTAACAGAAATCTGTTTAATTGCATCAAATGAAGATTCTTCGAATAGATAGTAACTTGTATACTCTAGTTTTAGGCATAAACTATTGGCCTCGATTTTGTTAATACTATGTACATTTTGTCTATTACAGATATGCAAAAAACATCTCCCTCGAATTCACCAAAAAAAGGCCTAAGTTTACTATATCCAATGAAATTTTATCTAAAATAGCTTTTTTATTGGTTTACATATCAAGATTATCTTTCTGCAATGATAGCTAGTTGAACTAGCTATATTGTATATAATACATGCATTTAAATTTCGTAGTAAGTCCAAGCAAAAAAGTGATAAAGGCTCCAAAGTGCACTCTCTCAACATTTAGGATTCAAGTTTACACCTGTATAAACATAGTTTTAACTCTTATTCAACTCTTTCTTATTTGTAAATATAAGAGAATCTGTATTTATAATATACATTAGCTTTTTTTTTTCTTGGATAGTGCAATTATTGTTTTCTTACTAGTTTGGATGAGAATTTCATAACTTGCTATATACTCAATTTATCGTTTTAGGTTTGCTTCATAAAACATATATTCAAAAGTTTGATAAATGCGACAAACTCGATAGCAAATTGTGTATAAGCTTTGAAAAGCATTTTAATAGACTCTAAAATCATTTCACCAGGGTCTAATTTAGTTGATCTGAAATAAATAATTTGAAACCATTAATGGAGAAGTACAATAAACTATTAGTAAATAAATGAAATATTGTTTCAAATTTTGGAACTTCATCATTCAATTTTGATGATAATCGGTCTATTTTACAAATAGAAAAAAATGTCATTTTTTTCATTTCCAATTGCAAACATAATTCGTTGCAAAAACACACATGAATGTAAAAAATTTGTATAGTTGGTTGTGTGTGTGTGTGTGTGTGTGTGTGTGTGTGTGTGTGTGTGTGTGTGTGTGTGTGTGTGCACGGGCGCACAGTTGTGTTTGCCTACAAAAAAACTACAAAACCAACTCCATAGCATTATAAGAAAAAAACTTTGCTAAATATCAACTAGTCAAGTCAAAACTATGATTTTCAAGTAAACACCTCTTATTATCTCTTCAAGTTGAAGAGAACATGCTCACCTCCACTCATCCACAACAAACATTTTGTTAGCATAAAACATTCATCTGGGAATTGCACATGTCTACATATGCCCTTAGTTGTTATCCATGTCACAAGCTAAAAATTCTAAAAAATGTTAAAACATTGTCATTATCCCAAACTACATTTGGGAAATTTGGGTTTTGGTGTGTTTTTTTTTTCACAAAAGGATTTCATATGTCCTAGCTTGTGTTTGTATTAATGCCTTGCTCTTCCTAATCATATAGAATGGCTTTAGGGAGAGTGTTCCTTTAATTTAAAAAACTCAGCTTAAAAATTGGTATATGTATGTGTGGTATTCTAATGCATCCTCTTTTTTTCTAGGTTACTAAGTCACATCTATTATTCAGCAGAGGTATCTATCTTAGTTATGTATAAATGGGGTTTGGCATTTTGCGAGTAAATTTGTAAAAAAAATTCAAATTAAATTTTTATTTTGCATCCTCCAAACCCAGCACGTCGGCGTGCTCGAACTGACAAAAAAAAAATTCGATCAGTTCGAGCACGTATTTTTTTTCGATCAGTTCGCACACGCCGGCATGCTGGGTTTGGAGGCTGCAATGTGCTTTTTCTTTTTTTCAGGCTGTTTGGTCATGCACGCCGGTGTGCTAGGTTTGGAGGCTACAATTTTTTTCCCTCACTTCATATAGCACGTCGGCGTGTTACCTTTAAAGGTTGCAAAAAAAATTTGTTGTTGTTTTACTTAGCACGTCGGCTTACTATGTTTAGAAGTTGAAAAAAAATATTCTGAAATAATGTTTTTACTCAAAATCTGATTCTCAAATGTGTCAAAATAACTTTTCTATTTTATAATTAACTTGGCTAACACACCGACATGCTAGTCAAGTTAGCTCCAAAAAGAAATTTATTTTTTCAAAAAAACTTTATTTTTTTTAAATGAAAAATTTGCAAGCTAGCATGCTGGCATGCTAGCTTTTACAACTTCAATAACACTTTTTTTTAATAAAAGTAAACTTATATTTATAGAGTAACACAGTATTTTGTGATGGACCTATTTAAAATTTAATGGATAGTGAAAGTTTTAAGTATGCATCAAACCACAATTCTTATTTTTCAAAAATCATGTAGTAAAATAAAAAGAGTAGCACACCATGTGCTACCATTTTGTGGGATCATGGGTAAAAGAAACTCGCAAAACTCACAAAAAATTTACTCGCAGAATGTCAAAACCTTGTATGAATCATATTATGATATGTTTGTTTGCAATTTTTAGTGACGAAAAAGGGTGATGGAAACAAATGGATTATGTGATGATTAAAATAGAGATTGCATGCACATATATTTTTGAAGGTAGTTACAAAAGAATATAAAGTTGGAGTCCACTATTTTACACATTAAGTATTGTAGAATGTGAGAGCCTTATCAATGTGAAAATGAATGAAGCTAAGTTATACAAAATAATGTTAATCTTTTCTAGCATTATAATAAGTAGAATCGAGAGGATTTTAGGGTTACAATAATATAGTAAAACTAAGAATTTTTAACAATGAAACATCATTGAGACACATTCATAAATCGAAACAAATAGCACAATGAGTGTTGGAACGAATCTGAAAATTATTGGAATAAGCAAATACAACAAAGTCTCGTAGATTTTGAAGCTGAAATATCATAAATATCTAGACCAATCTCATAAATCTTAGTCACATCACTCACATCAATACGTATGTCTACTAGATTGTTAGCAACAAAGTAGAAAAAAAAGATATAAAACTCCGTGGCATGTGTATTGTAAGTCCACATATGAGTAAATGTTAATAAACCTCTACTATGGCACGTGTTTTGTAAGTCCATAGGTAGAAGCTTAAATAAATTCTGAACTTCGAAGTTAGAAACTTAAACTTAGAACTTAAGCTTAGAAATAAAAGATTCTAAGTTTAGAGACTTAAGCTTTCTAAGTTAGAAGTTGTGAAGCCTTAGAATGGCAAGTTAGAAGTCTAATCTCATAAGTTAGTGTAAACTTATGGAAGGCCCTTCTTGCTATAAGAAGAGAGACATTTCCCTTGTAAATAACACTTTGAGATTATGCTAATTTGCTCTCTTGAGATTATTTTTCCATTTCATTGTGTTCCCTTTGGAAGGTGCATAGCTTGAGGAAAGGTGTTCGGGCCTCCTCTTACCTCCTTTCATAGGATTTTATTGTGGGATGCTTTTATTGCTTATTGCTTAGTTAGTCTCGATCTTATCTCCCTTTGGGTGTTAGATAGAAATTAGTTTGAGCACCTTGCTAGTTGGGTAAGCCTTAGCAAGCTTAGTGTATTAAGCAGATCTTGGCTAGTTGGGTAAGCCTTAGCCAAACCTAAGTCAAGTTTAATTCCGAACACTAGTTGGGGAGCCTTGGTGCTCTCCTTTCTCTTCCCTTTTGTTTATGCTTTTTATTTTTGTTATAAGTATTATGTAGAACTTAGGAAGTGGACGACCGGTCTACCGCTATACTACAACCCGAACCATTGATTAGACCTAGCCACCGCTAAGAATAGTTTTACTTTCAACATTGGCACCGTTGCGGCTTTTTAAGTTTTTCTACATAGCTTATTTTGTTTCTCTTTTTTACCATTGCTAACGCGATTGTGTGTATGCTTGTCTGCTATTCTTCTTCACACTTTAGCACAAGTCTTCTCTCCAGGCCCTCCATGAGCTGCTGAGCAACCTATCAAGCTGGGGGGGAAGCAGCAAAAGTGTCAAGTTGGGCATTTTCTCTGAAAGAGGTGACCCAAGTGACATTTTTTCCATCATTTGGGTATATCGAAATTCGCTGTCTACAACCATGACAGAACACTATCTTTCAGCCTATCACCTCTACGAATTCTAACTCTACTCAGATTTCCAGAAATCAGCATGTCTTATTGTCAAAACCCTCTGTTTTCCAACTAAATCTTCATCTTAAAATTCGCCAGCCCTACTAAGACTAGATCTGTCAAAGATTAGTCCTCTGGCAACTCTACGAATTCTATCTCGAGATTTAGTCTATTTTCTATCAAACAAGCACTTTTTCACTATTGAACTTGTCTGTCAGTAAAACTATTGTTTCATAATTCGTTAACCATCCCATGAAATCGCCCATAGTCTGAAACTTTGAAATGCCCCCTCTGCAAATTCCATTTTTCACAAAATAAAATCCAAAAAAATTAAAAGGATTAGTATTTTGCCAGTGAAAATTCCTTATCAAAATTCGCAGGTACTGTACTCGGCTTAATCAGCCAGTTTGCAAGTTCTACTCCTGTCTGCAAGTTCTGTTACTCTAGAAAGTCCATATTCTTGCCCAAACTCACCATTTTGCAAGAAAATCGTCTTTTTATCTTTTGTGGCCAAGTACAGTACAATACTGTTCATCTGTACTATTATTTTGTTTCTCATTCTACATCATGTCGAGACACTTTGCTGAATCTTCCAATCCTAATCCTCCACGTCTCGAAAGACGAATTTCGCATTGATGCACCAAAGTACGATAGAGAATCTGACCCAGTTAGATCTCTCCAAGACTTTGATAATGCATGTCGATTCTATGGAGACACTTCTGAAACTAAAAAGCTCAGATTATTTCATATGGTCCTCTATGGAACCGCCAAAGAGTGGTATCTCAACCTCTGATACCAAACTACACCATGTCAAACGATCCAATTACCCATGGAACCTATGTGAGGAGGAAACAATTTATCAAATTGACAATGAAATCATCCATGACATGCCACCAATTCCTCATCCGCACACCTCACGTCCTCAGAAGCCACAACCTCGTGGCAATACCATGGAGGAGAAAATGAAGAAACTCCTTTTTATCCAACCTCCTGGAGACCTCACTATTGCTCGGGAAGTTCCCGAGATCGCTTCAGCTCAAAAACCTATCCCAGAGCCTCCCAAATCTCCATCAAGAAAGTTAAAGGGCAAAGCTCCCCTCAAATCACCTGCACATGATGTTCCTACATACTTTAAGGATTATACGATCGAGGATGTGACTATCCAATTACCACAAGCTCAACGCGAGCCGAATGGTAATTCACCTTACAAAGTCCCTACACGAACCATCACCTTATACTTGAGTGAGCCCATGAGGATAACGAATATATTGTTCACGTCGGGGCTCACCTCAATCGAGAGCAATGCAGAAAACTTGAAAAACTTCTGCAAAAATATCGACATGTCTTTGTTTGGTCCTATAATGCAAGGAGTTTCACTTTAGTAGTCGTGCATAGCATTTTCCTTCAACCGGGAGTGAGACTAGTTGCTAGCCGTCTATATCGATGCAATCCGATCTACAAGGCCAAAATAAAAGAAGAATGACAATGCTTGTTAGATGCAAAATTCATCTATGAAATCAAACATATTGAGTGAGTTTCTCCAATCGTAATCGTTTCAAAGAAAAATAGAAAACCCTGCATCTGTGTCGACTTTAAGAAACTTAAGATCGTCACAGAACGTGATCATTTTCCATTACCTTTCGAAGAATCTATCCTAGAAAATATCACAGGAGATTAGCCTACTCACTCTTAGATGGTTTTAGTGGCTACAACATGATCCAAATTGCTGAAGAAGATCAGCATGAATCCGCCTTTGCCACAGAATGAGGAACTTTCTATTGGAAAGTCATGCCTTCCAGGCTCTGTAATGTTTCTAGCACGTTCCAACGGGTTATGCAAGCTGCATTTTCTCAGCAAAGCCTGAAAAACACTAGATTTTTGTGAAGTATATTCATTCCTAGGACACGCCAATTATTATCGTGGCTTTAGTCTTGATTTTGCTAATAAGACATGATTAATCTATAAGGTGGTTGTTGTTCCCAAATGGACTGATGAACAACAAATCATGTTCATTCAATTAAAGAAAGCCCTCATTAATGCACTTATTTTTTGGGCTCCTGATTACTCCAAGGAATTCCATGTGTATACCGATGCATCCAAGTATGTCATCGAAGCAGTGCTCACCCAACCAAGAGAATTTTAAAAGGATTATCCAATCCGATTTCTCAATAGACAATTGATACCCGTTGAAGTCAATTACACCACTACTGAGCGTGAAGCTTTGGTAATAGTTTATGCAGTTCAGAAGTTTCGCCATTATCTCTTGGAAGAAAAATTTGCTTTCTTCACTGATCATCAAGCACTTCTCTATCTTATCAACAAAACTTGCACAACCAGTCAAATTCCTCAATGGATCTTGTTATTACGAGAATTTGAGTATCCGATTGTTGTTCGAAAGGGCATTGAACATTTTTTAGCAGATCATTTATCCCGAATCCCTAATCTACCAACTCCGGACCAAGGGGTCAATAATGATTTACCCAATGCAATCTTGTTTCAAGTTGACTATACCCCCGTTTGGACAAAGGATATTACTGAATATTTGACTTCAGGACAAATGGATCCATCCTTATCTAAACCCGAACAACGTGTGTTGATCCTCAAAACAACACCTTATACATTGATTGCAGGACAACTTTATAAGCAAGGGTTAGATGGGATCATTTGACGATGTCTTACTGAAGGTGAAATAACCTTTGTTATATCCCTAACTCATGAAGGTGTTGGAGCTGGTCATTTTTCTTCCGAAACAACTGCTAGGAAAATTTTTTGAGCAGGATTTTGGTGGCCAACCCTCTTCAAGGATACCCACACCTACGTAAAGGCCTGTGATATTTTTCAAAAAACAAAACGCTTTCAAAAAATCAACTTTATGTCTTTACACCCTACACGACTGATCAAGCCTTCCAAAAATGGGAAATCGATTATGTTGGATCGATTAGTCCTGCTGTTAAGAACACTCAAGCCAGATATATCATAGTAGCTACGGATTACTGCACCAAATGGGTTGAAGCTAGAGCTATTTGCAATGTTGACGCTCGTTCTTCTGCGAAATTTCTCTATGAATAGGTTATTGTTTGTTTCGGATGTCATCTAGAACTTATAAGTGATAGGGGTACACATTTCTTTAACTCTGTCATAGCCGATTTACTTTCGAAATTCTTCGTTGTACATCACAAAAGTTTCGTATATTATCCACGATGCAATGGCCAGTTGGAATCCACCAACAAAAAATTGTGGTGTTCTAACCAAGACCATTGAATCTAGCCGTTCCGATTGGGAATTAAAACTCCACACCACTCTATGGGCATATTGCACTACCCCAAAGAGGGCCACAAGTTTAACTCCTTTCCAACTAGTATGTGGCCAGGAAGCAGTCATGCCTGTGGAATTCCATGTTCCATCCCTACGAGTAGCATATAATCTAGAGCTAGATAATCGACAAATTCTAGCTAATAGAGTATTCCATCTAGAACAACTTTTTGAAATACAACATATCAACATCCATGCTCGACAGAATGCATGGCATGATCGATCATTAGAACTCAAAGAGTGTGAGAGATTTCAACTAGTTTAGCCAAAATTGCTACATTTGTTTATATGGCACTTGAGGCCAATTTCATATTAGACTTAGAGTTTTGCAAAGTAATATTAGTCTAAAATCATTTGAATAAATACTTTTGAAAAGTGTGGAAAAGTGTAGAACACGAGTTTTGGAGGGATTCAATTTGAGTAGTAGAAACATTGAACCTACTCACAATAATAGTAGGGTTTTTCATTATGGAGGGAAACCAAAGTCTAAACTTAGGTTTGGACCTGTTATAAAAGGTTGTAACTCGTGGGAAGAGGGATCTCTCTCTCTCTCTCTCTCTCTCTCTCTCTCTCTCTCTCTCTCTCTCTCTCTCTCTCTCTCTCTCTCTCTCTCTCTCTCTCTCTCTCTCTCTCTCTCTCTCTCTCTCTCTCTCTCTCTCTCTTATCTCATTCATGCTTATACATGGTTCTCTTGGGTTCTAATATCCATTGGTGCACTATACTTGTGATATCTTCCAATGCTATGTGTAGAATGCTTATTAAATGTTATTTTGAGATCCACACACGTGAAATATAGTAGCTTACTGTAATTGTATGGACAACAACATTATTTCATGTTCAATCCCAAATGGTGTCTCATTATTTACGAAATATGGAAGCCCTGAAATCCATTTCTCTATTATTTTAAACCTCTACTTTTGAGGAAATTTTTTAAATACGAGACAGTTGGATTGAGATTCATATAATTCTTTCTAGCGTAGAACTTGGTTCTGAAGGACTGATAAAGTTATATGAAATTGTACTTCCTTATAATTGTAAACATGGCTTAGAATCTATTGATGTTTTCAATTGATTAAGGAGAGTTTGATAGTATGTGTTTCCTATGTACTGAGTTTATATTGTATACTTAAACTAGCCATAGTGGATAGACATATGAACAAGTAATGTGTGGAACAGTTACTTGTAGGTTAATGATTCTTTCTGTGGAAAGGATAACTCATTAACTTATTTATGGTTTAGAAGAGGATCTAAATGTGATTGAATCATCATAAATTGATACTTAATGGACATTAGAAGATCATAAGGGAAAAGATGAGTAATTCTTGATCAATAGGTTGAGTCAAGAATTTAGATATGTTATTTGAACTCTAAATTTCTTTACTCCAATGCATATTTGAGATTATGTACATCTCACATGCATTTTCATTAAGTAATTGATTACTTATGAAGAATTTGCTTACCTTTACAATTGTAGTCAAGAAATGCGTGTACACTATTTTTAGCCTAAATCTCCAGTTAATTAGGAGCAGTTAAGTCTATCATGATTGAATGGTTGTTATTTCCTTGCATATGTTACTAGCGATAGAATGCTTAACTCAGGAGAGTTCAAGACTGAGTTAAAGTCATTTTTATCTTGATGGATTCCTAGAGATTTTGGTAGGATGAATGGTTATACCTTAGTTTTTTTGAAAGTGTATTGGTACCAAGATGCATTTATGACAGCTCTACAAGTAATTGTGGATAGTCTTGGAGTATAATTGTTTGGATCTTTAACTTTTGAACATTGATCTCCAATGTAAGGTGACATTTCACCCAAAGATTCTTGTGAATTGAGGTTAAATGAAGGTGATGTTACTAGATTGGGGAGAATCAGGCCCAATAGAAAAATTTATCTCTTAGTGTACTTCTAAAGACAAATATAGTACTTTAGTGCAGAGATAGATAATTTGAGAACTATTTCATCTTTAAGTACTTATTTGATATTGAAGGCAGACTAAGGATTGATTTTCAAGGTAAATGTGAAAGTCAAAAGATTGATTTGTTAGTTTTTAAACTTGATCTTCATGATTGGTTGACTGCTCATTTAGTGTATCATGTAGATCTAGTTTATATGATGATGACAGTTGGATATATTGAAGATTTTGCCCATTTCGAGGACTGATCACTCAAAGCACCTTTGGACTCTGAAAGAGTACTCTAAATCAGAGATAAACAATTGAGAAATCATTCTATCTCCAAGTGCTTGATTAGGTTGGTTGTTCAGATTGAGGATAATGATTTGTGGGAAAGAGTTAAAAGCATACAAATTTGGATCTTCCCTAGTTACTCGTTCTGAGAACAAAATTGGTTTAAGGGGGAAGAATGTTACGTCCATGTCCAATTTATGGGCTTCAGAATAATTTCTGACATGGATAGTTGATCACTCTAGTGTATGTGGTTATTAGTTATGCCTTGTCATTCAGAGCTTGGTCGATAAAGTAATTAGTAATCATATGAGGGCCCAGACCTATAATTGGAAATATGAGCACTTGCATGGTGTTTGACTGCTATAATGCAAGAATAGGAGGTCAATTGCTATTCCAGGTTGCATGAGGATCCTAAGAGAACTATTCTCTTCTCTTGGAAAAGAATATATGCTAGTGGAAACTCGCCCATCTACCTATTGGATTTTTTAATCCTTGTAGCCAGGAGCCCCTCCTCTCTTGCATTCATTCACCATGGCATTCACTAGGCGATCTTTACAGTTGTAGAATATGGCGACGAGGCGTCCCGTGCTTCGACAACTTGGACGGTGGATCCTATAGTTATAGAAGACACTTGTGAAGGATCAGAGACGGGGGTAGAGGGTAGTGGCAGAGGATGGGGGGAATGGGTAGATATGAGTGAGTAGCAGCATGAAGTATTGGCGCAGATCAAGATGATTGTTGAGTACGACGACGAGGCGCGGGCGAGTGGGGTGAAACAATCTCACTGCGAACCCGTCGATGACTATGGGATGTGGTTGCTTGGTGGGAAGATTCTGTTGGTGCTAGATCATAAATGCATAGCACAAATTCAACACAAAATCTGTGAACCTTATTTTCTAAATACATGGCAGCTAAGGAGGACAAAACATACCTACAGCCAACTACTATTTGGTACTACTTTTGATGGCTCTCTTAAGTTCTCCAAAAATTGTCTTGTACAAGTCATAAGGCTTCACGGTTCCCTTGTCTAACTCATAGTTAGACTCGACCAAACGGTGCAAGATCTACAATGAGATCCGCTCCTTCCTGAGGTTCCCAACCATCAGAAAGTTGTTCGGTAGGCGGGCGCAGCAGTGTAGGATCATGAATGGCTTCAAGGAGATAGGTGTTGAAATATTGGAAAAATCTATCTAATGTTGTAAGTAGGGGTCCTAAAAATGCCAAAGATGAATTGAGCTCTTTTGGCTTAGTAAAGACTCATCTTAGAATAAAATATTCAAATAGGTAGAAGTCGAAACTCGAGCTACCATAGGAATTGCCATTTGTACTTTGCATGCCACATTTAATGCATGAAAATACTAGGTGGCACAATTAGACATATTGAGGTGGCTTGAATAAGTCTAGATAGCTTGAGAGGTGGATTCATAACTCCAATTCAACTCAAAATAGGAGGAGAGTCCATGGATCTATATATATGTGATGTACTCTCATTGAGAAGAGGATGATTTATGTGTGTAATGCAAATTTGGAGACTAAGCTCTTTGTGCCCTCTCTCTCTACTCGAGTTTGTACATTCATATTCTTTCTCTAGCCGAGTTGAGGCATTTATTGTACTTAGTTTTATATTTTGCTGATAGATCTTGCTTGTAACACAATAATATTTCTTGTATGATCAGCTTTCCTATTGTCAATCAATGCTAGTTTGATCTTTATGGTATTATTGGGCTTAGGAGATCAAAAGTACATGTGTAGGGCATCCCACACGTGTGAATTTAACATGGTATCAGAGCCTACCTAATATTTACAAGAAAATCTAATCAAAAAGCTTGCAAATTTGATCAGATTTCAAGCTAGAAATTTTCTAGATTCTACTTCCTAGCTAGTTTGCAGTTTTTTGGTGATTTAGAGCTTCAAACCACTTTGAATGGTTCAGATTAGGTATTGTACGGATTTTTAGGTGTAGGCACGTGTGAAATCCGCCCATTTTCAGTTTGGTGGTTCTCTCTCACCTTAGATCAAAATTTCATGCAATTTGGCCCACTAGAAAGCTAGAAGGGTAGAATCTGATGCAATTTGAATCATGACAGTTGGATAAGCCAATCAAAAGTTATAAGCTTTTGAATAGGTGTAGGTAGGGCACCTAGACCTGTGGCAAATCTTGATTACATGTCATTTATTGCTTGAATGATCACAAAAATCACCCAGAAGTTGACCAATCTCATCTATATGTGATTTAGGCAAAATTTAGAGGATCTAGGCAAATTGTTCATACAAATAGATTATATTTGAGTCAATTTGACATTTTTGGAGTATTTCACACGTGTGAAATTCAGAGAACCATAAATTTTGCCATACTTCATCTTGTTTGATGATTTAAATCTTGTTTTAGAGAGATTGTCAAAACTAGTGAGACCTATCTCACAGTTTTTTGCTTAGTCTTACATAGGATTTGGATTTTTGCCCTTGATTGGTCCCTATAGTAAGAAGATAAGCAGTTTTTTCATCCATATTTTTTGATTTCCAACATTCTTTATGGCTTCAATGGGTGCCTTTCTATTAGAAGCAAGTGAAAGATTGTCAACCTCCGATTACTCAATTTAGAAGGTTAAGATAGAATCTGTCTTAATTCTACAAGATGTGATGGATATTGTACTTGGTATTGAAGAAGAACCACAAATTTCTCAAGAAATTCCAAAGTACAAAAAGAGAGCTAGGATGGCTCTACATTATATTAAAATGAATGTCTCAAATGACATCTTAAGAGAAATTGGTGCTTGTACTAATGCCAAAGATGCTTGGATACTCTCAAGCCCATCTATGAGGCAAAGAATACTTCTAGACTTCTAACACTAAGAAACCAAATTTTTCAAAGTGTACAGAGAAGTGATGAAAGTGCTTCAGCTTATGTAATGAGAGTTAAAGGCCTCCATAGAGAATTGTCATGCATAGGAGACTCCATCAACCAAAATGAACTTGTTCAAGTCATACTTAATGGGTTAAAGGAGGAATATGACAACATTGTTCAAAGTTATGCCATTAAGGAGGAGCTACCAAGTTTGGAAGCACTCCAAAGTGTGCTTATTTATGAAGAATAAAGACAAGAGTATAAACTCTTGAAAATGGAAAGACTGTCTCTCAACATTGATGGTAAAGCCCTCTTTACCAAAGACAAGCACAAGTCAAGAAGTAAGAATCAACACCAACCCTCTTCAAGCAAGAACAATCTGATTTCCAAGGAGAAAGGAGAAGAGGATGAGTCCTCTCAAGCTTTCACATCCAAGAAGAAGAAAAAAAACATCAAGTGTTTCTTTTGTGGCAAGAACGGGCATTATGCCACCAATTGCTTCAAGAAAAAGAGTCAATTCAAGCAAGCCAACATTTCCAATGAAGAGAAGGAAGATGCTCATGTAAGTGATAGAGAGGGATCTCTTATGGTCTCGAGTTTTTCTTCATCACCTTTCAAGAAGGATGGTTCGTGGTACATAGACAATGGACCTTCCTCACATATGTGTAGCTCCAAGCATTCTTTTTCATCCACGACACCTTATGAAGGAGCCAAGAAGTCCATCTACACAGCAAATGATCATGAGTGTGCTATTGAAGGCATATGGACCATTTCCTTAAAGCTTTCATCATCAAAAGTTCTTTCTCTGTCTAAAGTACTTTTTGTTCCTAAGTTAACAAAAAATCTTATTAGTGTTGGGCAATTGCTTGATAGTGTACTAGATGTGAATTTCAATGTTGATACATGTACAATCAAGAAGCATGATGAGATCCTTGTATTTGGGTCTAGATATGGTGGAATCTACAAGCTTGATCCCAAAGAGTATGCTAACTCTTGTGATGGTGCTTTTGCTTCTCATATTTCTTTGGAGGAACTATGGCATAGAAGGTTGGGGCATCCTAACTATAGTTCTATGGTGTCCATGGTCAAGAAAGCCAAAGCTATTGGCTTGCCTAATCTTATCTCCAAGAATTTCAAGCCATGTGAGGCTTGTGCCATATCTAAATATCATAAGAAGCCTTTTTCAAAGTCATCTATTAAGACTACACATCCATTGGAGCTCATACACTCGGATGTGCACTTCTCATCTTCAAAGAGCAAGGGTGGTGCTACTTGCTTTGTAACTTTCATTGATGATTTCACAAGATTTACTTGGTTATATCTTCTAGCTTCAAAGTCTATGGTGTTTGACTATTTCCTAAAGTTCAAAGCTCTAGTTGAAAAGCAATTTTCATACAAAATCAAGATTCTTAGAAGTGATGGAGGTGGTGAGTACACTTCCAATAAGTTTCATGATTATTGTGAGCTTGAAGGCATTAAAAGGGAGTTTTCTTGTGCATATACACCATCTCAAAATGGGGTGGCTGAAAGAAAGAATAGAACCTTGTGTGAATGTGCCAAAACCATTAGAATTGAGGCATCCTTGCCAAAAGACTTTTGGGGTGAGGCCATCAATTGTTCAAACTATATTTGCAATCGACTCCCTCATGTTGCACTTGGAGGAAAGTCACCATATGATGCACTTTATTTGAAGAAACCTAAGGTTGATCAGCTTAGAGTATTTGGATGCATATGCTTTGTCCATATTCCCTTGGAAACAAGAAAAAAGGATGATCCTTGTGCAAGCAAAGGAGTAATGGTTGGATATTCATCCAACAAGAAAGCCTATCGAATCTACATGTTCTCTACTTCTAAAGTAATTGAAAGTAGAGATGTAGTTTTTCATGAAGAAGAAAAGTCCAATCTAGGAGGGGCCGAGATCAAGCAACTTCAAAATCTATCACCTTTATTGAAGACAATCAACATATGGAGGGGTCGAAATTTGAAGATGGAAGTCCTTGTATTTTCACTCCTAGAAGATCCATGAGGGAGAGATCCGAGCCTAAGAGGCTCACTTATGATGACAAAGGAAAGCAAGTGGATCTTGATTCCACTTATGCTTATTTTGTTTCTCATGAGGAGCCCGAAGATGTCCAAGAAGCCCTCAATACCAAGGAGTGGTATGAGGCCATGAAGATTGAATATAATGCCTTGATCACCAACCACACATGGGAGCTAGTGGATCCACCACCTAACATGCACATCATTGGATGCAAGTGGGTGTTCAAGATCAAGTACAATCATGATGGCTCCATCAACAAGTACAAGGGAAGATTATGTGCTAAAGGCTTTGCACAAATATATGGCCTTGACTATGAAGAAACCTTTGCTCCTGTAACAAAGATGGTGACAATAAGAATCATAATATCTCTTGTCTTATTTTTTAAGTGGAAATTGTATCAATTTGATATCTCCAACGCTTTTTTGAATGGCTATCTTGAGGAGGAGATATACATGGAACAACCTCAAGGATTCATCAAGGATAAATCTAAGGTGTGTTTGCTATTTAGAAGTCTTTATGGCTTGAAGCAAACACCTAGATCATGGTATTCAAGACTCAACAACTTTCTACTTTCATTAGGATTTGTGCTTAGTGACTATGATCCTTCTATGTACTTAAAGTTTGATGGTAGTAATATTGTCATTCGTCTAATCTATGTAGATGACATTATTCTTAGTGGAAGTTGTTTGATGCTAGTTCAAGAAACTAATGATGCATTATGAGGAGAATTTAAAATGCAAGATCTAGGAGAGATCCATTACATTTTAGGCCTTGAGATTGATTTTCATGAAGAGTATGCTTCTATTTGTCAATCTAGATATGTCTTTTCTATGTTGAGAAAATTCAATATGCAAAATTGTAAAGGGATAGATACTCCCATGGAGCAACATGTAAAAGACCCTATTAAAGGTGATGAAAGATCTTTCAAGGACATCACACTTTATAGGAGTCTTATAGGCTCCTTAATTTGGCTTACTATCACTAGACCCGATTTGAGCTATTGTGTGCACAAATTGAGTCAATTTATGCAAGATCCTAAGATCCAACATTGGAAGATGGCCAAGAGTTCTAAGATATGTATCTTCTACTAAAGATTATGGTTTATTGTACAAGAATGAAGATCTAACCATTGTTGGCTATTCGGATTCCGATTTTGCAAGTGATAAAATGGATTGAAAGTCCATTAATGCATATATTATCTTTCTTGGAGGCAATCTTGTGTCTTGGCTTTCAAAGAAGCAAGATATCATATCCCTATCTTCTTGTGAGGCCGAGTACAAAGCACTCAGTCTAGCTTATCAGTTCTGGACAAAAATTTACAAGCATGTTCAATATTGTGAAAATAGTTGCCAAAATTCTCCGTGAAGGATTCTGACCAATAGAGTAGTTGGGCGAGGGTTCTGTAGGTCTGGCGAAGGTCCAATCCTCGTCTAAGTGCATTCTTCATCTAGGTACTGCCTTTAATCAACTTTCACCCAACCTAATTTTGGTATTCTGAATCCATCTGTCAAGTCGGCGAAGGTTCATAATGAGTGCAACATGCTCGACAAGGGTTATCCAAATAGCATAACTCTGAACTCTCGCCTAGCTTCAACATAGGTACTTCCTCTACAAACCAACCTTTTTCCAATATAGGTGAATTTAAGCTGGATGTATTATCTGGCAACTCGGCGAAAGTTCTTATGACTGTTTGAATATAGATCTGACTAAAACAATGATTTTTTAGTCATTTTTCATCAAAAATTAATTTTTGAAAATATTTTCTGTCATCTTTTTCCGGTCTAATGACTTTCTTGACTTTTGCTCATCTTTTTTTTTTGAAATATTGTCTTTTCTAAAAAGAATATATATTCAACAAGTAATAAAACCAAAAAAATTGTAAAACTAATAAAGTAAAAATGATTAGATCTTCGATCACACTAGTAGATCTGGCTGCCAAATCGATTGTCATTCAATGGGGTAACAAATCTGCTACCATCCAGGTGTTCCAAGATAACTGTTCCGTAAGATAATATCCCTTTAACTTTGTATGGTCCTTCACCCTTGAATTTCAATTTTTACTTGATCAATTTTTTTGTGTACATCAAAGCTACATCTCCTTATTTCAGATCTTTCTTATGTAAATGACGATTATGCCATTCCTTACGTTGGGCTTTCTCTACTGCTAGTGCAAAAACTGCCATGAATTTGTGTTGGAGGGTTTGCAGATCCCGAGGCAATCCTAACCCTAGTTAATAAGTGAGAGGGATTTGGCATCCTGGGTGTGTAAGTTCAACCCAATGATTACATAGTTACTTGATTTATTAGAAAGTCAATAAAAGGACTTTAGGTCTTTTTGAGAGACTTTTGATGTCACGGGGCTTAAATGTCAAATTAAGTGAATAAAGTTGGGTTTCCCTCCAATTTTGGATTGTTCTCACTCTTTTTAAATTTGAATAATTAGGGAGACATGAATGGACCAATAGGATTCAGAGGCTAGGGTCCTCTTCTCTACTATAAGAAGAGATCAACTCGAGTTTGGAAATCATGTACATATCTTCATTTCAATAAAGCAGATTGGTTTTTATGTGAAATGGATTTATGAATGTCCTTGTTCTTTATCACTCTTACTCCATCTCTCATGCTTTTATTGTGTTTGCTGATTGTTGGATCTGATTGTTATTGGAATTGCATGTTTTTATACTTTTTATAAGAGAGGAAGAGAGAGAGAGAAAGAGTAAGCTATCTTTATTGAGGAGCTTAGTGTTAATGATTGTAGTGTTAATGCTTAGGGTTAATGGATGCTAGAGTAGATGTGGATCTTCCATTCATGCTGAAATCTGAATTATGCTATCGCTCTCATGGGAATGAACCTATGCGTAGCAACTAACTTCATCTCCTTGATGCTAGATTGATTAAATCTTGGGTTGAGGATAGGCAAGGAAAGAAATCCACTACAATTTTGGCGCCGTTGCCGGGGAGCTACGCCAATTTTTCAGTTTGCAGCATGTTTGTTGGATGGTTAGCTTGTATTAGTGCATCTTGTCGTGGCATGAATAGTGTTAAATCTGTATTTAGGATTAGTTTGGGAGCGATTTTGCTTGATTTGAGTGGATTTCTTTGTTTGAAATCTAATCTGATTGTAAAATAGAAAAAGCTATTTAGATCACCAATCTTAATATTCATTTGGATCTGAGATATCAGAAAAAAAACAACAAAAATTGGTCAAATTTGTCAGATTTTGGCCAAAAGGAGACAAAAACGTTATCAGAACTGATAACTTTTTGTCCTCTTTCTAAAAATGTTCGTTAAGTTGCAGACACCTTCGGTTTTGATCACAGAACCCTTAGTTTGAAGGACAAACAATCATTCCCAGCAGATTTCCAAAATCATCAGAAAAACCACTAAAAAATACCAAAAAAAAAATTTTCTTCTCTCTCACCATTCTTTTTTCACACAAAAAAAAAATCAAAATTTTTGGGGTTAGATTAGTGTGATTTTGTGTTAGTTTTGCCGTTTTTTCTAACGAAAAAAATAATAATAAATTTGGAAAAGAACCTAAGCCTCGTTGGTAAGTGACTCTATCTTTCAGATAGCTTCCTCCCACGACTACGACGATTTTATTTTCTTTGAAACTAAAAAATAGAAAAGAATCTAAGCCTCGCTGGTGAGTGACTCTATCTTTCAGATAGCCTCCTCCCACAACTGCAACGATTCTATTCTCTTCAAAACTAAAAATTGAAAAAAAAAACTAAGCCTCGTTGGTGAGTGACTCTATCTTTCAGATAGCCTCCTCCCATGACTGTGACGGTTCTATTCCGTTAAAAAAAAAAAACTAAAAATTGGAAGAAAAACCTCAGCGTGGTGAGCCTTCTCTATCTTTTAGATAACGTCCTCCCACGACTGTGACGGTTCTATTCCCTTAAAAAAAAATTGTAAAAAACAAAACCATCAAAAATTAAAAAAAAAACAAAAAAATTGGAAAAGAACCTAAGCCTCGTTGGTAAACGACTCTATCTTTCAGATAGCCTCCTCCAACGACTGCGACGGTTCTATTCCCTTTAAAAAAAAACCGTAAAAGAAAAAAAAAATTAAAGAAAAAAAATAAAAAACTTAAAAGAAAAAAAACTAAAAATTGGAAAAGAACCTAAGTCTCGCTGGTGAGCGAGTCTATCTTTCAAATAGTCTCTTCCCATGATTGTGACGGTTCTATTCCCTTAAAAAAAAAAGGTGAAAAAAAAAACCCAAAAAAAAAAACCATTAAAAAAAAATTAACGTAAGTCTCTTTGGTGAATGATCTCCATATCAGTTGCCAACCATCCATCACTATTTTGTCCCATCTTTATTTTATTTTCTATCTCCGTCTTTGTTAGATTAATCCATTTCTGTCTCTATTCTCATCCATACTAATCCACCGTTTACCGATTCATTTCTCTTCTTCTTCTTCTTCTTCTCTATCTCAAAAAAAAATAAAATTGGAACACCAGCATCATTGAGTGAACCTTGAAGCAATTCACCAAACGGCTACTTTGTAACATTCTGGTGCTGAGCTATGGAGACCACCAATGTAGGATTATCTACACCCGAGACTACACCTATCGAATCATCCAATTAGTGAAGGATTGTAATCCACCGATTCCTGAACGGATCATCATGACAAAATACTATGCTGGACTGCCCAAAAGAATCAGATCTGGTATGGCAAAATTAGCATTTTATGCGTCACCTGTACAACTCTGTAAGGATGCTGCCATGATGGAAATCTCACAAGAGATGACGGATTTTTCCTATCGTTCTGATGAATCATCAGATGAAAAATCAGAGAAACAAATGTCAACAACGAACGATGATCCAAAAAGAATGGGAACCTGTGGGGGGCAACAAAGTGCAGCAAAGTCAAGCAGATCAGGTGCAACGGAAGCCAAGAACCTTGCACTTCAAGTTCAGGTCGTTATCAAGCTTATGCTCGCACAATCAATTTTCTTGAAAAAGATGAATGTACCTTCTGCTTTGGAGATCATCCAAGTACCAACAAGTGTTCAATCAAGAATTCGCGCTTATTAAAAGGACAGAATGCAGAGCAACAAGTCCGTCAATGGCAAGATCCAGCGATTCAATGGTCAGAAGCAGAATTAAGCCAACAAGGAGCTCATCCAAAGGGTGGATGTCAGATAAACCCACCTAAATCACGAGCTTCTTCAATAACCAATGGCAAGGTAGAACTTTTGGTTATATCCTCTTGCATGTCACCGAACTCAATGGAGGACTATAGCAGCCTACCAGTCTACTTTGTGGAAGATCCTAAGGGAAATCTATCACCAGTGTATGCCTATCAACTTAGAGGCGATGATGTATTGCAATCGGTAAGATGCTATGGATGCGGAGGGAAACACCGCCGTGCTAAATGTCCACATTAAGGGGATCCATCAACGTTTGCCCTCATGTTTCTAATGTAGAGTTAATCATCCATGCCAAGATTGCCTGATGAGAAATTCACAAATAGCCAGGAGGCATTTGGCCTATGTAGACCGACATGAACCTGTGGTGATCCTTTCACCTTGAATGCACTATAAAAGAAAAATCTTAGTGCCACCGGGTTATGAAGCGAGTGACGAAGAAGACAATATGGCAACAGTCCCAAAATACGCAGAGATACCCTCGAGTAGACAAGCAACATCAACATCACAGAAGACATCACAGAGCTGGTAGAATCTATTAAGCCAATGGTAACTGAGGAAGTCAAGAAACTGACAACTAACAAAGTCCAGCGGATTTTACCAAGTCTCTTAGAGCAATCAATGTAAAGAATTCTAAGTGATGAATTACAAAGAGAATCCGTGGTAACAGAGCGACTTGAAGAGAGATCAACACAAGATCCAAGGAAAAGCACAATCACGCAGCCTTTAGATGGGAAGACAATGACCAAGGGAAGAGTAAAGTTGATGATTGCCCCTCAATGAGCAAGATTCAACCAAAGTCTCATTGTTCCACAATGCAGCAGCCCAAATCAATGCCAAACTCGAGTATATCCATTCTTCAAAGGCCAAATCCAGGGAATCCAAGCCCAAATAGGCCTACAGTACAACAAGCACCAGTGCCTACAATGACAAAGCCTTGTCCTCAATCTATGATATTGATTGCTGAGGAAAGTTGTCAAGTTATGACATACCTCGAATACCTAGACAAACAAGAAAGTCAAGCTAGCACGTCATATCTTCCTTACAATTTGGGGGAGTCTATGACATTGGGACTAGTTGCGCCGATCTATGAGAATCCATTATATCAGCAAGATTTATCTTGGGATTCTCTGATGGAATGCCTCAATTACCCAATTGTCGATGAACAAGGTTATCCGGAATGGCCACCAAACCCTTATGGGTATTATTGAAAATCTGGCAAGTCCCGGTTCTTGCTGATCATCCACCAATAAAGCCTCAGGTTTTACATAAGCGAATTCTACCCACGTTTTTTCTGAAGCATCCATGTCCTAGAAATAAAAGGACCGACAACAGCGCCCCTTCATGACAGTTGCAACCTAGTGCCAAGAGACCAGCACTACTTTGGGTCGTGGACCCTATTGTGGGTATTTCCTGCACAAAAATGAACAAGTGGGTCTCATTACTTAAAATACTGTTGGCCAAGCCTTAACTAGTGGGCCCCACCACAGTACATTGTACAGTAGAATAATAAGTGCGAGGGCACTAGCAATCTGCGTGTGTAAGCCCAACCCAATGAGCACACTAGTTAAATAGTAAAAGTTGTGTTCTAGTGACTTGGGCCCTAGTTGTAAATAAATAAGTTTGAGGCCCAAGTTCACAAAGTCAAGTTGAAAAATAAGGAATCTAAGTTGCACAAAGTAGAACTCACATGAATCATGTGAGTGCCCTTGTGCTTTCTTAGAACCAATAGATCTAAGTTGTGTTTATTTGAAGGGCTTGGATTAGAATCCTTGCCCCAATGAAGTGGCCAATGAGAGTGAAGGAGGCTCACCTCTAAAATCTATAAGAAGAAGCCATTTATTGTGTATTGTATCATCTTCCATTCTCATTCTAATAAAACTCTCTTGGTTTCTCCATCTCCATCTCTCTCTCTCTCTCTCTCTCTCTCTCTCTCTCTCTCTCTCTCTCTCTCTCTCTCTCTCTCTCTCTCTCTCTCTCTCTCTCTCTCTCTCTCTCTCTCTCTCTCTCTCTCTCTCTCTCTCTCCTGCCTCTCTCCCTACATCGGGATAGAATAGCTTTGGGTAGGCGCTCAAGCCCCCAAAGCCTTGCTCAACCTAGGCGTTCTCTCTCTCTCCACTCTCTTTCTCCTCTCTCTTCTCTCCCTCTCTCTTCTTGCTATGCAGGTGAAGGCAAGGTTGCCGCTCCTAGCGATAGACCCCTATGCTACATCGACGACACAACATAGATATATAAGTGAAACAACTAGCTTCCTATAGAGAATAATGTCCTCGTAGGATCTTTCATTACCTTTTATAATGAGCTTTACATTTGACTCCATAGGTGTATCACAAGACTTAGCATCTCCCATATGAATTTTTTTTTAGAATAGAGTTAGCTTACTTCTCTTGACAAATGAAAGTAGATTGAGAAGATCTAAACAATTCTATTCCCAATATATAATGTAAATGTCCAAGATCATGCACCTCAAACTCCTTGTGTGCAATCTTGATATCATCAATATCTTGATTGTTGTCTCCACTCAATATAATATCATCCACATAGATTAGAAGAAAAGTAGCATAATTTCCAGCAGATCTAAAATAAAGTGAATGATCGTACTCACTCATAACAAAGTTTTGAGAGTAGAAATGTGTTGAGCTTAGCATGCCAACTCCTTGGTGCTTGCTTAAGCCCATACAAACTCTTTTGTAGAAAACAAACATGATTAGGCTAGCCATGTGAGATGTAGCCCTTGGGTTGCTCCACATATACTTCCTCCTCAAGATCACCATTCAAGAATGCATTAGTAATATTGAATTTCCATAGATCCTAGCCAAAAAGAATTGCAAGAGAGATGATGACCCGAATGCTTACCATCTTTGCCATGGGTGCAAAGGTTTCATTATAGTCAAAACCATCTTCTTGTGCATATCCTTTAGCCACCAACCTTGCCTTATGCTTATTGATTGATCCATTTGGGTTTGTCTTCACTTTGAAGATCCATTTGCATCCAATAGCTTTATTGTCCTTAGGCAGTTCCACCAACTTCCATGTATTGTTTTTCATAAGAGCTTGATACTCAAGATCCATTGCTTGGATCCACTCCTCCTTTTGTATTGCCTCATATACTCATCAAAAGAAGTTAGGAAAGCATAGTTTGTACCTCCAACAACTTGCTTATCTTTTTCATCATATGTGATGTCCTCCTTGGCTTTTGACTTGATGAAGGCCCTTCATCAACATCATCCAAAGTACCATCCATGTCATCCACATCAAGAATGTTAGATCCATCCACAACATCATTACTTGAAGACACCTTTGGAATATTTCCCTCATAAAAAATGACATCTCTTCCAATGACCACTTTATTAGTAGAAGGAATGTAACCCTTGTAGGCTTTACTCACCTCACTATAGCCAACAAATATACCTTTTCTTGAAGATTGATCCTCCTTTGTCCTATCATCAAGTGCTATGTTGATATAGCAAGTGCATCTAAAGCATCATCATTTGTGTTTTGATCATCAACTCCATCATCTAGAGTTAGATTTCCTTGCTTATCACCTTGATCTCTCTTCTTGAACCAATCACTAGAAAAATGTCCTTTGATACCACAAAAAAAACATTTCAACTTGGATCTATCTTTCTTCTTGCCAAAAGATGAATTTTCATCTTGATCTTGCACTTTAGACCATTTTCTTTTACCTTTGCCCTTGAATTTTTCCTTGATGAACATAGCCTCCTCTCCATCTTGACAGGTTGTTGTAGATCCACCTCTTGCTTGAAGCCTATATTCTTCATTCACCAAGATCTCTTGCAAATCCACCATGCTTGGCAAAGTTCTTTAATAGCAAAGCTTTGAACAAGATTAGCATGATCATCCAGTAAGCCATTAAGTATAACTTGCACAAGTTCTACCTCCTTAATGCTCTCATCAATGCATGCTAGCTCATTATTAACTGCTTTAACTCTCAAAACAAAAGCATGAGCACTCTCTTCCTTCTTTTGCATACTTTGAAAGATTTGCCTTCTAAGAGTAAGTACTCTTGATGTAGACTTGGATTCGTAAAGCATCTTTGAAGCTTTCCAAGTGTCATTAGATGAATTGCACTTACCAACTTCCTTGCGAAGCTCATTGGTAATATTCACCTTTATGATGTGTAGAGCTCTTTTAGCTCTCTTGTCATACCTCACTTGATCTTGTTGTGCCAAGGGCCTTTCCTCCACTCCTACAACAATGTCCATCAACTCATTCATCTCAAGGAGAGACTCCATTCTCACCTTCCAAGTAGAATAATTGTTTGAGGTAAGCCTATCATTGCTTTCCAACATAAAGCTTCCATTTGTAGCCATGTTGCAATGACCTGATCCTCTCTTTCAACCTGTTCCAATGCACAAAGCACTCTTTTGAATGTCAACAAATGAACTCAAGAAGGAATAAAAAAGATATGGAACCTCACAAATATCTTTTGAGAATTCCAGCAACCTCAAAAACAAGAGATCCAAACAGATTTAAGGTTTTGACAAAAGTACAAAAAATTGAATCATCAAAATTCTACATGAAAATGCTACAAATTAGATATAGAATTTTGTAGTCTTCAATGAGACCTACCTGATGCAATATTGACTTCAAGAAATCCAACAAGTTCTTTTTGCCCTTTTTTGTCATTTTGGTGGGTTCATCCTTGTTGTCTTTCTTCGAGACTGCTGTGACATTCGCCTCATGGTTGCAAATATCAACGTCTCCTATAGCTATTGCCTCTTCGAGTAGGTCACTCCATCGGATCACCTGGTTGTAGCATTGCTTCAACTGATTCTTCTTATTCGTAGGTGCCTTGGGTGGTTCAATCCTTGAGACTTTCGCCATAGCAGATCTTTGTGGTGGTTGAGCTGGTACCTTCTTGGTTCCGTAACGATCTAGGTCCATGTGGTGTAGGACTTGTTCATCAGTCAGCTCAATCTCCTTATAAGTCAGAGCATGTTGCCAAGGGACTAGATTATCATCCACTGGGTTCTCAATCGGCTCTGCTGACATCCATGCTACGTTTATCATATTCACCCCAAATGTGATTGGTGTGCCCATAGTGTAACATTTGGGTGAAGATGTACTCAGTTATGGATCTGAATCATATTGACATGCCTAGCAGTCAATAGTTGCTAATGCATTCGTCCATCTCATGACATCCATCTATGAATGATAGTGACCTCCCTTGGCTGGCCTTGGGCGATCAATCGTATGATCTGTCGTGGATGATCCGTCATCAGCTTTGGGTGCAATAGATTTCATTGCCCATGTGGTTGGATCTACCTTTACAGCCTGTTCTCTGTTCTCAAAGGTAAGTTTCCCTGTACCCCAGTTGTGTACTACTTGCGCAATCCTCAACCATGGTCTTCCCAGTAAAATACGGTATGCAGATGGAGATTCAAGTATATCCATGACCACAAAAGTAATCAAATACTGCATGTCTGCTATCTTTACGGGAATATCAGCAACTACACCTTCTGGTTTCACACAGGATTGATCTGCTGGCTTGATGGCGTTGGCTGGCTTCAATCCTTGCATACTCCATTTTTCATACAAAGTAGTGGAGATCAGATTGACACCCGATCCTCCATCTACCACTGTCGCCTCTTCCTCGTATCTCTTGTGTTTGATTGGCAAAGTGATGTTGTGTTCCTCACTTTCCCATGCTGCTCCGATGTGGAGGACGTTACTTGTTTCATCATAGCCCGCACAATATATGGGCTCACGGGCTACTGGCTCCTCATCCGCTTTGGCCCATTCAGCTAAAAGGCTTTTCGCTTGTGAAAGAGAGCTGTGGGGCCCGGCCGACGGAAGGGAGAGATTTTAAAAATAAAAAGGATTGAGGCGATAATTTGTTGGAAGTACACCTCTCACTATAATGGAGGACCACCTTGATGAGTTACGAGCATTGACAAACGGAGAGGAGTAGGTTCGAGAATACGGCTCCCGCATGCACCGAGATGGCACCAGGTCCAAGTCAAGAAAGAAAGAGCATATGCACTCCATAGTGGCGCCTCTCCAAGAAGAGATGGGTGGCCCTTCTGGACCTACACCAAGAGATGATGGGTGGCCCTTCTGAACCTACAACAAGACCTCTTTGAAGTGAAGATGCGGCAATACTTATCAAGCACAATGATGGCTATGCTTAGCGAGGTGAAGAAGGACAGAGAAACAGAAAGGAAAGAATGGCAAACATCCCTACGAGCCATGAACCTTACTCAATTTGACCTTGCTAGAGAAATGAGAGATAGGCTAACACAGCTCGAAGCCAGGTTTGAAGAGTTGGAGGCAACTAGAGGGAATGCAGTGGCGTCTCCTCCACAGATACCAAGAGAACCACGAGCGCGAAACACAGAAGGCCCAAAGAAGACTGCCAAAATAAAAGCACCACCTACTTTCAAAGGAGAGCATGACATTCGAATTGTGGAAGATTGGTTGTTTCACATGGACCATTACTTCCGTCTGATGAACACTCCTGAGGAAGAAAGAACGAACTTGGCATTAGCATATTTTAAAGGCTATACCACAAATTGGTACCGGATGACAAGAATGCATTTCCAGACATGGGACGTGTTCAAAACCGCGTTATGAGAGGAGTTAATACCGAAGGATTCACACATGAGATTGAGGACAAAATTATCAGGGCTCAAGCAGAAAGGGTCATTGCGAGAGTACCTCAATAAATTCAGACAGAGTGTATGGGTTATTGAAGATATGTTCGAGGCGGACAAAACTCATTACTCTTGTCTGGAATGCAGTCTTGAACCCGGCGTGCAATAGACAGCTACATGCCCCATGATTTCAATTCAACTATTTGGGTGGCTGAAATGGTTTGTGATTATGAGAGCACATTGGCACCAGCTCCTCCCTCAACCTCAACAAGAGTATTTAGTGGATCCAGACCGAGTCCGAGCTTCTTTTCAAGTGGGGACTCAGCTTCAAATGACAACCAAGCCTCGAGTAGCATGAACAAATTCCCAACAAAAACAGGGTTTGGCAGCCAAGGCCAAAATGGGGGGAACACGTTTCAGAGAAGAAACAATGTTGGACCTTCAGCTAGTCACAGCAATAACTCACCAACGGTGGGCAGTTCCATGTGCTGCTTCAACTGTCATCAGCAAGGTCACTCTTGGAGGTCAAGCCCCAAACCATTGAACAAGCAAATCATGGCTTCCATTGAAGGATTTGATAGGATGGAGAGAGAGGCATTTAATCAAGAAGATGGTGAACAGGATGACGAATTTGACGGAGTCTAACCTAAATGCCTTACAACAGACATGGCCACTTGCGACGTATCGTGAACATCTCATGGTGACTCCTGCGAGAGGATCAAAGTTATTGTACCTGAAACGCTATATTCAAGACAGGATCATTTACTTCATGGTAGATCTGAGAGCATCACATAACTACTTGTCAGAAAAACTGGCAGGGGAATTGGACATCCAATGGGAAGAAAATGTGACTCCTATTTGTGTGGAGACCGCGAAAGGTACAATGGCCACTTGTAGATTGGCAACTAGCTTACCAATCTCCCTGGGAACCTGGAATAATCGACTAACGTTCACAATCTTGAAGATGGATGCCTTCGATGCTATTTTGGGATTAAGCTGGTTTAATGAACACATGGTGGCCTTCTTGGCAAAAGAGGTTGACCTTGTGTCATTATATAATGGCAGGAGACCTTGTGTTGTCAGAGCTATGCCAGGGGACCAACTAGAAAAGAACAACACAAATGAACCTAAGCCAACCATCCCTCCCAATCTCATTCACCTCTTTAACGAAGGGGATCCAGCAGTGACAAACCAGCTGACACGGGACCAAATGGAGCCAACATTGCCTGCAGTTTCTACATCAAAGGTGAATTCAAGTGCCGATGCAGAGCTCAAGGAGCTCAACTTGTGTGACCAAGCGAAAGCTCACCTCTTTAACGAAGGACATCTAGCAGTGACAAACTAGCTGACGTGAGGTCAAATGGAGCCAACATTGCCTGCAGCTTCTACATCAGAGGTGAATCTAAGTGCTGATGTAGAGCTCAAGGAGCTCAACCTGGGCGACCAAACAAAAAATCTTGAGTCCTAGGGGTCTCATCCAGATGTGCAACAAAAACGACATATCTGAGGCTTAAGGGAGCCGTAAGTACCTTTTTCTTTCATGTTAATAAAGTGAGTCGCATTTCTCATCGAGGAGTGAGCTTCAGTCTAATGTTTAAGTGTAGCAACTTTACACAGGTTTTACGTAACAGGCTTAATCAGCAAAATAAAAACTAAGTTCTAAAAAGCGTGCTTTACCAGAAAGCACTATGTTTCAAACTAGAGGGGGTGCACCGAATCACAGCAGAACTATAGGGGGAGTCCGACAGACAGAAACTTGGGCAGCTCAACCAGCGCCAGGAATCTAGTCGCCAGGTCTCAGCTCCCTCTACCAGCACAAGCCAGGCACAATGCCCAGTACGTGTTGGTGGCCCCGAGACCGGTCAGTCTATGTATGAATGTGACCTCTTCCAAATCTAATAAAGTTGATCCTTGGGGATGATTACCATTTCGGTTTTGCCTTCAGGACTGGTCCAAGTGGAAGGACTCTTACTACAACCTTTTTGTGTCGCCGGCGTCTAAGGGTCCACGTCACTGACGTGTGGCTTGCCGCTATGCCAATTGGTCAGTTTGGCAACCACTATGCCTTGGGTTTCGTGTGTGGCTTGTCTTTGCCTTTGGTTACCTTTTGGGGACGGATTCTGAGTTGGCTTTCGGGTTGGCTGAGATTCCAGTTTTCTTAAGCCTGAATGGTTAAGCTTGTTATGTTTCCGAGTTGGCTTTTACGTAAGTGCATGATGGATGAATGTTAGACTTAAGCGCGTGTTGGGAAAACCGCTCAACTCCCAGTGCCCTTTTGAGGCGCCGGCGCAACACTTATACAGTAGGATGCAGTCTGGATCTTCAAGGATCTGATCAATCTGATCGGTCGGAATGAATTTTAGGCCTTTGACGGTGGTTTTTCCTTGATAACCTTTTACTCCTTGCATTGATTGATCTGAGATTTTGGCAGTAGCTAGATCTGATGCAGATCTTTCCACTGATCTGTCTGTGAGGGTTATCTTGTGCGAGGGTTGGCTGTGCAAGGGTTCTTTAGCTATTTTTGCAGGTAAAAAACTTGATATCTTTCAGATCTCTGGGAAGTAGCTCTCGCAAGCTTCACAGTACATTAGAAATCACAAGATTAATGTGAGTCCCAATTTGGACCCAACTCTAAAAAGTGATCTCTAAGTTTAAAAATGACATTGGGCCTCTAGTTTTATTTTAATTACAATGCCCAAGTCAAGTTTATTTTATTTACAACTTCAATTGCGTGCTCATTGGGCCATGGGCTTATACATGCAGGATGTCATGCCCTCGCAACACATTTTATTGGAGGATTTTATTCATTTAC
This sequence comes from Diphasiastrum complanatum, assembly GCA_029204225.1. NCBI lineage: Eukaryota > Viridiplantae > Streptophyta > Lycopodiopsida > Lycopodiales > Lycopodiaceae > Diphasiastrum > Diphasiastrum complanatum. The sequence goes on from CM055105.1 coordinate 46,343,229, forward strand.
ACTTTGTTGGGAATACCCCTAACTCTCTCTCTCTCTCTCTCTCTCTCTCTCTCTCTCTCTCTCTCTCTCTCTCTCTCTCTCTCTCTCTCTCTCTCTCTCTCTCTCTCTCTCTCTCTCTCTCTCTCTCTCTCTCTCTCTCTCTCTCTCTCTCTCTCTTTGCCCGCCTGCTGCTTTCTCTGCTCCGCCTTCTTTGCTTGTTGTTGTCTCTGCTACGCTGCTGCTGCTTGCTGCCTCTCCTCCCTTTTCTCTCCCTCTCTCTCGTTCTCCCTTTCTCTGCGTTTCTTATTTGTCTATGTATGTTCTATGTCTCTGTCTCTCATCTGCAATAATTTTCTTATATATGCTTCAATTCAGCATCTTTCTGTGACTCTATGATTTTTTGATATGTTATCAGCCTATATGTTATAAAGACTGAATTAGTTTGATGTCCATGTGAATCCACAAGTGTGAGGACCTGTCCACACGTGTGAAATAACACTTGTAATATTCAGATCCATTGTACTTAGTTTTTATTTGAGTCAAATATGGAATCTCCTAAATTGTAGGAGTTATCTCCTAGATTGTAGGAATCTAGAAGGTCAACACAAACCACCAATGGATGATGTGGAAAATTAGATAGATCTTATCCAAAGTGGATATGGATGAGTACTATGAGCTGTCGCACACGTGCTGAAAGCAGCCTATAGAGAGATTTTCATGATTGTTTACTTGATCCATGATGGATCCATTGTGAAGCTACTCTTGAGAAACATTGGTTTTGTGAGCAATCATTGTGTTTTCACTCTCTTAACCTAGTTCTTTGTGAATGAATGCTTAGTATTTCTTAAGTAAACTAATTTTCTGTTAGCAGGCCGTACAGTGATAGTACTTCACACATGTGAAGCCATTTGATCATCATTTTTTTTATTATTCTTGCTTGGATCACTAAAAATTGTCAATTAGAAGCTAGAATTGGATGCTAGTCTTGATATATATCATTTTGAGTCCTAAACCTTGAAATTTGACACTTTATTCACATCAGTAGGCTATTTTACAATCTATTCAACTACAGTCCATTTTCTTCAAAGAAAACTTCAGTTTCTCTGATCGCTCTTTTGATGATATAACTGGTTTTAGACTCTCTTATGCTAATTGTGGAGCATTACTCTCATTCTTATAAGGGCCAATTAAACCTGAGAGAATGAGTCGGGACTCAAATCCAGGGCAGATATCATTCAGTATCGCTCTTCAGATGACACAATAAGCCTTTGGCACTAATGGTGACAATTCTACCTCTGCAATGTGCTTGGAGAGAACTTTGCATTTTAGAAGTCTTGTCGTTCCATTTGGACTGTACTTGTTGTTGAAACAGAAAATGAATTTGTTTGGTAAGTTCCCAATGTAGTGAGCCAGAGACTCATCCAGAGTTCCTACGTCAACTCTTTCCCGAACACCACCTTTTCACATAGCAAACTCATCAATCTCCACTATATCCTACATTTGGTTCCAATTATTGCAAAATGAGTATAATGAAGACAATCAAACATAACGAAAGCACAAAAGTCTTTGGTTAGGTCAAACTTGCCTCGGTCCCACCATCATCAAGCTCCTCGCTTTTTGCAAGCTCAATTCCTTTGCCTTTATACAAATCATCATAGTTTCCTGGGTCGAGTTGTTGGAATGGCTTCTTCTGAACTGGTGGATGTTGATGCTTCTTCAATTCACAAAGCACTCTTGCGAGTGTTTGGTCGGTGGTGTCCATGTCATGACTGATCAGCTGCTCATATGTGTCGTAGGAGTGCATGTGGTCGAATGTGGAACTACCATTCTGCAAGTTTACTAATGTTGCCAACATCTCATCTTCTCGCAAGCCAAGACAATGTTGCAAATCATGCATGAACACATATTGTTGCCCATCAATGATGATTGGAGCAAGGCCATGGATATGAAGCATGACATCATTGGACTCATATATGTCCTCTGGCTCCGCTGATGTGGATTCACCTGCGGCCACTTGCATTGCCAAGAGAGTTTCCTGCTTTGAGAATAAATCTTCCTCTTCACTTGGGTCATCCATCTCATTAACCTACACACTAGGATTCTCTTCGATGTGGCCCACGTTTGCTGGAAACTCATTGAGCAAAAATATAATAGTAATTTTACTGAATAGAAACTTCCTTCCTACACTTTCAAAATCAAAAGTTCTTAAGTGATAACCTTAGTCAGCTCCAAGAAATGATCGTTACCCAAGTGGCTGATAAATCTATTGAGACGAGTGATAAAGAGTCTATCTCCTTTCCATATATAACTAAGCAAGTTATATGGAATCCACATGATAGTTGAGCTAGGAATTTGTACGACGCAAGGCTTCAAAGTTTTTACCAAACTTTTGCAATTCACGGTCCATCAAGGTGATTGTGACACATTCAAGTTTACGCCCTTTTATGATTTCCGCTTCATCCAACTTAATAACAAATATAACTTTACCTCCGCAATCTGCAAAACCAAACTTTGATAATGAAAATGGACAAGAACATATTAGTTGAAGAGAAGCATACAAGTGAAAACCGGAATCTACAAGAAATGTTCTTACCATTTGTTTTAACTTCGTAATGTCGGATCATCATCACTTGGACCTTTTCCAAATCTAAGAATATATTGTTGCCTTGGTAATAATGAAAACAAACCAGAGGTCCTTTCTTCTTATTGGTTATTGTAAAGGAATCCTCAATATGTTGAAACTCTCCTAATTCAGAGACCAAAATCGAATTGCATTCTCATTTGGCAGATTCAACAAGTTTATAACTAGGTATTATTTGATGGCATTTTACTCCATTTTTGTCAAAGCATTTCATAAACTTCTTTAAGCTCTATATCCCTTGTGACTCACACCTCCTTGGTTACATGCATACACCATCTCTTTAACATTTGGATTCGACTTGAACTTGTGGAGTATCTTTTTTGCGATTCTCAAGTGTATTGAATCACTTGTTTTATCTTCCACAATTTTCATTTAATCTTTACCCTTCAAAAAATGCTTCATATATTTTTCGCTAATAAAATCTTTTTCAACCGTCTTTTGCAAGAACTCTTTTGTGACTATCATACATTTTTTAATGGCACCACACCTAGTGCCAAAACTTCTAATGTGCATCTCTTAGTATTTTCCTTTTGTGCTTGCTGATCCATTGAGACTCTACGCTTTCGTTGTAAGCTATATATTGTCCTCTGAAATATAGTGATTGAAGATTGCAATTCTTCAATCTTTGCGACCGAACTGGCAAGCTCTATTTTTAAACCATTTACCTCCTACTCCAATTTGTTATTTATTCCATGCAATGACTTTAAACTGGCATTCATATTCAAAATATCAATGTTTGTCATCTCAGCTTGAATTCTTCGAGAATCTATTGCTTGACAATAGCCAAGGAGTCCATTGTAACCACCATCCCAATTGAACCTTAACAAAATGTTTATTTTAGAAAATTCAGGAGGAGCATCTACCAGTGGATTGCGAGGGTACAAATCACCTCTTACCCATAGGTCAATATGTTTTCTGCCTTCTGATATCTAACAATGAATCTCATATGGATTTAAGTTAATGCCCCATGACAATCTTTCTCTAATTTTACATGTAAGTGATACTTGGTTGTCATCTTGAAGATGTCGAAGTTCCCAAAAGAATTGATGTAGAACTTTACAATAATATACCTTAATTAAATGATGTCAATGTTCAGTGTGAACTGAGCATGATATAAGCTTTTTATTATAGCATATACTAGTTTGCCATGCCTAGGGTCCTATTGTAGTTAGGACAATGAAAGGCCCTCCTATACTAACCCTATTTCTAGTTGTACTAGTTTCCTATTATAGTCTATGCAAATACCTACAATAGTCTTTGAAAATGAGACCTGTATTTAGGCCTTAACTCCTCCGGGACTCATTTTCAACCATGGATTGATTTCGACCTTGGATTGTGACTATTTTGAGCCAAAGAATCGATTTTTAGAGCTCGATCTGTCACCTTTACGATAGACAAAAAATTATTGTAAGTATTTGTATAAATCATAAGGTTTGTTCTTAGCTAACTTGTATGAGCTTGTACATATAAGGAGCAATTATAGCTCAATGAGAAATAACACACAACTAGTCAAGTGCAATTTAGTCATGGGAGTAGTGTTCAAATCTAATTCTAATTTAGACATTATTTTACTTCTACATGTTCAATAAAGAATTGGCTAAGAGCCCTTCTAATCACTCGTCGTTGCATAGTGATCTAGTATGAACATGTGAATTACTATTTGAATCATTCAAGTTTACCTATTAATTCTATTTTTTCTTATTTCTTGTAGCAATGATCTAATTAGAACTCTTGAATTCATGGCTATCTTAGATGCATACTAAATCAAAGAGTACGATTGTCTTAAACATCTTCTGATTAGACAAATTAGAATTCTCAAACTTTGTAAGTGCAAGATTTGAAAATTTTAATTATATTTTGATTTGCCTTGGTGTTTAAAAATTCACTCTACTCTGTTGACTATTTTTATTATCATCGTTTTTCCTTAAATTTCAACAATCAAATGGGTGAGATATTGATCCTTGGTGAATTGATAATGGAGCAAGCTCTCACATGAGAAGTCACAGGGAATAGTTTTCTTTCTTGGTGACCTATGATGGAGAAAGTAAGTTCATTTACACAGTTAATGATGGTGAGTGTGCTATCAAGGGGGCCTGTTTCTACAAATATACAAAGCTAGAGAATGTGTGTCTAGTATTATCAAGAATCTTCCTAGTGTAGGATAAATGATTGATAAAGGTCATGAATTCGAAGAGAAATTGGCTAATGATACTAGCTTGATATGAAGGAAGGGAGCCTTGATTGCCAAATGCATGAGGCAAGGTAAACTCTACAAACTTGATGCATTATTGCTAACCAAGGACATTTTTTACTTAAGTAGCAAATGACAATACAAGAGATGTGGTACAAAAGGTTGGGTCATCCCAACTTCAAGGCATTGGAGGTAATGGCAAAAAGGGAAGATGTTCTTGATCTTCCAAATCTCTTACTAGCAGAAGTTTGTGATTCATGTGCATTGTCAAAATCACATAATCTTTCATATGTGAGATTTAGCTCAAGAACATAGCATGCCTCTTCAACCCTTGCATTCAGATGTACATTTTGCTAGCATGATCGGCAATGGAGGTGCACATATGTTGCTTTCATTGATGATTCTAGTAAAAATGCTTGGATTTATCTTCTAAAGAGTAAGAATCAAATCTTTGATGTCTTTGTAAAGTTCAAAAAATGCAATGAGAAATAAACTCAACACAAAGAGCAAGTGCTTAAGGTCAGATGGAGGAGGTGAGTATATCTCCATCATAATCAAAGAATATTGTGAAGCACATGGGATCAAGAGAGAGTTTTCAAACCCAAGACTCCACAACAAAATGGAGTGGCCGAGAGGAAGAATAGACCTCTATGTAAAAGTACAAAGGCAATGAAGTTGAATGAAATATTTTTTAGTCCTTTTGGGGAGCATCTATATAACCCCGACTTTGCATACAAGGTTTTATGAGCATTTCATCTTGGCCGGTAAGATTGGAAAAACCTAAAGACATGCATAGGACTACTAGATAGGACTACTAGGGCCACTAAATGGAGCCATTTTTCACCCTTACTACCAATACCCCAATTTTAAGATGCAATGAAATCTTGGTCATAAGCACCTTCTACTACCAATCCCATTAGGAAACCAAGACCAGAGAGACATTATCCATATCATAGATCATGGCCGCATACCACCTATTTGGGTCAAGGTATCACTAATTTGGGCCTCTAAATAGAGCCTAGATCTTGAAGGCCAAGTTCAAAGATCCCTCAAGCCTTTGAGACTTGATCACCAACTTGGTTAAACGTGTGGACTTGACCTTATCTCATTGGGATGGGCCTCCCAACAACCATTTATCTATGGCACAATAAATAAAATTCAGGGAGCCCCAAGGAACGCTCAAAATTCTTGTTGAACGTTCTTTTTTGAATTCAAATTCAAATTCTCTCTCTCTCTCTCTCTCTCTCTCTCTCTCTCTCTCTCTCTCTCTCTCTCTCTCTCTCTCTCTCTCTCTCTCTCTCTCTCTTCGTTCTGCTGATCTGCATCTCCCCATCTCTCTTTGATCAATAATCCATTCTCTCCTCCTCATAATTCTTATATACTCGAGTTTCCAGAACAACCTCCGTTGAACCATCTTCTCACCTTTACCGCATGAACAGCACAACATGCTGCATCAACAGGCGAGTGGGCACAAACAGACAGGTGGGCATGAGAACGAGGCACAAGCGCTTATTAAAAGCATTCATACAAAGCCAGCCACAAAATATGAAGCGGGCTCTCCTGGCTACCTCATCTACAGACGAGATGAATTGATTCTAAACCACCAGGACCTGTTCGTGGCTTTGTGGATGGAAGGATTCCAGCCCCGAGAGAGGATCGAAAAGGATTGGGTTGTGTATACTTTAGGAGGAAAGCTGAACCCACCTGTGGAAGTCTCACTGCCACTAGATATCTCCACTACAGTGCCAAACAAAATGCAGGCATTTCTTCGGCGAGCAGGTAAGAATTTCATGTGCAAGTGGGAAATGATGGCCGATAATTGGACTGAATTAGGGCCTGTCTCAACGACCACGTCGCTTTCACGTGATGCTGCTTTTCAAGCTGAAGCGGGTTCTTCTCCGGAAAGAGGATACACTCCAGCTACGCCCTCTCAGGTTGGCGGACAGAACTCCAAATCGATCCTATTGCTGCATGAACACATGCAGCACAAGCTGGCGGAGCAACAACGGAGAGAAAAGGAAAGCAATCCCTCCGTTAACAAAAGCAAAAGCAAAATCAATGAACAGCTGAAAAAACTTGCGCATGCTGGATATAGAAGGCAACAGAAACACACTACCGTTTAGAAAAAGGCTTGTTCGTTCTACAAGAATATGTTGTGTTGCAGCATTTGCTTCTGTAAATCAGCTGGTTCTCTGCAACAGCAAGGGTGCCTCATGTTTCATCAATTTGTGGGATTCACATCTATTTTTGCAATTTTTAAACAAAAGATCAAGCAGCAGAATGCTATTCACTAGTATTCAAGATGCAGCAATTATTGCTTTTGATTCTTTGTGCCAGTCTCCAGATGCAGCCAGCAAAGACATACTATTTATTATCAAACCATACTGTTTCGCTTAGCTCGCTTCTTACTATTCATAAAATGCTCTTCAAATTATCTTCACCAGGGCAGTGATTAAAGTGTGCACTAGTTTTTTTTCTGTTTGGTACAATTCTCCTAGCTGGTCAAAACAATCGTATTAAAATGCTGCTGGCTACATGTGCTCTGGGCATACCAAATGTAAAAGGCACAGTGACTGCATTTGGTTGATGATATTAACGAGATTGAAACCTTTTGCTGATCTTGTAAATAAACCCTGTAGCATTCTGCATAGGATATATGAGTCCGGAAAGGAGCATTGGGTTTTCTCTTGTTTGTTTGATGGGCATGATTCAAGACCATCCCGTCATATATTTGATAGATTTCTGAAGGTTAGTTAAGTATTTGTTGTGTGGATGCGACTGGGGCTACAAGACAAATGGCCGAGGCATTACATTGACATTCTCTAACCATTAATCTCATAGTTTTTCTTATAAAAAAACAATTGTCTCTTTAAGATGGTTAACTAAATAAAATGAACCAAACTTCTTGTATAAGTAGAGATATCTTTGGCCCTTTTTATTCTTGCATAGATAATAAAAATATGTACCATATTTTACACATATACAGCCAAGGCTGTTAACAATAAATAGTAATGTGATTGATATACAAAGTATTATACTCAAGATCATAGGACTTAAAGAAGATGAGATAAAAGGCCAATCCTATAAAAAATGAGTGCACATATCTTTACTCCTTTCATTAAACTAGTCTCTTTATATGTTTCTAACATATAGTCATAGTTCATTTGTCTTCTATCATGCAAAATGATCAATATAATTTAGACATTGCTCCGTGATCAAATGTGTGATAACAAATAGGCAAGGACATCCAAAATAAAACCACATGAGAAGTGATCCCTCATCATCATCTTAGAAGTGGCCGATGTTAATCAGCTCACATTGAGTGTCTAAACAATCTATCATGTTTTTCAAAATTTCAAGGTGAGCATTAACTAGAAGTAGAGCTCTTTAGGATATCATAGATAGGATTTAGGGATGCATTGTGGACTTTCTCCCTATAGATCACCACATGATTTGAACTTCTATGTAACTCAACTTTCAATGAGATTATTTGATGAGATGAGTCAACTGTTGTAGATAAAAGTTGTGAAATAACTTTTAGATCCATTGCGGTATCCCTCATCTAAATATTAGAATGGAGACAAATTGTCGTAGCCTGCTTATTACAGATTTCAATAATTATTGTAGTATAAGAGATATTGTTCCCCAAAGAGAGCACACCAGAGAGTAATTATGTCATTATGATGGAAATAAGGATATAACAGTGAAGCATGGCGGAATGGTGAAGTGGAAATGGGAAGGGTTGTCGATGAACATTTGGATGAGGCGGCTAGTACCGCCAAAGATGTAAATAAGAAAACCAAACCCCAAGAGAGCAAATGAAATACTGAGTTATAATTTCCAGACTCAGAATGAGACTTAGACACTCGGAATCATATCATTTAATAGTGATTAAGATCACACATGGGAGGGAGAGTTTGAAAAGTTTTAGCATGTGTGAACTTTCCAACACACCTTTGAAGGATCTTGTGAGGGGTTGTGATTGCACATGAATGATCAAACAACAAGCTTACTTGACAATTCAAGACAAGAGCACAAAAGCATATCATAGACTCAAAAAACTAAGTACTCACTAGTATGAGAGATAATGTTCAAAAAAGTTTTTAAGTGCTTACTATGAGAAAAACTCCTTGCTCTCAAGTAGAGAGAGAATGTACAAGCAATAATTCTCGAGTTGAGAGAGAAAACCTCAATTTTCATCAAAACTTACAATATGGAAAACTAGCCAAAAACCTTACATGATGAGGTTTGAGTTCTAAGGTGGATTTGCATGTGATCAATGGTTGATCCACATCTCTTAGTTGACTTTACTATCATAGATCCACATGCCAAACTACGTGTATCATGTTGCATGCATTGCATGTGAGTTTCCTAGATGAACTAGACATGTGTAGATCATGTACGCTAAATTGCATGTTGCATTCTACCTAAGTTTGCATGTCACATAACATTTTGCATGCTAACACAACTAAATCTATCTAACACAAACTCGACCTATTCTACAAGGTTATGTGCTCAATTCACATACCTTAATTATGTACAATGGAATAAAGTGAGCTTAGCCCCCAAAGTCAACATAGAAATATATGTTTTACCTTTTTTCACACTCCTCCTTAAAATATATCTATCTAGTCACTGCGGACTTTGAGATTAAGCCAAGATTTGATCTCATCTTGACAAGCACGTTCTTGAGCAATGGTTTTGTGAGTAGATCTGCAATACAAGATGATTCAACATGCTCCAACAAGATCTCTCTCCCAATTACTTTCTCTCTTACAAAGTGGTGTGCTACCTCAATATGTTTGCTTCTTGCATGAACTACATGATTGTTTGAAAGAGCCTAAGTTGAGATGTTATCATTCTTGATAATAGTTAGGTCTTCATCTTCAATGCACTTTGGCTCCATGAGTAGCCTCTTAATCCATAGTTCTTCCTTTGTGGTAGTTGTAAGAGCTTTGTACTCTGCTTCACAAGATGACAAAGATATAGTTGCTTGCTTATTAGTTAACCAAGAAACTAGATTTTCTCCAATAAAAATTGTGTATGCACTTGTGGATTTTCTATCCACTTTGTCTCCTGCAAAATCCGAGTTTGAAAATGCAACCAATGTTAGATCTTCACCTTTATAGATTAATCCATAGTCTAAGGTGGAAGATACATATCTCAAGGTTCTCTTTGCCAGCTTCCAATGACAAATATTTGGATCTTGCATGAATTGGCTTAATTTGTGCACACTAAAGCTTAAATATGGCCTAGTTACGATTAACCAAATGAGGGAGCCAATAAGACTCCTATAAAGAGTGATGTCCTCAAAGGATCTTTCATCCTCTTTTATAGAACTTTTACAACATGCTCCATTGGAGTATCTATGCCCTTACACTTTTCCATTTGAAATTTTTTAAGCATGGAAAGAGCATATCTAGATTGACTTATGAAAGCATGATCCTTAATGTACAATGAAGGATCATAATCACTAAGATGAAATCCGAGTGATATGAGAAATGAGGTTAGCCTTGTATACCAAGACCTTGGTGCTTGTTTAAGTCCATAAAGACTTTTAAACAAAAGACATACTTTGCTTCTTCACCAACTTTCACAAATCCAGGTGGTTGCTCCATGTAGATCTCCTCCTCAAGATATCCATTGAGGAAAGCATTAGATACATCAAGTTGAAACATCCTCCAATTGTGATTGTCGTGGAAGCAAAAACTGTTCAGTGTCGCGAAAGCAGAACTGTTTCCTTTTCATTTTCGTTTTCGTATTCGTGAACGATTTTGTGTCGTTGGATTTTCTTTTGTGCAGAAGCTTCACAGAATCCTAGACACACGACTGCACATCACAGAATACATTTTATTCTAGCAATCAAGACATACATCACAAGACAAGGAGATGCATGAAAATAGAGCAACTGTATTATCAGTTTAATTTTAGAGCGAGATCGTCAATGTCTCTTTCGTTGGCGGAATGACACTCTACTCTTTCGTTGTGTTCTGCTCGTTGGCAGACTTTCATGCACAGCTCTTTTGGTTTCTAGTATTTTTCTTTTCTGCTCTACTCGCTATGTCTCCCTCAGTCTCTTACAATAAATCTTGTCTATTTTCTTATCTCTTTATGATCCAGAGACTCCACAGTGTGTAGTTTACTAGATGGCTAAACGTAGAAATCACAAGACTAGTCAACGCTAATCAACTAATCAGTTACTCTCCATCGTTTCCACTCGTTTCACCTAGGCATGAAGTCTACAGCTCCAAGCTCGTTGAGTTGCTAGCTGGCAGTGAGAAAGATTTCCCTTCGTTTGTTTCGTTTTCTTTGTTTGCTTTCGCTCTTTTCATTTCCTTCGTAATCTTTCGTTTTGCATCTCTTTGTGGTTTGCGGTCGTGGAGGTATGTTTACGATTCACGAATGATTTGTGAATCGTTCGTGCTTTGAGTCAAGGCACGTTGACTATCGCAAATTGTTCTCGTTCGACCTTCGCTTCATGTTCGTGCTGCGACAAAGTTGCAGGAGTTCACCATTTATGACACTCCCTCTTGAACCTTGCAGCTTTGTACGATTAATCCAATTGCCTTTCTTTTCTTGGCAAAGAGTGGCTTGTAGTGCATTTCACCCTTTGTTCGATCTCTTCTGATCTCCAGCCCGAGGCATTTTGTTGCTTCTCCAAGGTTTGTGATTTTGTAACTTTCAGAAATCTGACTCTTCGTGTCTTTGATCAGCATCAAGGGATTTCCTATCATTAGGGAATCATCCACGAAGATAGTCAGTATCACAAAATTCTTTCCTACTCTTTTAATGTAGATATTGTAGTCTGGTTGAGTAGGATTGAAGTCTAGAGACTTCAGAAGACCATCAGGCTTTTTATACCTGGCTTGTGATGTTTGTTTTAGACCATAGATGCATCTCTGCATCCGACAGACATATTGTCGATTGGCGAGGTCTTCATAGCCTTCAGGCTGCTTCATGAAGATCTCCTCCTCTAGATCTCCTTGGAGAAAGGCTGTTTTCACGTCAATCTGGTGAATTTCCAGATTGTGATGTGTGGCGTATGCAAGGAGTAGCCTTATGCTTGTCATCTTGACCATGGGCAAATATGTGTTGAGATAATCAACACCATATCTCTGCGTGTAGCCCTTTGCAACAAGCCTTGCTTTGTAGCGGCCAATGGTCCCCATCCGATTTCATTTTTTTTTTGTACACCCACTTGCAGTCGACTATTTTTCTGTTTTCTGGCAATGGCTCTAATGTCCATGCCTCGTTTCGCCTCATCGACTCGATCTCCTCTGACATTGACTGCTTCCAAAATTCTCCCTCTGGACTTTGGATAGCTTATTGGTATGTTGTTGGCTCTTCAGTGAAGCTGCAATACTCAAACTGTGTGTCTTCGCTCCATTGAAGATTGTCAGAGTAGCGGTCTGGAGGTCTTCTTTGTCTTGTTGACCTTCTAGGCTCGTTTTGTCACTGCTCAAACATTTCTTGTTCATGGAGTTGATCTTCTTCTTCCCGTTGCTCTAGAGTCTATGGCTCTGCATTCTGATTTGATGTCTGTCCTCGACCTCCCTCTTGAATGGGTAGCAATGTGAAGATCTCATGGCCTCTTTCGTCTTTCAGTCCAGGGAATGTGGACTCATCAATCTCTGCTCAAAACAACCTTCTTCGTGGTTGGGTTGTAGAGCCTGTACACTTGTGTTCCGTTCGAGTAGCCGACCATGATTGTTTGCTCTGATTTGTCATCAAGCTTGCTTCTTTTTTCTTTGGGAATGTGCTTGTATGCTGCACATCCAAACACTCATGCATATGACAAATCAGGCTTTCTACCTGTCCACATTTTGTATGGTGTTTTGTTTTCCAGTGTTGTCGTTGTAGATCTGTTATGCAGGTGTACAACTATAGCTATTGCCTCAGCCCAGAATTGACTTGGCAATTGAGCCTGTGCTATCATGCATCTGGCTCGTTCGACTAGCATTCTATTTGTTCTTTCTGCTACACCATTGTATTCTGGTGTGTATGTAGGAGCCTAACTGGTGTTCTATTCCCTGTTCTTCGCAAAATTTTGAGAATTCCTTGCTTTTGTATTTAACCTCCATTGTCAGATCTAAGGATCTGTATCTTTTTTGAGGTGTGTCACTCTGCAAATGCCACGAACTTTTTGAAGGAATTAAACACTTTGGATTTCTTCTTTAAGTAGTAGATTGTGGTCATCCGGCTGTAATCATCTATGAACGTCAAAAATTATCTCAAACCTAAAAGCGAATCCATCTTCATCGGTCCACAAACATCAGAGTGGATGAGCTCAAGAACTTCCTTGGCTCTTCTTCCCTCATGTGTGAATGGATTTTGATGTTTCTTGCCTTTTTGACAGGCTTCACAGAACTCAGTTTCGGGTCTTGAAATCTTGAGACCTGTGACTATGTCTTTTCCAGCTCATGTCCTACAAGCTCCGCATGTTTAGATGATACATTCTCTTATGCCAGAGCTGATCTTCATTTTTTGATGCATTTAATATGCTATCAGAGTTGCTGATTATCTTGGCCTGGTAGAGGTTTCCTTCTCTGCATCCGACCGTCAGCAACTTGTTTGTTGTCTTCTCGATCATGCGGCATGTGTTGCCGTGAACAAAACTCGAATGCTAAGATCCGCCATCTTGGAGATGGATAGCAGATCTTTTCTGAGTGAGGGCACATAGAGTGCTCCTAGCAGCTCTGCTTGGCCTGACAGTGTTCATAGCTGTAGAGTGCCGATGCCTTTGACATCGTGTCTGCTCCCATCACCTAGAATCACTGCTTTGTTGTTTTCGAGCTATCTGAAGTCGATCAAGATTTTTTTGTTGCAGGTGATGTGTGATGTTGCTTTTGAATCAATATACTATTGATCTAGATTCAATCTAGCTAATGCCTATGACCAAATAGAGTTTTGGATCATTGAAGCATTTTTAAGATTAGATCTAAGAGACTGATTTGTTCAGATCCTTAGTTGAAGTGAAACCTCTAAGAAAAGTGTAAAGCAAAAAAAATTTGTGAGAGTGATCCGCATCCTAAAAATTACTAGCTGCAGTTGAGGCCGAAACGATTAGTTTTGCTTCAAGGTCGAGGTTTGAGGAGGAGTAGCTTCAAGCACCTACACTTAGAAGATCCACAAGAGAAAGATCTGAGCCAAGTAGGCTCACCTATGTGGAGAAAGGAAAGCAAGTGGAGGATGACACTTCCTATCATGCATTATTCATATCACATGAAGAGCCATGAGATGTCCAAGAGGCACTTCAATCCAAGAAATGGGTTGAAGCAATGACCCTTGAGTATGAAGCCTTGATTTCAAACAATACATGGGAGCTTGTCAATCCACCTAGCAACATGCATGTTATTGGATGCAAATAAGTGTTCAGGATCAAATACAACAATGATGGATCTATCAACAAATTCAAAGCAAGACTGTGTGCCAAAGGATATGCTCAAGTCAAAGGTCTTGCCTATGAAGACACTTTTGCACCTATTGCAAAAATGGTAACTATAAGAATTCTCATTTCACTTGCATATTATCACTGTCAGAAATGGTGAACTCCTGCAACTTTGTCGCAACACAAACACGAAGCGAAGGTCGAATGAGAATAATTTGCGACAGTCAATGTGCCTTGACTCGAAGCACGAACGATTCGTGAATCATTTGTGAATTGTAAATAGACCTCCAGGACCGCAAACCGCAAAGGGAAGCAAAATGAAAGATTATGAAGGAAACAAAAAGAGCGAAAGCAAACAAAGGAAATGAAACAAAATGAAGGGAAATCTTTCGCGCTGCCAGCTGGCAGCTCAACGGGCTTAAAGTTGTAGACTTCACGCCCAAGTGAAATGAGTGGCAACGACGGAGAGTAACCGATTAGTTGATTAGCGTTAACTAGTCTTGTGATTTTTGCATTTAGCCATCTAGTAAACTCCACACTGTGGAAGTATAAACTATCCTCTCTGAATCATAAAGAGATAAGAAAATAGACAGAATTACTATAAGAGATAGAGAGAGACGTAGCGAGTAGAGCAAAAAAGAAAAATACTAGAAACCAAAAGAGCTGTGCATGAAAGTCTGCCAACGAGCAGAACACAGTGAAAGAGTAGAGTGTCATTCCGCCAACGAGCGAGACACTCACGATCTCGCTCTAAAATTTAACTGATAATACAGTTGCTCTATTTTCATGCATCTCCTTGTCTTGAGTTGTATGTCTTGATTGCTAGAATAAAATGTATTTTGTGATGTGCCGCGTGTCTAGGATTCTGTTAAGCTTCCGCGCAAAAGAAAATCCAAAGACACAAAATCGTTCGCGAATATGAAAACGAAAACAAAAATGCTTCAAAAGGCACTAAATATGGACTAGAATTGAGATTATAGGACCAAAAAGCACAAGGTAACTTGAAATGAAAGTTGCTGTATGGTTTCACGCATGTGAAATGTACATACACAGCCTCCAAGTCGATTTGATCCAAATAGAAACAAGCTATCACTCTAGATGAACTCGCCCTCACTAGTATTGGCCAAAAACAAATTTTGCCAATGATCTTTGCAAGTTTTATGAATCAAATGATCACTCTCTTACTCGGTTCTGATATCGTGATAAAATTTCAGTTTTAGGGCATTAATGATTGTACTTAACAATCATAGAGAGTTATTGATTGCTTAATCAATGGATCTATCAAGTTCTACACTTTAGATCTTGACCTAGATTTACTACACTTAGATTTAAGCAAGAGAAATGGATCAAATCTTCATAAACAAGTGAGAGCGGCCTCACACGTGTGGAGTACTGTCCACTGTATGGCCTACACCTGAAACAACAAGTACATAGGTTCTTGATAGCAATCATTCAAAAAAATCACAATTCTATTGACTAGAAATCTCACAAAAGTGTAGAATGCAATAGTCTCATCAAACTCATTAGGAAAATGATGATCCTTTTATGGATCAAGTACATCCACGAGTCTAGTACAATCCAGCAGGTCTTCACACGTGTGAAGAGTGCCACATCACTCAGATCTATCCATTTGATCCATCCTTGATTCTTATCCGAAGTTGACCTTCTTGAATATGGCTAAAATCCAAAGAGCTAGTCTCCTAGAATATAGGAATATTCCCTACAAAATAGGATCTAAGAAAAATGGCCAACTCTTATCTTCTAGAACTCTATACACATGTGTGAACATCCACTTGCCATGTGGGACACTTGAAGACTATCATAGAGAGATGGGGCCGAGAATTGAGGAGGAGTCACCTCGAATCTTTTCACCAAGGAGATCTCAAAGAGAAAGATCCGAGCCTAGGAGGCTTACTTATGAAGATAGAGGCAAGCAAGTGGAACTCAGCTCCACTAATTGTGTTTATTTTATTTCACATGAGGAGCCAAAGGATGTATATGATGCACTCAATTCGAAGGAATGGTATCTTGCCATGGAGGAATATGATGCTTTGATGGCCAACAAGACATGGGAGCCTGTGGATATTCCATCCAACAAGCACACCATTGGTTGCAAGTGGGTTTTTCGAGTCAAGTATAATCAAGATGGCACAATCAACAAGTACAAGGCTAGACTTTGTGCTAAGGCTTTTGCTCAAGTTTATGGACTTGATTATGAGGAGATGTTTGCTCCAGTTGCAAAGATGGTATCAATTAGAATCATAATTTCTATTGCTTGTTTTTTCAATTGGCAATTTCTTCAACTAGATGTCTCTAATGCATTTTTAAATGGATATCTAGAAGAAGAGATTTATATGGATCAGCCTATTGGGTTCATCCATGACAAAGACAAAGTTTGCTTTTTGATAAAGATATTGTCATCCTTCTTATTTATGTTGATGATATCATTCTAACAAGAAGTTGTATCAAGTTAGTTGAGGAAACCAAGATTGCACTTGGAAAAGAGTTCAAGATGCAAGATCTTGGAAAAATTCACTACATACTAGGACTAGAGATTGACTTTCTTAAGGATAAAGCTTTTGTATGTCAATCCAAGTATGCTCTTTCAATGTTAAAAAAGTTCAATAGATTGTAAGAATATAGAAACTCCTATGGAGCAAAATGTAAAAGACCCTAACAAAGGTGATGAAAGATCCTTCGTGGACATCACTCTTTTTAGGAGTCTTATAGGCTCCTTAATTTGGCTCACGATAACTAGACCTGACATATGCTTCAGTGTTCATAAGTTGAGCCAGGCTATGCAAAATCCTACTATTTATTATTGGAAAATGGCCATGAGAGTGCTTAGATATATATCTTCAACTTTTGATTATGGTTTCTTGTATAAAAGTGAAGATCTTTCTATTGTTGGTTATTTCGACTTGGATTTTGCAAGTGATAGAGCAGATCCAAAATCTACAAGTGCTTATGTCATATATCTTGGAGGAAACTTGATATCTTGGCATTCCAAAAAGCAAGATACTTTATCACTCTCATCTTGTGAAGCTGAGTATAAGGCACTCACTACAACAACAAAGGAAGTGCTTTGGATCAAGAGGATGCTAGTGGAGCTAAAGATAATCATGGAAGATGATCTACCTATGATCATGTGTGACAACATTTCAGCCCAAGCCCTTGCCAACAACCCAATATTCCATGCAAGGAGCAAACATATTGAAGTTCCACATCACTTCATGAGAGAGAAGCTCATTGGAGGGGAAATCTAATTGGAGCACATCGACACATCATCTTGTATTGCTAATATGCTCACCAAACCTTTGAGCAAGAGTTCCTTCATCAAGCATAGAGCCAATCTTGGAGTGATACCAAGATCCATGTTCAAGTCAATATAGATTGTTGAAATAGAAAAATAATCCATCTTGACTTTAGGCTTGCTACAAACATTGTACCATGCAAGTATGTTGTTCGTAAATGCAAATGACAAAATTGGCCTAGATAGAACTCGAGATATATGGACTTGACATATCTAGTTTGATGATTACAACTTGCATATAGATTGTAGACTTAGAATTAGCAAAAATATGCTAGTAGAAACTCGTGGCAATTCACATGCATTAATTGTAAGTGATCCATAGTGACATGCAAGGTATGCACAAAGTGAAATGGACACATGCATGATGATTTGTACATTTCTAGTTAGAACTAGGACACTTGGAAAAAGTAGGTAGAGATTCATGCATGAGATGTGACAAATGTCACATAGACTCTAGTTTTCACTTTAGATGTCATCAAATGATGGATGGATGTGGTTCTACCTCAAGCTACCTCAAACTCCATAAATATGTGTAGCTCTCCTCATAATTTCTGATGAAGAACCAAAGCTTTGTAGCTATCTCTTGCCATTTTGGATCCACACAATTTTTGCTTGTTATCTCTCTATCTTTCTCTCTCTAACTCGTGTTGAGGCTAATGCCAATACACTCATTTCTTGTACTTTTGCTCATTTATGATTCATTGCTATCATTCTCTGTTGCTTAGCATGCTAGATTGTGGTTAAGACATAACTTCTATACTAGATCTTGCTAATCAATCTAAAATCAGGTTATTGTGCTAATCATAAAGCTTAATTAGATCTACCGTACTTGTGAATCTTCTCCACACGTGTGAATTCTAGAAATTTTGTCACACACTTGACTTAATTGATACAAAATCAAAGTAGATATTTACAAATATGAAAAGTACTTTCTTTCACATGTGGGAACAGGCTCCACATGTGTGAAATCAGATCATGAACATTGTACTCATGATTGATCTTTATTTACAATAAAAAATGACAAGTGAGAAGTGACAATTTTCAACATGCAATAACCGGTTTCGTATCGCTATGTTTGGTTCTGAGCAAATCCATGCTATTCAGAACATTCGATTCTACCAATGGCATTTAGGACTTGGTTATGGATAGGTTTGGTTAGCTATTTATAAGGGATTTCCAAGATTTTTACCAGGTGTTAGGGCAGATCCGTGCCATTCTAACCCTTGAGTAAATAGTACATATCCTATGCATATCCATGATGTCTAAGAGTACTATTTTGGAAACTCTATTTTTGGATAGAGGTATGGACTACTTTAAGAGCGGTGAGAAAGACTTGTTAAGCCGGTTTGTAATAGCAGTACAGTTTAAGCTAGAATGTCATTATACATGAAGCAAGGGAAAGCATAAAAGTTGGATATGTGAATATAACGGAAAGAAAACTTCCAAAGCATATGTCATTTAGAATCTGTAGTATAACTATTGTCCATGATGTATAACCTGAAACTCATTAGGAGAAGCCATACCTGGATGATTGTAGACATATTATCCTGAGAGGATGACATGCTATTCCCTTGTGCAATTTGCTTTCTTTAGAATACAAACGTACATAAAGTCTTAATCACATATTGTCTATCCATCTTTCTTAAGAATCAAACTTTGCCTTAGCATGTTTTTTGCCAATAGAGCATGTCAAGAAGCGTTTAGGTCAAGCCATTCTAAATGACATACCTGTGTAGAGACTAAGCAATGTGGTTTGAAATCGAACCTAAACAAGTGTAGTAGAAGGTCGTAGTAGCAATTGATGCTACATCATCACAAAACGTAGATGATCATTTAATGTTCAAGGGTTACTACATCATTACGAGATGTTTATAGCATTTGAGAAGGCAAAAAAGTCTTGTGGTGCTGATAATATGCTTCACAAAGTGATTGTTAGGTCATTGTCCATACAACTACAAAACCGGTTTGCACTACTCTAAACAAACTTGTTAAGCACTAAAAGAAAGCCATGTATTCTTCCTACAGTCCATTTTGGTGAATGAATCAACTAAATTTCATAGAATATGTGTGTTGGAGCATGTTGTCCATTGTTGTGGACAACGACTAACATTTACTGATTCTTAGTTCTATCACTGTCTATCCACAGACAAGCATAGATGTATTGTTTACATTGCTGTCTAGCCATCAAAAGACATACATTGATTAACAACTGAAGCTGTTTATGGTCCAGCACTGCCTAGAAGGCATAGAAATACATTCTACAAGATGAACATGATGCAAAGTGATCCATCTCTATCTATATGGTAGAGAGATTCATACTTTGAGATGAGAGAAATAGAAAAGTGGTCCATCACTGATTAGCGAGCCACATAAATGATGATTCAACACCATTACGTCATTATACAAAGCTATGAGCATACATATTACTAAGAAGTATAAGACAAGGTGCATAAAGCCAAGATGGATTTTTCTTTTGAGTGAGAAAAACATAGTATATACAAGCGACTTCTTTCACATATCTCATGGTGGTAGTCTGGCATCCTTGTCTGATTAGTGTCTCATTAGGATGTGAAGGCACTTTGAACATCCAAACCATCCTCATCAAGAGTAAGATTACCTTGCTTGTCTCCTTGATCTCTCTTCTTCTTGTAGCACTCACTTGCAAAGTGTCCTTTGATGCCACAATAGAAGCACTTCAGCTTTGATCTATCCTTCTTTTTGCCATTGAAGAAGCATCCACTTGATCTTGCCCTTTAGACCACTTACTTTTGGTTTTGCCCTTGAATTTGCCCTTTGTGAACATAGCATCCTTTTGAAGTGTCCATGTAGATCCACCTCTTGCTTGAAGCCTATATTCTTCATTGATCAAGATCTCTTGAAGATCCATCAAACTTGGAAAAGTATTTTGAATAGAAATATTTTGAACAATGTTAGCATGAGCATCCAACAAGCCATTAAAAGTTTTCTTGAATAAGCTCTCCTTCCTTAATGCTTTCAACAATGCAAGCCAACTCATCATTGAATGCTTTCATCCTCAAAACGAAAGTACTTGGACTTTCTTCATTTTTTTGAAAACAAGAAAATATTTGCCTTCTTAGAGTCAACACTCTAGAAGTAGACTTGGATTCATAAAGCTTCTTCAATGAATTCCAAGCTTCCAAAGATGATGTGCACTTACCAACTTCCTTGAAAAGCTCATTGGTAACATTCATCTTTATCATGTGTAGAGCCTTCTTGGCCCTCTTGTCATATCTCACTTGATCTTGTTGTATGGTTGGTCTCTCCTTCAAACCTACAACAAAATCCAAAACATCATTCATCTCAAGAAGTGATTCCATCCTCACTTTCCACAATGAATAGTTGCTTGAGGTAAGCCTATCATTGGCTTCCAACATGACTCCAGTTGAGGTTGCCATGTAGCAATGACCTAATCTTCTCTTTCAACCTGTTTCTATGCACAAAGCACTCTTTTGAGCAACAACAAATGCTTTCAAAAGAAAACGCCAAGATTTGAAACTCTCTCACAAATTCTCTTCTAGCACTTATACCAAGCAAATCAACACATAATATCATGGAATCTTGATCAACCTATGATCTATCCTCAATCTAACGACTTTTGCCACTTCCTAAGATTGAAACACACTCAAATGAAGTCCAGTAACCTCACTATCTAGAGATCCAATCAAAATTAGGGTTACCAGGCCTTTTAGCTATTAATATACACATAGTTTAAATTTTCCACACTTTATCTTGATATAATATGAAATGATATGGACCAATTTTACTTTTCAGCTTTATGTAACCTTGTTGGAATATGAATAAAGGCTACAAAGGGCTCAGTCTTGCTTTGTCAAGAGGAACTATGTGACATTTTGTATCTCTCACTCTCTCTCTCTCTCTCTCTCTCTCTCTCTCTCTCTCTCTCTCTCTCTCTCTCTCTCTCTCTCTCTCTCTCTCTCTCTCTCTCTCTCTCTCTCTCTCTCCGAGCTAGGTTATTTTGTTGGCAAGGCTACTTATACAAAAAGGTGTTTGAAAAAGGGTCCACATTTAACCAATCAGAACAACGAGTTACATGTATGATGACGAGCAAGCTACGTGCATTTGGCATCCCAACTAGAGCAATCCTTGGTCGGAGGTCGAACTATCCCCGGAAATCGTTGAGGCACGCTTTTCTCAATCACTCTTGTTTTTCTATTGAATAGCTATTTTCACGAATGATTGGTATGTGATGAGTGTCATTTTAATATAACCTTATTTCTCTTTCATTCATGCTTTTGAAATTATTTATTGGTGTTGCAATCATATGTGCATGAGCTAGCTAGTTAGATAGTACATAAAGTTTCTATGTGACTACATTCTCATGAGGCTCACTAGTCGTTAGGCATGTAGTATGATGATATTGGCAAATTGTTGTTTTACTGAATTTGAACGTTTGACTTTTTTTTTCGTGAGTTAAATGTTTTCATAACAATACCGTATAATATAAGCTTTTGTTGATCCTCTTGAAACATGGAGGAAACAGTGCACCCATATGTGGGCCTTGGTATTTTGCAAGTAAATTTTTTGCGAATTTCTTTCTTGCCATGACTCAACAAAAAGACTTTTTTATGCTACTACTTCAATGTTTATTATTAAAAATGTGGTTTGCTACATAGTTAAAAATGTCACAAAGTAAAAAAAATTCAAATTAAATTTTTCTTTCCAGCCTCCAAAGGTAGCACGGTGAGACCGCTTGAATAAAAAAAAATTTGGACGGTCTCACCGTGCACACCGGCGTGCTAGGTTTGGAGGCTACAAAGTTTTTTCCTCATTTCATATAGCATGCCGGTGTGCTATCTTTAAAGGTTGCAAAAAAAAAAAAATTAGTTGTTTTCCTTAGCACGTACGTAGGCTTAATATGTTTGGAGGTTGAAAACAATATGTTTCTATTCAAAATTTGATTCTCATAAATTGCTTTTCTATTTTATAATTTACTCGGCTAGCACATCAGCATGCTATTAAAATCAACTCCAAAAACAAATTCAAAAACTTCATTTTTTTGAAATAAAAAATTGCAAGCTAGCACGCTGGCATGTAGCTTTTACAACTTCAACAACACTTTTTTTTAATAAAAGTAAACCTATATTTATAGAGTAACAAAGTATTTTGTGAGGGACTATTTAAAATTTGACGGATAATCAAAGTTTAAGTATGCATCAAACCACAATTCTTATTCTTCAAAAATCATGTAGTGGCATAAAAAGCGTAGCACACCATGTGCTACAATTTTGTTGGATCATGGGTAGAAGAAACTCAAAAAACTCGCAAAAAATTTACTCGTAGAATGTCAAAACCCCCCGTACGTGGTTGAAACACACCTCATGGGCTAGAAATGAATCAACAATTGCAATATCTAGGACTTGCCCGCCCAGGCTACCTGGTGAAACACATAGGCCATGGGAAGTGAGCACCCGAACACCTAGCAAACTAGGTGAGTCGGTTCCCCAAGGAATATGAGAGAATCTACTGAGCAATCAATCTAAAATTGGCACTAACTAGTGATCTTGAACGTTAGTAATAAAATTCATCTATGATGTGGACAATTCCTACTTATATGTATTTTATGCCAAATTCTATAAAATTTTGCTCATTGTACATATAGATTTCTCCTGATTTTGTGAAGATTTTTGCTTGTTTTATCTCAATTTTTGTTGACAAAAATTCAACTAACATTGGCGGCTTTCACTGGGTCTGTTGGAGGATTTGAGAATATTGAGACAATCCTAGTAATTAGATTATTCATTTACTAGTAGTTAATAAGTGATAGAGATTTGGCGCCTTGCGTGTGTAAGTCCAACCCAATGATCACATAGTTATTTGATTGGTTAGAAGTTCATAGAGGGACTTTAGGCCAAATTGTAGGAATGAAATGTAATAGGGCCTATTAGTCAAGTAAGTGAATAAAAGTGGGGTTCCCCTCAAATTCAAATTCAAATTCAAATAATGAGAGAGGTAGGAATCGGCGAATAGGCTTTGAGGCCAAGTGCCTTAGAATTCACTATAAATAGGGATGATTTGTAATTCATTTCTTATGTTCAATGAAGAAGGTAAAAACTCTACCAAATTGCATTTGGATGTCCTAGCCCTTCTCCTTGCTCCACCTCTCATGTTTTCTTTGGATCTTTTGGATTTTCTAATCAGCTGATTGTCGGCCAGTTGTACTGACAGAATTCTTCGGCGGTGTATTCTTTCTCAGGAGACCACACAGATCATTTTGCTTTCACATGAAGGCATGGGTGGAGGTCATGTTGCATCTGACATTACAGTTCGCAAGGTCCTGCAATCATGATGTTGGTGGCCAACGATTCATAAAGACACGGAGGAGTACTTGAAAAAGTGCGATGTGTGCCAAAGGGCAAGGAGACCAACGAGATTGAACTATGATCTACTGAACCCAGTCTTAGCCCAAGCACCTTTTGAAAAATGGGGATTGGATTATATTGGTCCAATTCACCTTGCAACAAGGAGTTCCCAGGCTCGATACATAATCGTAGCCACATACTACCTCACCAAATGGGTCGAAGCCAAGGCAGTAAGAGTAGCTGATGCTAGGACCACTGCCAAGTTCCTTTATGAAAATATCATTGTGCGCTTCGGATGCATGGTGGAACTAGTCAGTGATCGCGAAAGCCATTTCATCAATGAGACCATCAAGGTCCTGTTGGAGGAATTCTTCGTGATCCACATAACCAGTACGCCTTATTATCCTCATGGTAATGGGCAAGCAGAATCATCCAATAAGATCCTATGTAGCGTGCTCACGAAAACAGTTGAAGCTAGCAGATCAGATTGGGAACACAAGTTGCATGCTGCACTGTGGGCATTCAGGACAACATATAAAGGGAGCACTGATTAAACACCCTTCCAATTGATATATGGTCAGGATGCTGTGATGCCAGTAGAGTTTTTAGTTCTTTCATTAAGGATTTCCACCGTGCAACATCTTAATGAGTCCAAATGTCTACAGCTACGCCACGAAGCTCTACATAAACTCTGTGAAACAAGCTTACTAGTTGTGCATGCACTGGCCGCTGAAAAGGAAAGACGCAAAGCTTGGCATGATTGCAGATTACAAAAGAAGGATCTTCGTTCAGGAGATTTGGTCCTGATGTATAAAACCATGTTGATCAAGGGGAAGTTAAAATTCACGGGCGAAGGTCCTTATAGGATCAAGGAAATTCTTAATCATGGGGCCGTGAACTTAGAGATGGGACGCCATTCGACACACCCATCAACGGTAGCCGGTTGCACAAGTATTGGCCACCACAGTAAGACAGATCTAGATTAAAGGTGGGACGTTACAAAAAGTTAATCTGCTCAGCCATCACCACTAGATCTAAGGAGATCAAGCTAAATCAAGCTAAATCCATCAAGATTCAGCCAGATCTGGCAAGATTGAGAAAATCCATCAGAATCCAAGGAGGATCCAGATTTTGAGAGGGTAAAAAGGAAAGCAGATCATCAGATTAACTGATGGATCTACTACCAAGAATCCATCAGAACTTCCAGAGCACTACCAATAGTTAGATCAAGCCTGGATGAAGTTGATTACCAGTTTACAAAAGTTAAAAATCAGAAAATCTCGAGATCTTGTCAAAAAACACTCTGAAAGAGTACTTTTTTAATGATTTTTTGAGATCCCCTAGGAGATAGCTCTTGAAAATTGGACAGTCACCAGATCTGACCTAGATGCATCCATGAAAATCTCTACGAGAGTTCTTGATGGAGGAACCATTATTTTTTAGTGTATGTGAGAGTTCCTAGAAGCAGAATTTTCAAAACCCTCGCAGAGCATCAAGATTATCTTACCAACTCTCGCAAGGTGCCTAAATCGAATTAGAGCAGTGAAATTAGCCTGCCTACATGGTCTGATCTTGAAAAGCCAATCACAAAAATAAGTTGTGCGAGAGATCACTTCCTACGAGAGTTGAACCCTCGTAGACAGTCTGAACTCTCGCAGAACCTTCACATAGCAATCAAATCACCTTCTGAACTCTCGTAGACTTCGCTGAGGTCTTAGAATTTTGTGAAGAAGGTGCCTGCCAAAATTTGGGTGGAACTGAACAAGAGAAAGTGAGTTTCACCTAATACGCACTCTAAATTCCACTATATAAGTGCTGAATTCGAGTCATTTGTCACCTTTGCTAGTGAAGCTCTGCCGAAATTTCCACCGAAAATACCAAGTTTTCTGTTTTCAACCAAACTTCCTACCAGCTGTCATCTGCTCATATTAAACACTGATTTGCACTCTGAACTACAATCATTGTCCTCCAACACTCATTATTCTCAATTTTCTACTATTTCCACATCTTTTTTCATTTTCTACCATTTTTTTTGCTTTTTTGACTTTTTCGACCACTAATCATCATTGCTAACATGGCCTCCTCATCCTTTGAAGACTCTGGCGCCAAACAGGTGATCCATCGTGACATCCCCGAGGGCACGCAGATTTGGCCTCTACCCTCTGACACTTTGATCCAACCATGGCTGTAGACAGCCGGCCCACTCCTTGAAGCAATGGGTTTTTAATCGGTGCTCTTCCATTCTGACATTAACATGGGCCTCGCCCTTCACGCTTACGCCACCTGGGACGAGGACAAGTCTCGTTTCCACTTCCTGTACCAAGGTACCACGTACAAGGTCAGGATTAACGCCGACTCAATGATCACCATTGGCATTATGTCCGGTGATCGTCAACCCATCTCCCATCGCCATGCCAAAGCTCTGATCAAACCATTCGTCACCCAAACCACACCAAAATTTCCCATCCAGACTAACAATGGTTACCTGATAGAAGCTATCACAGAACCCGTCATTTAGGTGGCTGCGCATCTGTTGAATAACTTTCTGGTTATTTCAACATTTCACAAGGACAGAATCCAGTCTACGCTACTGAGTCAAATGTGCAAAAATTACAAAAAGGACCAAGAGTGGATCCTAATCTGATCCTCAAGAGCGATTGGTTGTCAGATTACTTGATCTATCAATCTACTTCAGATTAAGATCAATCTAGATCAATTCTAGACACAAAATCCTAACAAGAACAATCATTAATTGAAGGTAAGTGTACTTTATGGTTTCACGCGTGTGAAAAATTGTCTGAGTATGGACTCCAACCTGAAAATCAAGTACACATTGATAGAACCTCAAAACAATCAAAACAAATGTAGACAAATGGAGAGAATCACTCAAAATTGCTTCCAAAACCAAGATTGGTGTCTCGCCTTGATTATGGCCAAATGTGGCTCTATATATACAATAAGTGGGAGCTCATGGTACTAATCATCCCTCTGATCCCACATGTGTGAAGGTTCTTTGTCATATGATGATTCATCATGCAAAACTGACACTTGGACAAAACCTTCTATTTTGAGCACTTTTGGGTCCATTTTCCTTCTATATGGAGATCTACTTGGAAATCTTCTAGAGGTCAAAATTCGCCTACTTCAACTTATTCCACACATGTGAGCTGTCCTCTACACATGTGATATGACACCTAACCAAAGGATGTGGCTCATGCAATCAATAGATTGATGTCATGTGTCATATGTCTAGAAAACTAGTTTTTGGCATTTTTAGCCACTAGAACTTGAATTAAATCATATGTACAACCTATATGATTATGGTACATGACAAGTACACTATTTTCACACGTGGGAACAGGCTCCACACATGTGTGTTTACCTATATACAAGATTTTTGGCCTCTAGCAAGCTTATTTTTGCATTTGTCACACTCCTCAAAAATCTAGCTTGATGGAAAACATGATGATCTTGAACTTGACTCCATGGGCTGAATTGGTCTTTGCTGGTTCAAAAGGTGTGAAGATCAGCCAATGAGCTTGATGTTGATATGAAATCACCATATCCACGATAGTGCTTCTTTGATGTTGACATCTTTGATGAGCTTGAGAGCTTTGCACCATCCTAGCACCTCCAAAATTGATTCCTTCCAATTTTCATGTAGGTGCTTGACCTTGAGGCTTGTTCCTTCTTCATGTGCATGCTCCTTCATGAGAAAATAAATATTTCTTCTTGATTTATTAGGATCACAAAGATCTACCATCATGTTACCACAATCTAGAGAATTAGACTCATCCAGATTGGCAAGACTATGCATGCTATAATAACAAAGTGTTTGCATCATATCTTCATGCTTGTTTGCCATGCTAATCTCAGATCCAATGAGGCTAAATACTTCATTATGGAGATAAGTGTCTTTAGAAGATGATTCACTTACTCTCATAAAGAGTTTACAATCTGCCTCAATACAAATTTTCAAACTATGAGTGAACAAATCACTTTTGCTCTTACATGACTTAAGAGCATACATTTGATGAAATAACCATTTGCTTTCTAATTGATTTAAAATCAATTTCAACCTTTTAAGAACATCATCTATGTTCTCAAGAGAGACTTCATACTCAAGTAGTACGCTTTACTCCAATTTTGAGATGCAATGATCTCACTAAAGCAAATTGATTTATCAAATGACACTGAGAGAAGTAAGTGACTTTCAAGAGACTAGATTTGAACATCTTCAATAATCTAGAATGATCTACAAAAGATCTAGCTCACAAACCTAAGAATCAATCTTCACACTAATGACTAGTCACATGGAAACTTTGCTTTGATCACTAAGACAAAAGCACACAATCTTTGAATCAAATCACAAAAGAAATCAGATCCAATCTCCTATTGGTCTCATCAAATACCAACGACTCTTTCTTTTGAAAGTTGAAATGGATATAAAAAGATTTGACACCTAGATTTTCCTTTTCACTTGACTAGTTCTCTCAACACTTGAGATTCTTGAACAAAAGATGGGTTTTGTTTCAAACACCTAGAAATCAAACTTAATCACTTCTTTTGGACTCACTCTTGACCCAAATAATCTCACTCTTGAGATTTAGAATGAATTTTATTTGATCTGAAAACAAACTATACCACCAATTTTTCACAAAGCTTAAAAATTAGACAACTAGAGATTCACAAAGATCTCAACCATGCATGAATACTCAAATATGGACTCCTCCTCATTCTAGACATCAAATGGGATCACAAATTGACCCTCACACTCTCACAAAGAAAGTTGAATAGAACTAATTTGAATTTCATACATACTATGTCAATTTTTGCTCAACAAATTGAATTCAATCAATCCTATTGGATTCCACCAATTACTCTACTTTTAAGACTTGGAATGAAATTCAAAATCAAAGTTGTGATTTTTCTCACTAAGATATTGTGCTTCAAAGAGCTAATGCCACTTAGAAAGATTTGATCACTTAGGAAGAGACAAACTCTCCACCAATAACAACACAAAATGAGCTTCTAGATCTTGCCCTCTACAAAGGAAGGAACTCTTAGAAAATTGGATCTCTCTCTACACATTTGCCATAGACACCTTAATGACTCTTTTCAAACCTTACAATAACTCAAAAAAATTGAGTATGGTTGAGAAATGTGACTTGGATCTCAATCTCTTTTCTAGAACTCTCAATTGAAGCCAATCTATGTCAGACCATCAAGGGAAAAGAACTGCAAGCCTTACCCACCCTCCAACCACAACCGACGTGGCGACAACAATTATTTGAGAGAGACTATGCGACCGTTAGGGCTTACGTGACGAGTCTGCGACAGTTACGGGTGAATGTGCATTTCCTGCCATGTCCAAGAAGATCCAAATGGGCGGAATGCGGCACTCCTCTGGACCAGATCAACAATTTCAACTTGCCAATCATCAAATCCGAATATGGGTGGACAACGGATGTAGACGCCAGAAAGGCTCTCTCCGCATTCGCCAGTCACTACATCAATTGCCCCGATCCCACAGTCCGCGCGGCAGCCACTTACGTCAGAAACTTGGAATATTTAATGGGCATTGAAACAAAATGGGATGATTTTCGTCCCTCCATATTTTTTGATCCAAATAAGGAGCTCACTTCCGACAAAGTCGAAGACCAGCTGCCAGTCGCTAGCGTATATTACCGAGTTGCATTCCTTGGAGATCCTTGGATGAAACGATTCCAAGCATGGGTGGATCAGGAATGGCTGACAGGAGTCCACAAGTCCTTCCACATGCCAAAGGACTCGAAGAAACTAGACCATCTCAACTTCATGAAAGACGTTACGGGCTATCTCATCCACCAGAGGCGGTCCAAGAGAATGCTATACTAAACCGACAGAGTGCCGAGGGACCGACACTACTTCAGGTCGTGGGTCCTGTTGGGGGTATTCCCAACAAAATGTAAATAAATAAAATCCTCCAATAAATTGTGTTGTGAGGGCGTGGCATCCTGCGTGTATAAGCCCATGGCCAAATGAGCACGCAATTGAAGTTGTAAATAAAATAAACTTGACTTGGGCCTTCTAATTAAAATAAAACTAGAGGCCCAATGTCATTTTTAAACTTAAAGATCACGTTTTAGAGTTGGGTCCAAATTGGGACTCACATGAATCTTGTGATTTCTAATGTACTTTTTGTGGACCCTTGGATCAAGTTGAATCCAAGATGAATGGATAGGATCATTGTAAATATTAGCCAATAAGATTGAGGGGCAAGGGCCTTTCCCATTTTATAAAAAGACACCATTTGTACACTATTTCCATGATTAATGAGAAGGAGGAAACTCTATCACTTTTGGAAGAGAAGCATCCTCATTTGCTATTCACTACTTGCTATTGCTCTTGATTGTGTTTTCCATTGTTTTTTATTTCCATGTTTATTGTTTGTCATAGTGAATGTTTTTTCATTAGCAAGCATAAGGAGCATTTGAGCTAACCTCCACCCTCAGTCTCTATCTCTCTCTTTCTCTTCCCTTCTCAATCTCTTCTTTTCCATTTCTTCTCTTCAACCAAAACTATGATGAATGTTAGTGTAGAGGAGTAGAGTTAAAGGGGAGAAGTATAGTGGTGAGTAGAGTTAAGGGAGAGTTAGTATGGAGATTTGGTGAAGATCAAGCACAAAAAGTGATTTTGAACCCTCGCAGACAGTGAAATTGTCACTTCTTGCTAGAGTTAACTCTTGTAGAGAATTCTATAGTGAAATTTGACCTAGATCCAGCTACTGTGAAGCTTGCGAGAGTTACTTCCCAGAGATCTGAAAGATATCAAGTTTTTTACCTGAAAAAACAGCGAAAGAACCCTCACACAACCAACCCTTGCACAAGGTAACCCTCGCAAACCAGATCAATGGAAAGATCTACATCAGATCCAGCTACTGTCAAAATCTCAGGTCAATCAGTGCAAGGGGTAAAAAGTTATCAAGGAAAAACCACCGTAAAGGGCCTAAAATTCATTCCGGCCGATCAAATCGATCAAATCCTTGAAGATCTAGACTGCATCCTACTGTATAAGTAAGATCCAATCACTTTGGAACCCACCATTGGATGAATATGAGATCAGGATAATCAATAGCACGAAGTATAGCAAATAAGGCACCACACCTTCCCAGATTAACAGTTGTGCAACAAGAGACAGGATCGGAACCAGAACCAATGGATCCAATGGGCCAACTTGTACCTGTCGCACCCTCGCATGTAGTTTGGAGAGCACCACGGATGGAGATACCAAAATATGACGGATCATCAGATCCCATCCGATTCCTCCAAATCTAAGAGCAAGCTTGTGAAATCTACGGCGAACGGACACCTGCAGAGAAGCTGATGCTATTCCGTATGTCCTTAGTTTCAGTGGCTCAGGATTGGTTTTTTAACCTGTCAGAGGAAGAGAAATCCACCTGGGAAGTGGTTGAAGCGGCTCTCATTACGCGCTTTAAGCCAATGAAGTTCCTGCAAGACCCGTTTCTCCTGTTCAGCAAAGTCAAGATGGGAAAACGAGAAAGGATCCGAGACTATATTGAACGGGTCAAACATCTACGACCCGAGTGCAGTGTAGTCCTCACTCCCGATCATGCGGTGATCATGTGGTTCCTAGCTGGATTACCACGGAGCATCAGAAGAGAACTGAAATGACGGGAGCAGTACGCTACCTTGCAAGAAGCTATGGAAATGCCATCAGGGAAGAGGATGAGGGATCTGACAACGAATATCCTTCCACCCACACTCCTACTCCCTCGATCACATCATCATCATCAAATGCATCCACTCTATCCACAACACTGTTGTTGGAGCAAATGACAAAATTACACAAACAGCAGATGGAACAACTTACAACGCAGTTTGACCATAAACTGAAGACCTTACAGGGAACTGTAGCAGTAACTCCACATCAACCGGAACCAAACCAGCTGTAGTATCCTCGGTATGCACGCAAAACCATATAGCAAACGAGTGTCTAATCCTAAAGCAAAATCTGAGCCTGACACATAGATTCTGCCATCTGTGCAATGCAACATCACACGATACGACATTTTGCCTGT
Organism: Diphasiastrum complanatum; assembly: GCA_029204225.1. Taxonomy (NCBI): domain Eukaryota; kingdom Viridiplantae; phylum Streptophyta; class Lycopodiopsida; order Lycopodiales; family Lycopodiaceae; genus Diphasiastrum; species Diphasiastrum complanatum. The sequence continues at coordinate 46,375,162 of CM055105.1, forward strand.
TTAATCCCAGGGTTGTTCAACAAAATAGAAGTCCTTATCAGACTTCTTATCCTTACCATCAAGGGACACCTAACGCGACACCAATGTATGGTGCACCCAATCAACCACAACGCATGGCCTTACATGCTCCACCAGGGCCAGCCAATCAACAAGTGGCCCATGTAAACCTGACAACAATAGAACAAGAAATGGAAATGCCACCTCAACCTGAGCAGCAGCAGTGGTACGGACTAGATGAACCATTTATGGATCCTGCCATAAATGAATATGTTTCGGCTTATGCAACTCAAACTCAACGTCAAGGTGGAAGAAATTACGGCTGCTACGGATGCGGCGAGGGACACATAACTGCAGAATGTCCCTACAAGGGACAATATACAACCTCCTGCGGGGATTGCGGTTATGGACACTGTTTCAAGAATTGTCCATTTAATCCTGGAACCAGTGCACCTCTTAACCTCATTGCCATACAGCAACCAGCAGTTCCAGCGGGGATGCCATCAAGAGGTCGAGAAGACCACGCTCCTGTGTTAGATGTTATGCGAGCACATAAGAGGAAGGAAGTAGCTCCCTCACCATCACCATCGGTCACTGACGACCAACCCTCAACTTCAGCACCATATCCAAATGTGAGGGAAGAGAGAAGACAGTACCAGAAAATAAGACACTGGGTACAAAAAGCACAAGAGGATAAAAAAGAGCAAGAACAAAACAATCCCACAGAACCTCCAATCGATGTCGAACGGGAACTGCAAATGGGCTCACCACTACGCACTGATTAGAATGATCGGTTGCACCAACATGAACCACCTTTTCATATGGTGGAGCCTGAGGAATGACGCACTGGAAGGCTCACACTCTTGCTGTCAAGCCATGTTAGTTTACCACTCGGAGAACTACTGCGGATTGCACCACAAGCGAAAAGCCTTTTAGCTGAATGGGCCAAAGCGGATGAGGAGCCAGTAGCGCCTGAGCCCATATATTGTGCAGGCTATGATGAAACAAGTAACGTCTTCCACATCGAAGCAGCATGGGAAAGTGAGTAACACAACATCACTTTGCCAATCAAACACAAGAGATACGAGGACGAGGCACAGTGGTAGATGGAGGATCGGGTGTCAATTTGATTTCCACTACTTTGTACAAAAAATGGAGTATGCAAGGATTGAAGCCAGCCAGATTCGCCATCAAGATAGCAGATCAATCTTGTGTGAAACCAGAAGGTGTAGTTGCTGATATTCCCATAAAGATAGCATGCATGCAATATGTGATTACTTTTGTGGTTATGTATATGACATTTTGCCCATTTAACCCCAGGGTTGTTCAATAGAAAAGAAGTCCTTATCAGACTTCTTATCCTTATCATCAAGGGGCACCTAACACGGCACCAAGGTACGACGCACCTAATCAACCACAATGCATGGTCTTACCTGCTCCACCAGGGCTAGCCAATCAACAAGTGGCCCATGTAAACCTGACAACAGCGGAACAAGAAATGCAAATACCTCAACCTCAGCAGCAGCAGTGGTACGGACCAGATGAACCATTTATGGATTCTGCCATAAATGAATATGTTTTGGCCTATGCAGCTCAAACTCAATGTCAAGTGGAAGAAATTACGGCTGCTACGGATGCAGCGAGGGATGCAAAATTGCTGAATGTCCCTACAAGGGACAATATACAACCTCCTGCCGGGATTGCGGTTATGGACACTATTTCAAGAATTGTCTATTTAAACCTGGAACCAGTGCACCTCTTAACCTCATTGCCATACAACAACCAGCAGTTCCAGTGGGGATGCCATCGAAAGGTCGACAAGACCACGCTCCTATGTTAGTTGTTATGCGAGCACAGAAGAGGAAGGAAGTGGCTCCCTCACCACCACCATCGGTCACTGACGACCAACCCTCAACTTCAGCGCCATATCCAAATGTGAGGGAAGAGAGAAGACAATACCAGAAAATAAGACACTGGGTACAAAAAGCACAAGAGGAGGAAAAAGAGCAAGAATGAAACAATCCCACAAAACCTCCAGTCGGCGTTGAACGGGAACTGCAAATGGGCTCACCATTATGCACTGATCAGAATGATCGGTTGCACCAACATAAACCACCTCTTCACATTGTGGAGCCTGAGGGACCACGCACTGAAAGGCTCACACTCTTGTTGTCAAGCCATGTTAGTTTACCAATCGGAGAACTACTGCGAATTGCACCACATGCGAAAAGCCTTTTAGCTGACTAGGCCAAAGCGGATGAGGAGCCAGTAGCGTCTGAGCCCATATATTGTGCGGGCTATGATGAAACATGTAACGTCCTCCACATCGGAGCAACATGGAAAAGTGAGGAACACAACATCACTTTGCCAATCAAACACAAGAGATCCGAGGACAAGGCGACAGTGGTAGATGGAGGATCGGGTGTCAATCTGATCTCCACTACTTTGTACGAAAAATAGGATTTGCAAGGATTGAAGCCAGCCAGATTCGCCATCAAGCTAGCAGATCAATCCTGTGTGAAACCAAAAGGTGTAGTTGCTGATATTCCCGTAAAGGTAGCAGGCATGCAGTATGTGATTACTTTTGTGGTCATGGATATACCTGAATCTCCATCTGCATACCGTGTTTTACTGGGAAGACCATGGTTGAGGACTGCGCAAGTAGTACACAACTGGGGTACAGGGAAACTCACCTTCGAGAACAAAGAACATGCTATAAAGGTAGATCCAACCACATGGGCGGTGAAACCTATTGCACCCAAAGCTGATGACGGATCATCCACGATAGATCATACGATTGATTGCCCAAGGCCAGCCAAGGGAGGTCACTATCATTCAGAGACGGATGTCATGAGATGGACGTATGCATTAGCAACTATTGACTGCCAGGCATGTTAACATGAATCAGATCCAGAACCGAGTACATCTTCACCCAAATGTTACACTATGGACACACCAATCACATTTGGGGTGAATATGATAAACGTAGCATGGTTGTCAACGGAGCTGATTGAAAACCCAGTGGACGATGATCTAGTCCCTTGGAAACATGCTCTAACTTATGATAAGGAGATTGAGCTGACTGATGAACAAGTCCTACACCACATGGACCCAGATCGTTACGGAACCAAAAAGGTACCAGCTCAACCACCACAAAGGTCTGCTATGGCGAAAGTCTCAAGGATCAAACCACCCAAGGCACCTGCGAATAAGAAGAATCTATTGAAGCAACGCTACAACCAGGTGATCCGATGGAGTGACCTACCCGAAGAGGCAATAGCTACAGTAGACGTTGATATTTGCAACCATGAGGCGAATGTCACAGTAGTCCCGAAGAAAGACAACAAGGATGGACCCACCAAAATGACAAAAAAGGGCAAAAAGAAGGTGTTGGATTCCCTGAAGTCAATCAAGTAAAGTGGTGAGTAGAGTTAAGGGAGAATGTAGGAAATTAACTAAAAGTAGCATCTATGCATAGTTAGGCACCTATCCAGTGATCTAACCTTTGTTGTTTCAAACGGAAGGGCTATACTACAAGAGATCTTCAATGCCACAGTGGTGCCGTTGCCGGGGATCGAACCCGGGTTGTCCGCGTGACAGGCTTGATCTCCTTTGCTTGAACCTTTTCCCTCACAAAGTGGTGAGCAATCCCTATGTGCTTGCTCCTTGCATGGGCTTGATTGGTTGTCACAATATATGATTGGCTGCTCCTCTCCATGACTTGCAACTCCACCAAAAGCCTCTTCAACCACAAGATCTCCTTTGTTGTTGATGTTAATGCCTTGTATTCAGACTCGGTTGAAGATAGAGTAATTGTGTCTTGCTTTTTGGAAAGCCAAGACACTATGCCATTGCAAAGAAAGGTTACAAAAGCACTTGTGGACCTCCTATCCACTTTATCACCTGCCCTCAAAGCAAGGTTAGATCCATGATACAAAATGCCAAAGTTCTTGGTGGCCGAGATGTACCTCAACACCCTTTTAGCGTTTTTCCAATGACAAACCAATGGATTTTGCATAGATTGGCTTAGCTGACCTACACTATAACTTAGATCAGGTCTAGTTATAGTAAGATAGATCTGGGAGCCTACAAGCCTTCTATATAGTGTGATGTCCTCAAAGGATGCTTCATCATCACTATTAGAGACTCTCACATTTTGCTCCATAGGAGTTTCTACTCCTTTATAATCTTTCATTTCAAACTTTTCTAAAATAGAAGAAGCATATCTGGATTGACAAAAAACTCAAATCTTTGCCTCTTGATACTTCTATTCCTAGTATGAAATGAAGAACAGCAAGATCCACCATCTTAAACTCTTTAGACAATGCTATTTTCACTTCTTGTATACCATTATGATTATTTCCACTAAGGATAATGTCATCTACATACAAAATGAGGATGATGACTTTACCATCATTGAATCTTAAGTACAAGGAAGGATCATAAGCACTTACAACAAAATTAATAGAGTTTAAGAAAGCAATCAACCTAGAGTACCAAGCTCTAGGTGCTTGCTTAAGCCCATAAAGGCTTCTTAGCAACAAACATCCTTTTCCTTCTTGATCTTCTTTGATGAAGCCCTCGGGTTGTCTCATGAAGATCTCCTCTTCACTGTTCCTCAATTGCGTTATACTACACAAGAAAAGAAATTGTTTGTTGTAATCCATGCACTTAAACCCTGGAGATACTACTTGTATGGTAGTAAGTTTGTAGTGTATACGGATCACCAGCCTCTTAAGTATTTTTGTAGATAACATGATCTTCGGGGGAGAAAAGCTCGATGGGCTGAGTTGATGCAAGAACTCGATCATGAAATCTATTACATAAAAGACAGCTCTAATCAAGTTGCAGATGCTCTTAGTCGGATTGGTGAACTGAACGAGTTGTCATTCACCCAGATTTCTATGGATCTATATCTTTCGTTGAGAGGAAAATATGAATCAGACTCCCATTTTGGTCATATTTGGAACATTGTTCAGACCGGAAGAAATGTGGACAGTGTTGAGTCAAAAGCACAGGGGACTCAACTAACTAAGAAAGATAAGAAGACTGTGGAACAATTCACCATTCGAGATGGATTACTATTTCAGAATGGGAAAGTTTGCGTACCTGGTGATGATGATCTCAAACATAAGATTTTGTTTGAATGTCATGACATACCCTGTGCAAGACATCCTGGTATACACAGGACTTTGGACTTGGTTAAAGAGAATTTTATTGGCCAAAGCTCAAGCCATATGTTGTTAAATGCAAACCCTGTCAACTAGCAAATGCTGAGCGCCATAAGGCTGGTGGTTTGTTGCATCCGTTAGATATCCTTGATAAGAAATGGGAAAGCATATCTATGGATTTTGTAGTTGGACTTTCGAACCAGAAGGTTGCTGATTGTTTGCATGATATGCAAGAGATGTTGCAAGTGGCTAAGGATAGTATCCGAAGTGCTCAGGATAGAAATAAGCACTATGCCGATCTTAAGAGATCTCCAAGAGATTTTAAAGTTGATGACTGGGTATATCTTAGGATTTCAAAAGATTCTAAGACGTTATGTACAGAGAAGCATTATAAGTTGTCTACCCATTATTGTGGACCTTTCAGGATTGTACATAGAATTGGTTCTTTGGCGTATGAACTCGATCTTCAAGAAAAATCGACTGCACACCCAGTGTTTCATGTAAGTCGTTTAAAACTAAGTTTACATGATGGTGATACAGTTGAATCGGATGAGGATTTGTCCCATTTGGAAGATTTGTCGCTTAGTGTACCTTTGGAACCTGAGAAACTGCTCAAAACCAAAGATAAACAGTTGAGAAATTGTTCTATCTCTGAGTGCTTAATTCGGTGGAAAGGTCGTATTGAGGATGATGATTCGTGGGAGAGAGTTGATAGCATAAAGAAGAATTTCCCAAAGTTTAGTTTCTAAGGATAGAAACAGTTTAAGGAGGGAATAATGTCATGTCCATGACCAGTACATAGGATTCAGTATACTCCTAGTCTTGGATACACGGTACTCCAGTGAAACAAGCTGTTAGTTATGCCACGTCATATTGGACGTGACCCGAAAGTAACTAATATCCTTGTGAGGTCCAGAACACACTAAATGGAGTTTAGACAAGGTATGAGACAATGTATGCATGTGTAGAGTTATCAATAGCAATTTTATGAATAGTTGGTCCATGCTTAGGACTCTATTCTAGATGAATCTATGTATAGGGAACTTAGGGCTATGCATGGCTATGTGCCCAGGATGCTTTTGGCTCTATATATTGGGTCCAAACTCGCCCTACTCCTCATTATGGTTGTGGATTCATTGCCAAGCTCTCACTTTACATTCATGCTTCTTGTTCCTTGGCTTGGGGGTGAGGCTTCTAGAGTTTGATTGGATGCTTCTACTTGGTTGGGTGGTTTCTCCATAGTGTGTTATGCAGTGTGTTTGTGATTTGTAAGCAGGATCTAAGGAGCTTCCCTTATAATTATAGATTCATAAGTGCTCCATAGCTTACAAGTTTTCATAAAAGTTGATGCATCTCCAAATTTAGTACCAGGAAATAATGGTTTGACCACATTTTAAATAGGAATTGGAAGACATTTCACATAAAAGAACAAACATATTCTAGATTCAAATTGTCTTGAAATTAATTTCGAAAATTGCTTATTACATAGGCTCAAACATATATCCATTTTAATAAATCCATGAAATAAATTAAATGTCGATTGGATGTGCATTACAAAACCTTGTAAGTTGTTTTTGAAAGCTTGTTGGAACGAGGAAAGAAAGGAGAGAAACTCTTTCTTTGAGCTTGTCCCTCCAAATTTCCTCCATCAGATATACTGCTTGGTCGTGACTGGCGCTGATTTGAACAAAGCAAAAACCTAACCAGCACCAAAGCTTCACCCCAGAAAGAACTAAATCCTTAAAAAAACACAGCCCACCAGCACCCAGAGAGACTGTGCCATGCAGCCACAAACTCACGTGAGGATAAAAACAGAAACCCAGAATGGGAAATCAAAGCCAATATGAATCCACCTGTCAATCTCCCCATATTCAATCAGTCCACAACCAAAATATACATCAATATTTCAGAAAAAGAAAAAAAGAAAAAGCAATAGGTATCAAAGAAACTCTTGGTAAAACAATTGCAAGTTTGTATCAGCCCCTATACATCGCCAATGCACGTGCAAACCAAATGCATCTATCTCCCACTTCAACCATTATTTTACGTAGGGGTTGGCTCAGTTGGTTGGCTTGGCATCCAAAGTTTCTTTGGTCCCAGGTTCGAGCCTCCCCTTGGAAACCAAGAAGCATTATTTTACGTAGTAGCGAATAAAAGCCTTAGAGCTTATGCAAAATTATCGGCATCTTATCAGAAATTTGAACTTGGTAAACTTCCGAACCGTGTGCTATGCTTTCAGATTCTATGAATCTGATACTCAGTGTTTTCTTTCAGAATTACGTCTCTTTCAGTGTCTATGAATCTCATATTCACTTTTTCTTTTCAAAATTGCTTCTCTGTGAATCTGGGGGAGACTACAATCCAAAGAAATGGTTCGTCTGGCAACAGATAAAAATTTACACCTGTCAATGTCGCAATAATTGTGAGGGCCCCAAAAAATATACAAAAATATTTAAAAAAGAAAGAAAAAAAGAATCACAATCAGGTTAAAACCAAACATGAAAAACAATAAGCCCTCCTGCTACAGGGCCAAAAAGAAGAAGGGCACTCAGGCTTCAGCTGCACGAGTTCAAGGCCGCTCCACGTCCACATATACCTGCTCCCACTATCAATCTTTCCCCTTCTCCAACGAAACACGAACACACAATGCACCAAATACTCTTCAGCTCACACTCACACAGGAGTGACAGGACAGTGGACTAGTGCTACATATACCTTCTTTGCTATCACCCTCTTCTCTCTCAACTATTTCGACTGAGAATTGCTATCAATTGCAGATACTCGGCTGATACAGACATGGCTGCAACAGGGCATCGCTTTAATGCCAGTAACGGTGATTTTAGCCCTCTTCATTCCGTAAACAAAGATAGTCAACCTTACAGGGGTGTGAGAATGCGTATTTGGGGCAGATGGGTTTCAGAGATCAGAGACCCTCACAGGAAGTCTCGCATTTGGTTGGGTTCCTTCCCCACTGCAGATATGGCTGCCCGTGCCTACGATGCAGCCCTCATGTGCTTGCGAGGTCCCTCTGCGGCTTTCAATTTCCCTCAGTCGCTCCCGGATTTGCCATACGGGCCTCATCTCTCACCAAAGTTCATTCAGAATGCTGCGGTTTCAGCAGCCAACAAGAAATTCCAGCCGCATGGCTCGGAATTCATGCAAATGTTCTCCGACAACGATAGTGTAGTAAGCACTCTAGATGACTCCAGTACATCCCTTAGCTTTTCGTCAGATGCTTCATATCTTTATGAAAGTGATTGTGCTGAGACGAGAGAGCTTTCTATGTCACTTGAGAATATTCGAGATGAGACGGAAAAGATTGGTATAGTTCTTGATAAATTTCTTGCGCTTCCGCCATTGCGAGAAGCCCAAGGATTTGCAAGCGAGCTTACTTTCATGGCCAATTTGGCAGAGCTTCTTTCGGACCTTACACAAGACATGCTATCTTCAATGCCAAGTCTTTCATCTGAAGAGATTAGCAGCTATGAAGATTCGGCCCCGTTTTACGAGCTACGCCTCTGGAATTATCAATAAAAGACATTTAACGCTAGCTAAAAGCTTATTCAAAGACGTTTGATGATCTGTGAGCATATGAATGCGTGTCATAAAAAAGATGCAGTTTTATCAGCCAAGAGTGTGGGCATTGTCATATTCGCAGCGAATTGGAGGAAACAAACCAAGATTAGACCACAATGATGAAGTACACAGCATAAAGAATTGTTTGCGAACTTCAAGAACACAGTCATGTATAGCAATTCTTGCATAGAAGGAGATTAGAGCATCCGCGCTCCAGTGTATATTCATAGCACCGTTAACATAGATTAGCGTCATAATATTCTTACAATCAACGTGGTTTGAAGAAATTCAATGATCTATTGATTGCCGTTTGACCTGTTCTTGGAATTTGTTTGGTTTCTGGCGAAAATTAGTGTATCTTAAGTTGTGAGACTTGCCATGTTATATTACATCCTTTTTAGTGCCTCCGATTGCAGTACCACTGCATTCAAGCAGCCTCATTTTCTGCACCACTTTTTGAAATATCATCGGATCTCAAAGATACCAACTTCTGCCCAGATTACCGATTTTGTTGTATCAGATAGTGGCATATTTTGAACTCGATTTCAAAAATTTGAAAAGGATTGTCATTTGACCTGTTGTTGGAATTTGTTTGCTATCTGGCGAATCGGTGTATCATAAGATATGAATCTTGCCACGTTATATTACACCCTTTTGGGTGCTTCCTCTTGAATCACTGAATTCGCAGCCTCATTCCATGCACCAATTTTTGGAACAGCATCGGAATTTCGCTATACCCCCCACATTCCCAATTCTGTTGAATTAGATCGTGGGATATTCTGAACTCGATCGAAAGCGTTGAAGCTGGTAAGTCAGTCGATAGAATACCTTTCAAAATGCCTTCTGGTTCATCAAACCAGTTGAAGAGGAAGATTTCCAGGCTGAACATCATAACTGGGAGCTAAAATGACCAGAATCTCTACATACGCTTGCAAACTTACAGGAAACCATAATAAACAACACTTTGTCCTCATTATTCTCCAGAGCTCTTCAGAATTTGCCAAATTCCATGGCGTCTGATACTGTAAACTAATTACTCAGCAGCAACATTTTCATGGATAAAGTTCTCGTCCTCGTTGGTTTATGGTCTTGAATAATTGATTGCCCCTAATTGACAGATGAGTAACCGTTAGGCCTAATTAAGTGTTCTGCTATAAACGCTTTTAGCCCCACTTCTATGGTAAGGTGGTTAAGACTTCCTTCCGTCTTCCTGAGGTCCACACTTGGACTTCAATATGCTACACAAATGAGGATAAAATTGTAAAGTGTTCTTTGAATTTTTGTCAGGATCATAGAATTTCACAAACATCCAATACAAATATTTTTACATCAACAAAACCGACTATTTGCGTTACTATTTTGCGGTAAACGTGATGCTGTTGCTTAAGTCCCCCTGCCTTTGTCTGTCAAGACGTACTAACAATTGAGTAAGCACCGAAATATTTTTGGATCAGTTGATTATTCGGCAATCTTGAAGTTACCAAGTATTGAATATGGCCCTACCTTTGTTTTCTAAGTCCTAATTAACCCGGGTATTCCAAATTGTCCAGGGAGTTGGTGACCCTTCAAATAGTGCACAAACCAGGATTTACTATATCTGGAAAGCTCCATAAGTTAGGCTCTTCCAAGAAGGAACTCATCGTAGTCATTCGTAGTAGCACCACTATTGTGTAGAACAAGGAGGCATTGAAGCAGGAAGAGGGCAATAGGATGGCTTGAGCCATCTATCATATGGTACGGGTTAGCAACATGGTAGGATTGTAGGATCTTCTCCATTCTTGCACACTCACTCAGACATTTCTTTGCTGGGGATCATGGGACTGCCATCCGAGATTCTTACTACATAGCACATTCTTCTCCTTTTCTGCAATTGTATCATAATTTTCGTCATTGTCCATTTTTTAAACCAAGTGGACATCCATGCCATTCCATGATGCCAGCCATGTAAACACTTGTCTGTCCGGCTAGGAAACTAAATGCTCTGATATCTTCTGAAGCTTGAGCCTCACTGAGACTGAACTCACTCGCATATTGGGCACTCGTAGCAACAGCTTTGCGAGAAATTGGAGACCGTTTGATTTCTGTTGAACATATTATGTCGCTGTAGAGAATAAGTATATCAACTTTTTGGGCAGCTAAGGCTGAATTGGGGAAGTTGAGAGCAGCTGAGTGACTCAGTGACCCCGCAAGCACAAGACCGAGGCACATTAACCTAGTGTTTGGGAAAGAAGCCGGTATCTCTTAAGAATGGAATCTGCATTTTTTATCCAAAAAAATAGATTTAAAAAAAACCTTACCTGAAGTTGACTTTCAAAAAATTAATAACTTTTTTAAATGCATGAAATTTACTTCAAAAAACTGAATTTTTTTTTAAATACATGAAATTTTATGTTTGTCATTTATATATGGAATAAATTTGTGCATACAAAAAGTAAGGAGATCTTACTAAAACCTTGGATTACATAGATTCATAGAGTTAAAAAATAAATTATAAATGTAAATATGTATTATTATGCCAAAAAAAATATGAGATGTTTGAAAGTCAAAAATTTTAAAACTAATGAACTAAAAAAAATGCAAGAAATTAGAAGGAAACAAAAGAGGTTCCGGAACACTACCTTAAACTCATACTTGGAGCGAGAAAAGGGGCCCAACCAGATTCTGGACCTCTTGCGTACTTCTCCCATCTTAAACAATCATTTGCCCCATCTTCTTCTACGCTCTCACTTACACAATCTCGGGGGTACGTGATTCATGGCCCACAACTCAGATCTTCCCTGCAGATTTTTGTGGGTCATGCAAATCGCGATCTGCTGCGCTAGAACTATCTTCCACTGTCCACACTGCACAGTGTTGTTCCCGGAATCCCGTTACAAGATAATCGAGACGTTTCTACGGTGAAGGCACTTTTGCATCACTTCAGGCCATTCGCGTTCTCATTGTTCATATCGACAATGGGGTTCTGATTTTTTATTCTCGGTATAGGTATATGACAATTAATTTTGTTGTAATAAAAAGCGAGTCTTAGCTATCAAAATTTAAGGCGCTTTTGGCGTCTATGTGTTCCGCATCAAGACTTCTAGAGGGTCAAATACAAAGGAAAGTGAATTTGAAAGCTGACTTTACATGTGGCTACATCCATACGGTTTACGGGCCTAAAAAATGAGAGATAAAGATGCAGTAGACACGCATCTCGATCTCCAGAGTCCACATTCTAGAAATCGTAAGAGCGCGCCCGCATACTCGCATAGCCGCATTACAATCAACAGGTCCCCGAGCCCGAGGGCCCGAGCTGTGACCATGTGACCCTTCAATTGAAAATTTGCTCTGAGAATGCACGTGTCGCTTGCTTTTCGGAGCTTTAATAGCACGAGTTAGTGTTTTGGGAGAATAAAATCTTCTCTCCTGTCTTACTCTAAGCGTGTCGTAGTTTGTAAAGCGACACGAACTCATCCCCGTGTAACTTTTTTGATACGCAGGTGAGATGTATGGGGCCGGGCCCCTTGGTGGGCGCTGCGTCAGTGTACATTCTTATTGCAGGATGACGGAATGGCTGTAAAAGTCCCTCAGAATCCAGAGATCATGAATTCATGCTTCTAGATTGCGAATTGAGATTGCTAGCCTTGGAGTGAGTTCAGCTGAGCTCACCTGTCACATTGTGAATGCCATTGATGCCACATGCCAGTTCTGCAATATGCGCTACGAAAGTGTCCTGAGGTGATGAATATCACGTCAGGATTCACAATCCTTTGTTTTCCCTTGGGCCTTTTGTCACCAAACCAGGCCAACACAACACCGCTTTTCCTTATTTCATATACTAATTCTCAGAGACTGTCAGAGCAATATGCGTACTACAAATAACAATCTGTCAACTGCCAACAACGTCCAAGGACAAAGACAAAGCTCGCTTGACGCGCTGCCTAGCCTAGCAGTGCTCGTAAAAGAATTCCAAACCAACTTTGTGAAAAACGCACAATATTCCTATAAACTTAATAAAAGGCTAGAGTAAAACCTGAAGATTTGAAATTCATAACTAAAATGAACACATCTTAAATCATTAAAACCTACAAATCAAAAAATCAAGCGATAAAATCTGAATTTCAACACTTGGCCCCTTTGTTTTGTTGATTTTTTAAGAGCATTGTAGCTGCCGAGGAGAAGGAACCAAAAACAAATATGTAGATCATAAAATATTATTTATGGGAAGATTCATGACTTAGCTACCAAGGAGAAAAAAGTTCAAGAAAAAAGGAGTGTTCCAAGAATCCATAAAATGGCAAAGTGGTGCTCTCAAGTTAGCATCACTAAGACTATATATAGTGTTGGATTACATCAAGGATGATGCCCAATTACAAGCTAACAACGTTGTGATGGTTGCAAAAGAATGCATGTCCACATTCATAAGAGACTTGGCCACATCAACCCCAACTCATTGGAGGCTATGATCAAGGAGAAGCCAGCATTTGGGCTTCCTAGTTCTCTTAGAAGTTTGTGAGCCATGTGCTTTTGTCAAACCACAAAAACTCACCTTCCCTAAGTCTATCACAAAAAATTTGCATCCTCCTAAGCTTATACATTTGAATGTACATTTCTCAAGTACTAGAAGGTTTTTTAGTATAGTATTTAAGCATCCAAGATTTTATCTTTGTTATGGTCATTCCAATGTACTCTCAGAATTGATTGGTTAAGATCAAATAGTTAGCATTTGTGAGAAATGCAAAAAGGTTATCTATGTTAGTTGTAGGAAGCATCTTGGTGTAGGATGTTGATAGGGTCAAATTTGGCATAGATGCCAAATTGTCCAATTCCACATGTAATGCCACTATTGAGCCAAAGTAGTGTAGGAGATAAAACTCGAGCTAAATGGATAGTAAACAAGCGTAGTGATTTTGTTTGATGAAGTTCAAGAGGTCCAATAGGATTTAGAGGTGGAACCATCAATGGTCCAGTAGGATTTTAGATATGCTTGAGAATGGTCCAATAGAATCAAGAGGTGAATGGATCAATGGTCCAATAGGATTAAGAGGTGGTAAATGTGTGGTCCAATCATGTTTGAGCATAGCATTCTCTCTCTACCCGAGAGCTATTGGTAAGATTCTCTCTCTACTTGAGGAGAGGAGCTTAATTTTACTTAGTTTTATTTTGGAACACTTCCCACACGTGTGTATGTACTTTGGAAATGAGTTAATGCGCGTAGTAGTGTGTTTTTGCCATTGAGAGTAAGATAGATCTTGAATCTCAATCTAATCTTGATCATTGTGCATCCACACACCTTAGGAGATCTAAATCACATGTAGTGGGCACTCCACACGTGTGAAATTCACATGGTATCAGAGCCTACCTAAGGTTACCATGCATTTTCGTCCATTAGTATGAAAATTTTCCACCAATATTGAGCTAGAAATTGTCAAGATCCATTTTTCTAGCTATCTTGTTCAATCTTGGATCAATAGAGATCAATAGGGCATTGATTGGGTATGACCTGGTACTGTACAGAATTAGGTGCTCAGACACGTGTGAGGAACATCCAATTTTAGTTTGAGAGTTTTCTTTCATGTTTGATCCAAAAATCTTGCTAGATAGCTTGTTTTTAAGCTAGTGTTGTCTAGTTTTTTATGCAATCAGTTTCATTCCATTTGGATGAGCCAATCAAAAGTTATAAGCTTTTGAAGAGGGTTAGGTAGGGCACCTAGACCTGGGTGGACACATTTGGTTTGGTCAAGAGATTGCTTGTTTGATCCCAAATCACAGTTGGATGCTTATCAATCTTATCTATATGTGATCTAGGCACTGTTTTGAGATGTTAGCCATTTTGTTTCATGCAATATCATTGTATTTGAGTCAAATTTGATTTCTTAGTGTATTTCACACGTGCTAAGAGTGTTGGATCCTAACTTTTTCCATACTCCATCATTTGATGTGAAGTAGATCTAGTTTTGGAGAGATTTGAATAGCTAGTGAGAATCATCTCATAGTTTGTTGCAAGATTTTGCATAGGTGGAGATAGCACATCAATATTGGATCCTATTGTGAGTGTATAGCAACATTTTTTGTTCATCATTTGAGTTCATTTCACTTTAGATGGCTTCAATGAGTTCATTCTTGTTGGAACCAAGTGAGAGATTGTCCACTTCCAATTATTCAATATGGAAGTTGAGAATGGAGTCCATCTTGATACTTCAAGATGTGATGGACATTGTTCTTGGCCTTGAAGAAGAGCCTCAAGTTCTTCAAGAGGTTCAAAAATACAAGAAGAGAGCTAGAATGGCTCTCCATTACATTGAATGTCTCTAATGAGATATTGAGGGAGATAGGTACTTGCACTTTAGCCAAAGAAGCTTGGGATTGTCTCAAGACTATCTATGAGACTAAGAACACATCTAGGCTCCTCACTCTTAGAAATCAAATCTTCCAAAGTAGTCAAAAGAGTGATGAGAGTGCATCTAATTATGTTTTGAGAGTCAAGGATATTCATAGGGAGCTTGCATGCATTGGTGATTCTATCAATCAAAGTGAGCTAGTCCAAGTCATTCTCAATGGCTTGAGAAATGAATTTGACAACCTTGTCCAATCCTATGCCAGTAAGGAGGAGCTACCAAGCTTGGAGGAATCAAGACAAGAGTACAAACTCTTGAGGATGGACAAGCTTTCACTCAATCATAATGATGGCAAAGCTTTATTTGTCAAGGATAAGCACAAAGGGAGGAGCAAGAGCCAATATCAACAATCCTCAAGCAAGGACAAAGCCAAAGCCAAAGACAAGGATGAGGAGCAGGATGACTCCTAAGAAGAAGATCAAGTGCTTTTATTGTGGCAAGAAAGGCCATTATGTCACCAATTGCTTCAAGAAGAAGAATCAACTCAAGCAAGCCAACATCACCAATGAGAAGGAAGACACTATTGCAAGTGATGGAGAGAGATCTCTTATGGTCTCTAGTTTCTCATCATCTCCTTTCAAGAAGGATGGATTATGGTATATTGATAGCGGGGCCTCTTCACATATTGCACCTTATGATGGAGCCAAGAGTGTGTTTTTGCCATAGATTCAAAGATAGATCTTGAATCTCAATCTAGTCTTGATCTTGGTGCATCTACACACCTTAGGAGATCACAAGTACATGTTGTGGACAGTCCACATGTGTGAAATTAACAGCTTACTACCTATTATGATAAATGTATGTGATAAATAGACTTATATATCAATTCAGACAAAAAATGGATTAAATGACGGCCTAGAAAAATCATCATTTATTTTGGTTTATCTTATAGTTTTTCAGAAGCCTTCTTTTATGCCAAAAATAACGTTTCTTTAAGTTTTATGGCTTAATGGGTAGATAAGTGTGCAAATAAAAGTAGTTAGATGGATATGATAGATATACTCTCCACCTCCATCACATCTAAAAGCTTTAATCTTGAATGAGAATTGCTTCTCAACATAAGCTTTGAAAATAAGGAAATGATCAAACACCATAGATTTAGAAGCAAGAAGATATATCCAAGTGAATCTTGTGAAATCTTGTAACAAAACAAGTGGCTCCTCCCTTGCTCATAGATGATGACAAATGAACATCTGAGTGGATCAAATGCAAAGGATGCTTACTCTTGATAGAAGATCTTGTAAATGGCTTTTTGTAAGATTTAGCAATAGCACTAGCCTCACATCACTTGATCTCCTTGGAAAATGACCTTGGCAAGCCAATGGCTTTGGCTTCTTTGATCATAGAGAGCATGGATCTGTAGTTGGGATGTCCCAACCTCCTATGCCATAACTCCTCCATAGATAGCTTGTTCACAAGAGCAACATTACAAGCATTTACACATTCTCTTGGATCTAGTTTATATATGCCTCCAAATCTAGATCCTAGTGCAAGTATCGCATCATTCTTCTTGATAGTACAAGTATCAACATTGAATTTCACATCAAGGCCATTATCAAGCAATTGGCAACATTAATAAGATTCTTTGTAAGCTTAGGTACAAAAACAACTTTAGTAAGAGAAAGAACTTTAGAAGATGCAAGCTTTAAGGGAATATTCCCAACTCCTTCAATAGGACATTCATAATCATTTGCAGTGTATATTGATACACATGCATTCAATCACTTCCAACTCTCACTCACACGTGTGGAAAGTATTAAAAAATTATTCTAAGTAAAAACAAGCTGCTCTCCTCGGGTAGAGAGAGAAAATCATCATGAGCTCTCGGGTAGAGAGAGAAAGCTAGAAATCCAATAACACTCAAAATCCACTCAATCTCAAAATCAATTAGACCCAAATGAGGAGTACAATGATACTAGTAGATCCACGAGCTACCACTATGCTTAACTATGATTGGACCACACTTTTGCCACCTCTTAATCCTATTGGACCATTGATCCATTCACCTCTAAATTCTATTGGACCATTTTCAAGCAAACCTCAAATTCTATTGGACCTCTCATGGTTCCACCTCTAAATCCTATTGGACCTCTTAGAATTCATCAAACAAAAGCATTACACTTGTCTACACTCTAATTGGCACGAGTTTAGCCTCTTACTCTACTTTGGCTCAATAGTGGCATTACAAGTGGAAATGGATTATTTGCCATCTATGCCAAATTTGTTCCTATCAATATCCTACACCTAGATGCATGATATAAAAACATAAGACCCCTATATCTAACATAGATAATCTTTTTCAATTCTTCACACTCCTAAAAAATTATCTATGAATATTTAAGCATTGATCTCGATATAACTCCAAGAGTAGATCTATGCTTGATGAAAGCACTTTTGCTCAAAGGATTGGTGAGTAGATCGGCAATACAAGAGGACGAGTCGACATGATCCAGATAGATTTCTCCTCCAATAAGCTTTTCTTGTAAAAACTACAGCAAATAAGGATCCTAAAACACTTGAAATGATGAGGGAAACAATAGATTATGATTTCATAAGATTAGCACAAGTTGAACCATCAAAATCCATCAAAAATCTATGCTTGAACCTCACTAAATGGCCCAAATCCTTGAAGAAGGCTTCACACGTGTGAAAGTACGGCCTCCAACAGTCTGAGTACTGTACACCAGACCTACATTCAATCCTATAATCATTAGTAATCACAAGTACTCAAACAATTATGAACATAGAGAGCAATTGCACCATTATGAGAGAAAAATCATGAAATTGCTTGATTGATTTTGGTGAGATATCATCACCTATATATACATGATCCATCACGGTTTTGGGCAGGTATGAGTAGCCCTAAACCTATCCCTAATGCTAATTTTGGTGGATCTTTCATCCCTACCAAGTTAGGGTTGGAATCTTGGAGATCCCTCAACAATGCAAAAATTACCAAAAATAGCTCCTATTTTTTCTCCCTTGTATCTAAGCATAATTTGGACTCATTCCAAAGGTTCTAACACTTAGGTCTACTTGAGAACATCCTTATGAATGGAATCCTATGCTATTTGGCACGTGTGACAAGCCACATCATGACCATCTAACTATTTACAAGTCATATGACCAAAACTAGTCAAGCTAGAATTGTGAATTTTTAACACTCCTCCTCACTATCTAGCTTGGTTCAATCATTGCTTTACTAATCACTCCAAGTGATGATCTGAACTTCATAAAAGGTGTCTTTTGAAGTGGTTTAGTAAGTAGATCAGCTACACATTCATTGCTTGGAACATGCTCCAAAGCAATCTCCTTGGCTTGCACCATTTCTCTCACAAAGTGATGGCATATCTCAATGTGCTTAGATCTTGCATGGAAGATTGGGTTAGATGCAAGGTGTTGGGCTGATATATTGTCATTGTAGATGATTGGTGCCTCCTCTGAATCCATGATCTTTAGTTCCACCAATAATCTCTTGATCCAAAGTACCTCCTTTGTAGTGGTTGTCAAAGCTTTGTACTCGGCCTCGGTTGAAGATAGAGATATAGTTTCTTGCTTTTTTGAAAGCCATGAAACCACACCTTCTCCTATGAAAGTTGAATAGGCACTTGTTGATTCCCTATCCCTCTTGTCCCCTGCAAAATCTGAATCACTAAATGCATGAAGGTTAATCACATCTCCTCTATATAGAATCCCAAAATCCAATGTACCCGAGATGTATCTTAGAATCCTCTTAGCCTTTTTCCAATGGATATTCAATGACTTTTGCATGGATTGGCTCAACCTACATACACTAAAGCTAAGATCTGGTCTAGTTATAGTGATCCACATTAAGGAACCTATAAGTTGCCTAAACAAAGTGATGTCCATGAAGGATCTTTCATCATCTTCATTTGGCACTTTTACATCTTTGCTCCATTGGTGTGTCAACACTTTTGCATACTTCCATCTTAAACTTCTTCAAAAGAATTTGAGCATAGTTTACTTGACTTATAAAGATAAAATCAGACCCTCTAAGTACTTCTATGCCTAAGATCAGGTGAAGACACCCTAGATCTACCATCTTGAACTCTAAGGATAGATCTATCTTGATTTTTTCAATACCATCAACACTATTTCCACTAATGATGATGTCATCTACATAAATGAGTAAAAGTACAATACCAACATCATCAAACTTAATGTAAAGAGTGGGATCATATTCACTTTGAACAAAAGAAAGTGAAATAAGATAGCAATGTAGTCTTGAATTCCAAGATCTCGAGGCTTGCTTCAAGCCATAGATGCTTCTTTGGAGATGGCATACTTTGTTCTCCATTCCATGCTTGATGAACCCTTGTGGCTGCTCCATATAGATATCCTCTTCCAAAAAACCATTCAAGAAGCATTAGAGACATCCATTTGACATAGAATCCATCCAAAATGTGATGCAAGTGCAATGATTAGTCTTATTGTGACCATCTTGGCCACAGGTGCAAAAGTTTCCTCATAGTCTATCCCTCTCTCTTGAGCATAACCTTTTGCAACTAATCTTGCTTTATGTTTGTTAACACTCCCATTTGCATTCAACTTAAGCTTGAAGACCCACTTGCATCCTATTACATTCCTTTGAGGTCTCTCAACAAGCAACCAAGTTTCATTCTCAATCAAGGCATCATACTCATCCAACATAGCTTTATACCATTCTTTGGAGTTCAATGCATCTTCATCATTAGACGGTTCTTCAAAACTAGATAAAGCATAAGAAGTGGATGAGATACCCTCAACTTGCTGTCCTTTGCCTTGATATGTGAGCCTTGATGGCTCCACTTTTGCCCTTGAAAATCTCCTTGGTGTGATAGGTGGGTTTGGTGCTTGCTCCTCCATGAGCTCCTCCTCAAAACCAAGATCTTGCTCCTCGGCCATCTTTTTCTTGATTGTTGGAGCACTTGAGCCTTCTTCAAGCATATGCATATGATGTTCATCAAAGATGACATCCCTTGAAACAACAAATTTGTTCAAGGATGGGAGATAGACTTTGTAGCCCTTGCTTGAGCTTGCATATCCAAGCATGATCCCTCTTGTGGAAGATGGATCCTCCTTGGTTCTTGTTTCCAATGGCACATGCACATAACATATACACCCAAAAACTTTCAAGTGATTAAGATTGGGTTTCTTTCCATACAACATCTCATAAGGAGTTTTGCCTTCAATTGCTTTGCAAGACACCCTATTCATCAAGTAGTTTGCACATACAAGAGACTCACCCCAAAAGGATTTGGGCAAACAAGCATCTAATCTTAAAGCCTTAGAACATTCACATAATGTTCTATTCCTTCTTTCAGCAACTCCATTTTGTTGAGGAGTGTAAGGACAAGAAGTCTCTTTCTTGATCCCTTCCTCCTCACAAAAGGCCTTGAACTCATTGGAGATGAATTCTCCACCATTGTCACTTCTAAGAATCTTGATGCTATGATTATGATGCTTTTCCACAAACAACTTGAACTTTACAAAAGTATCAAATACTTGAGACTTGAAGGAAAGTAAGAACACCCAACAATATCTTGAGTAGTCATCAATGAAGGTTAAAAACATGGATGAACCTCCATTAGATTTGGTGCTAGCAATGTGCACATCCGAGTGTATGAGTTCAAGAGGATGAGATGACTTTGTGATGGAGTTAGGAAACACCTTCTTATGTGCCTTGGATAAGGCACAAGCTTCACAAACCTTGTCTTCCTTCCCAATAGACCTTGGTAGGCCTAAAGCATACTCCTCCTTGATCATAGCCTCCATGAAACCCGAGTTGACATGTCCAAGTCTTTTGTGCCATAAAGTAAAGGTAGATATCTTGCTCTTCTCGGCCAACATGACAACATTAGTATCCACAAATGCATCCAGCTTATAAAGTTTGCCAAGTCTAGTGCCCTTATCCACTATCTTACCCTTCTTCTTGATGAGACATTCATTTGAAGCAAAGTCAACATTGAAACCATTGTCTACCATTTGGCCAACACTTAGTAGATTCTTTGTTATTGTAGGAATGTACAAAACACCTTCTATGTTGATCTTTTTGGAAGATCCTAAGCAAAGGGGAATGCTACCAACTCCTTCAATCTTACAAGCTTCATCATTTGCTGTATAGAAAGACTTTATAGGTCCATCATAAGATAAGAGAGAAGAGAAAAACTCCCTTTTACTAGTCATGTGTGAACTAGCACCCGAGTCAATCCACCAAGGATCTTCTCCTTTGAAGCTTGTTGAAGAAAATATGGACATCATGAGAGAGTCCTCATGTGAACTCTCCTCCTCCTCCTCTTTGCTCATGTTGGCTTGGCTTTGATCTTGCTTCCTCTTGAAGCATTCCGAGGCATAATGCCCCATCTTGCTACAATAGTAGCACTTCACCTTTGATTTGTCCTTCTTGACTTTGGTGGTTGATGGAGATGCCTTTGGGGGTCCTTCTTGATCCTCAAGCTTTGTAGACTTCTTGAATGTTGATCCTTTGCCTTTGGACTTGCCTTTGCCTTTGGTGAAGAGAGCTTGGTCATCTCCACCTTGGATGGAAAGCCTATCCATCCTCTCTTGCATTTGGCTCCTTCTTGATTCCTCGGTCATGAGTGTGCCTTGGAGTTCTTCAAGTATGGGTAGCTTACCCGTAATTGCATATCCCTGAACCAAATTGTCAAATTCAAAGCTAAGTCTATTCAATATGAGTTGAACAAGCTCTTCATCCTTGATAGGGTCACCTATAAAGGCTAGCTCTTTGTTCAATTCCTTTACTCTTAGGACAAAAGTATGTGCACTCTCTCCTTTCTTTTGATAGCTTCTATAGATTTGATTCTTCAAAGCTAACATTCTAGTTTGGTTCTTGGATTCATAGACCTTTTGCAAAGTCTCCCAAGCATCTTGAGCTGAAGTGCAATCTCCTACCTCTCTTAAGAGTTCATTTGCAACATTCATTTTTATGCAATGTAGTGCAACATTGCACCTCTTGATGTATTTGGCTTTTTCTTGAGGATGAATAGGTTCACCCTCCTTACCATTTACAATTTCCATCAGATCTTGCATGATCATGATAGATTCCATTCTAACTTTCCACATGGAATAGTTAGTTTTGTTGAGCCTTTCATTAGTATCCAAAAGATATGCATTTATAGATGCCATCTAGTCTCCTAATCAAGGACTTGACACAAATGAAGGTTACTTCTATTGATTTGATTGATGGTCTACCTTATCCCACTTCTTAGAGACCTGAAAAGATCAGTAATAGACTTCCTATAAAGATCTAAGAATGATCTCTAACAAAATCAAATCATAGAATACTAGAAACAATGCACTTGCTTGATTGAAGTAGACAATACTAGTAGAATTGCCCCTCTTTCTATAAAGAACATTAAAGCTTCCAAATGATCTGATCAAGAGTGAATTTCAGCAACCTAATATACTTCCAAAATCACTTGTAAAATATCTAAATGGAACTTAATGAAGATGCAACACAATCTACTATCCAATCACAAGCAAAAAATGATCAAAATTGATGAAAAATTGATCTAATTTGGTGCATAAGTCAAGCAATGGTTGGACTGAACCTAAATCACTTTAGGAGGTGCCTACTACACCTTAGAACAGCCTTGAAGAGTCCCCAAAACTCTGATCTTCCCTCTCCTTGAATGCTAGAAAGCCTCCTCTATGAAATCACCTCCAAAACTCGCTTAGAAATCAATGCTTGGAGCAAGCAAAACTTGCTATCTTGGTAATGTGAATTGAATTCAACTTTGCCTCTGGTTTTAGACACCTAAACACCTGAAAATGAAGTCACACAACACCAATCTCCAATGTATTTGACTCACTTTGAGTTCTAGAATCAATACTAGATGCTAAGATCCAATCTACACAAGATTTAGATCAAAAATTGTGATCAAATTGAATGAAAACCAAGGATTTAGCTCATTTCAGCCTTTAGGCTCTGATACCATGTAAAAATTACAGCAAATAAGGATCCTAAAACACTTGAAATGATGAGGGAAACAATAGATTATGATTTCATAAGATTAGCACAAGTTGAACCATCAAAATCCATCAAAAATCTATGCTTGAACCTCACTAAATGGCCCAAATCCTTGAAGAAGGCTTCACACGTGTGAAAGTACGGCCTCCCACAGTATGAGTACTGTACACCAGACCTACATTCAATCCTATAATCATTAGTAATCACAAGTACTCAAACAATTATGAACATAGAGAGCAATTGCACCATTATGAGAGAAAAATCATGAAATTGCTTGATTGATTTTGGTGAGATATCATCACCTATATATACATGATCCATCACGGTTTTGGGCAGGTATGAGTAGCCCTAAACCTATCCCTAATGCTAATTTTGGTGGATCTTTCATCCCTACCAAGTTAGGGTTGGAATCTTGGAGATCCCTCAAGAATGCAAAAATTACCAAAAATAGCTCCTATTTTTTCTCCCTTGTATCTAAGCATAATTTGGACTCATTACAAAGGTTCTAACACTTAGGTCTACTTGAGAACATCCTTATGAATGGAATCATATGCTATTTGGCACGTGTGACAAGCCACATCATGACCATCTAACTATTTACAAGTCATATGACCAAAACTAGTCAAGCTAGAATTGTGAATTTTTAACATTTCTCTCACAAAATGGTGTGCCAATTCTATGTGCTTGCTTCTTGCATGGAATATGGGATTATTGGCAAGATCTTGGGCTGAGATGTTATCACACTTGATCATTGGTAGATCATCTTCCTTGATGCACTTTAGCTCCATTAATAACCTCTTGATCCAAAGCACCTCTTTGGTAGTTGTAGTGAGTGCTTTGTACTCGGCCTCACATGAAGAGAGAGATATAGTATCTTGCTTTTTGGAAAGCCAGGATATTAGATTGCCTCCAAGAAAGATAGTGTATGCACAAATAGACTTTTGATCCATCTTGTCTCTTGCAAAGTCCGAATCTGAGTAGCCAACAATGGATAGATCTTCACTTTTATAAAGTAGACCATAATCACAAGATGAAGATACATATCTTAGAATCCTCTTGGCAATCTTCCAATGATGGATCTTAGGATCTTGCATAAATTAACTCAATTTGTGCACACAAAAGCTTAAATCGGGCCTAGTAATGGTAAGCCAAATCAAGGAGCCTACAAGACTCCTAAAAAGTGTGATGTCCTCAAAGGATCTTTCATCACCTTTATTAGGATCTTTTACAATTTGCTCCATTGGAGTATCTATGCTCTTAGAATTTTCCATATGGAATTTTTTCAACATAGAGTGAGCATATCTAGATTGGCATATAAAGACATGATCTTCATAAAAATCAATTTCTAGGCCTAGGATGTAACGTATCTCTCCTAGGAGCATCTTTTAGGCAAGTAGTTTTTGATTACTAATTGTAGAGTAGTAAGCTTATGTCACACCTTGACGTTCAATTTCACATAAATGGTCCCATGCATGTGTGTATTTATTTTTTTAGATTTGTTACAAGCTTTGAATTGTTGAAAAAGGAAATTTTGAATTGTGAAAGTCTTAACTATAAGCCTCAATCTCTTATTTGACTTTTAGGTGTTTCCCTTTTGAAAGTTAAAGTGTTTTAACTTAAAGCCTCGAGTTAAAAGTTAAAACCTTAAGTGTAGTTTGAACTCAAGCCTCACACTTCATCTTCACCCTAAAACAATAAGCCCTAAAATTCAAGGGTTTTTTTTATTCTCACATGACTTTGTACTTAACTCTTTAAGCTTAAACTTAACATTCAGAAAATCTCTCAAAATAGATACTTTTATTATTGCCTTCATACAAATAGAAAGCCCTTCTTCAGAAAGAAGGCTTATTCTTTATTTAAGTTTCTAAACACTTTTCTAGCATTCCTACATAACCAAATATGCCATAAAATAAGAGTATGGGCAAAGGCCTTCATCACAAATAGGCTCACTCTCAAAAGTTAACATCGTTAGGCATGATCATCACGGGGGTGGCAAGTTTAAACCTGACATGAAATTAGGCTTTTAAGCTTTGCAAAAAGGAAAATCCATATCCCTAGATGGCAATCAACAAAAAAGTGGATGAAAGTTCCTTTTGAGCATCCACAATTGCTACAATTTTTTTCAGCTTCACTATATAATTACATTTGAGAGGAAGAACTTGTAACATGATTTTATGAGTGAATACTGAACGTAGGGTTTGAGCTCTCTAATCCTAGCAAATTTTCTAGACCAAATTTTATTCTTCTCTTGTACTTTAAACTCACATCCAAGTGCTAGCTTAGTTTCATCAACTAGCTTGATACAACTTCCACAAAGAATAATGTCATCAACGTAAATTAGAAGAATGACAATATTGCTATCAACAAACTCTAGATACATGGAAGGATCATAGTCACTAAGAGTAAATCCTAGTGAGATAAGAAAAGAATTAAGTCTTGAATACCATGATCTTGGTGCTTGCTTGAGTCCATAAAGACTTTTGAAGAGCAAGCACACTTTGGACTCATCCTTAATGAATCCTTGAGGTTGTTCCATATATATCTCCTCCTCAAGATAACCATTTAGAAAAGCATTGGATACATCTAATTGGAACACCTTCCACTTAAAGAAACAAGCAAGAGAAATAAGAATTCTTATTGTCACCATCTTTTCAATGGGTGCAAAGGTCTCCTCATAATCAAGGCCATGGATCTGAGCAAATCCTTTGGCACATAATCTTGCTTTATACTTGTTGATGGTGCCATCATGATTGTACTTGATCCAAAATACCCACTTGCAACCAATTACATGCTTGTTGGATGGAGGATCCACAAGCTCCCAAGTATTGTTGGTGATCAATGCATCATACTCTTGCTTCATGGCATCATACCACTCCTTGGTATTGAATGCCTCTTATACATTCTTTGGCTCTTCATGAGAGACATAATAAACATAATTAGTGGAATCAAGATCCACTTGTTTGCCTTTGTCAACATATGAGACCCTCTTAGGCTCAGATCTATCTCTTATGGATCTTCTTGGTGAGAAAATGTGGGGAGAACCTTCTTCAATTTCCGACCCCATCACATCATAATTGTCTTCAAAGTCAATAATAGGTGATGCATCCATAGACTTCTTGACTCTTCAAAAGATGAATGTTGATCAACATCTCTACTTTCAATAACTTGAGAAGTAGAGAGTACAAAGACTCTATAGGCCTTTTTGGTGGATGAGTATCCAACCACAATCCCTTTGCCTGCACTAGGATCTTCCTTATTCCTTGTTTCCAAGGGAATATGAGCAAAGCATATGCATCCAAAAACTCTAAGGTGATCAACCTTAGGCTTCTTCAAATATAAGATTTCATATGGTGACTTTCCTCCAAGAGCTATATGTGGGAGCCTATTGCAAAGATAATTTGCACAATTAATGGCTTCTCCCCAAAAATCTTTGGGCAAGGATGCCTCAATTCTCATAGATTTTGCACATTCACATAGAGATCTATTCTTTCTCTTGGCCACTCCATTTTGAGATGGAGTATAGGCACAAGAGAACTCTCTTTTGATGCCTTCAAGCTCACAAAAATCATGAAATTTATTGGAGATATATTCACCACCTCCATCACATCTAATAGCTTAAATCTTGAATGAGAATTGCTTCTCTACATAATCTTTGAAATTAAGGAAATGATCAACCACCATAGATTTAGAAGCAAGAAGATATATCCAAGTGAATCTTGTGAAATCATCAATGAAAGTAACAAAACAAGTGGCTCCTCCCTTGCTTATAGTTGATGAGAAATGCACATCCGAGTGGATTACTTCCAAAGAATGCTTGCTTTTGATAGAAGATCTTGTAAATGGCTTTTTGTGAGATTTAACAATAGCACAAGCCTCACAAGCCTCACAATAGCAAGCCGATAGCTTTGGCCTCTTTGATCATATAGAGCATGGATTTGTAGTTGGGATGTCCCAACCTCCTATGCTATAATTCCTCCATAGAGAGCTTGTTCACAAGAGCAACATTACAAGCATTCACATACTCATTTGGATCTAGTCTATAGATGCCTCCAAATCTAAGATGAGAAACTAGAGACCATAAGAGATCCCTCTCCATCACTTGCAATAGTGTCTTCCTTCTCATTGGTAATGTTGGCTTGCTTGAGTTGATTCTTCTTCTTGAAGCAATTGGTGGCATAATGGCCTTTCTTGCCACAATAAAAGCACTTGATCTTCTTCTTCTTGAGATTGGATGATGAAGCATTTGAGGAATCATCTTCCTCCTCATCTTTGTCTTTGGATTTGGCTTTGTCCTTGCTTGAGAATTGTTGATGTTGGTTCTTGCTCCTCCCTTTGTGCTTATCCTTGGCAAAGAGAGCTTTGCCATCATTATGAGTGAGAGCAAGCTTGTCCATCCTTAAAAGCTTGTACTCTTGTCTTGATTCTTCAAAAATTAGCACACTTTGGAGAGCTTCCAAACTTGGTAGCTCCTCCTTAATGGCATAGGATTGGACAAGGTTATCAAATTCACTTATCAAGCCATTGAGAATGACTTGGACTAGCTCATTTTGACTGATGGAATCACCAATGCAAGCAATCTCTCTATGAATAACTTTTACTCTCAAAACATAATTAGATGCACTCTCATCATTCTTTTGACTACTTTGAAAGATTTGATTTATAAGAGTGAGGAGCCTAGAGGTGTTCTTAGCCTCATAGATAGTCTTGAGACAATCCCAAGCTTCTTTGGCTATTGTACAAGTACCTATCTCCCTCAATATCTCATTAGAGACATTCATCTTAATGTAGTGCAGAGCCATCCTAGCTCTCTTTTTGTATTTTTGAACCTCTTGAAGAACTTGTGATTCTTCTTCAAGGCCAAGAACTATGTCCATCACGTCTTGAAGTATCAAGATGGACTCCATCCTCATCTTTCAAATTGAATAGTTTGAAGTGGACAATCTATTGAAGACATTTGAAGTGAAGAAAACTCAAATGATGAACAATAAATGTTGCTACACACTCTCAATAGGATCCGATAATGGAGTACTATCTCCTCCTATGAAAGATCTTGCAACTATTTGTGAATTGATTCTCACTAGCTACACAAATCTTTCTAAAACAAGATCTATTTCACATCAAATGGAGTATGGGCAAAGTTAGGATCAAACACTATTAGCACGTGTGAAGTACACTAAGAAACCAAATTTGACTCAAATACAATGATATTGCATGAAACAAAATGGCTAAGATCTCAAAACAGTGCCTAGATTACATATAGATGATTGGTAAGCATTCAACTGTGATTTTGGATCAAACAGGCAATCTCTTGACCAAACCAAATGTGTCCACCCAGGTCTAGGTGCCCTACCCAGCCCTCTTCAAAAGCTTATAACTTTTGATTGGCTCAACCAAATGGAATGAAACTGATTGCATTAGAAACTAGACAAAAATAGCTTCAAAACAAGCTATCAAACAAGATAAATGGATCAACCATGAAGAGAACTCCCAAACTGAAATTGGATGTTCCTCACACGTGTTTGAGCACCTGATTCCGTATAGTACCAGGTTAGACCCAATCAATGTCCTATTGATCTCTTTTGATCCAAAATTGGACAAGATAGCTAGGAGAATGGATCTTGACAATTTCTAGCTCAAGATTGATGGAAAGTTTTCACTCAAATGGATCAAAATGCATGGTAACCTTAGGTAGGCTCTGATACCATGTTAATTTCACACGTGTGGACTGTCCACATGTACTTGTGATCTCCTAAGGTGTGTAGATGCACCAAGATCAAGACTAGATTGAGATTCAAGATCTATCTTTGAATCTATGGCAAAAACACACTACTACATCATT
Source organism: Diphasiastrum complanatum (assembly GCA_029204225.1). NCBI lineage: Eukaryota > Viridiplantae > Streptophyta > Lycopodiopsida > Lycopodiales > Lycopodiaceae > Diphasiastrum > Diphasiastrum complanatum. The sequence continues at coordinate 46,404,112 of CM055105.1, forward strand.
CAATCACTTCCAACTCTCACTCACACGTGTGGGAAGTATTAAAAAATTATTCTAAGTAAAAACAAGCTGCTCTCCTCGGGTAGAGAGAGAAAATCATCATGAGCTCTCGGGTAGAGAGAGAAAGCTAGAAATCCAATAACACTCAAAATCCACTCAATCTCAAAATCAATTAGACCCAAATGAGGAGTACAATGATACTAGTAGATCCACGAGCTACCACTATGCTTAACTATGATTGGACCACACTTTTGCCACCTCTTAATCCTATTGGACCATTGATCCATTCACCTCTAAATTCTATTGGACCATTTTCAAGCAAACCTCAAATTCTATTGGACCTCTCATGGTTCCACCTCTAAATCCTATTGGACCTCTTAGAATTCATCAAACAAAAGCATTACACTTGTCTACACTCTAATTGGCACGAGTTTAGCCTCTTACTCTACTTTGGCTCAATAGTGGCATTACAAGTGGAAATGGATAATTTGCCATCTATGCCAAATTTGTTCCTATCAACATCCCACACCTAGATGCATGATATAAAAAACATAAGACCCCTATATCTAACATAGATAATCTTTTTCAATTCTTCACATAATCCATCCATTCATGTGTAAATTTACCTACTTGGGTTATGCATGGGATATTATACCTATCCACGTGTTCTAAACTGTCAGATTCAACACCAAATATATCGTCGATGTGTATCAAACAATATATGACACACTTATATCAATTTAAAGGCATGTTATACTATCATATTCATCTAACAACTTTGATTTGCGCACTTATCTACATATGAAGCCATAAAACTTCAAAAAAAATGTAATTTTTGGCATAAATGACGGCTTCTAAAAAATTGTCATATAAACCAGAATAAATGACGATTTTCTAGGCTGTCATTTATTCCATTTTTTGTTATATACCTACTTGGGTTATGTATGGGATATTATACCTATCGACGTGTTTTATATTGTCGGATTCAATACTAACACATATCATCGACATGTATCAAACAATATATGACATACTTATATCAAATAAAAGGCATGTCATACTTTGATATTCATCTTATAGCTTTTATTTGCCCACTTATCTACACATGAAGCCATAAAACTTTAAAAAAATGTAATTTTTGGCATAAATGACGACTTGTGAAAAACTGTCATATAAACCAGTATAAATGAGGACTTGCTATTCGTGACAAATTATTCATCTAGTGCTTCAACCATTCAAAAGTTTGGCTACGTAATCTAGAATGACTGTGATTTCTATCACAAAAGTTTTTGTTTATTCTGATTGGCATAGTCATGCTTAGGGAGAGAGTCATTTAAACCCATTTCCGCTACGCATGAGCATTTCTTGTTTGAGTTTCGTTTCTTGTCCGTTTCTTGTTCGAGTTTCGTTTCTTGTTCGTATTTTGTTCGTCATTTATTCGTCCTCTCTCCCAACATGGTATCATAGCTATTTTTATAGCTTGATTAGCTTCCACAGTACAAGACTCTACTAGTTGATAGAGTAACTGTCTTCTTGTTCTGTATTTTCTTTTGGTATCAGATTTTCATACTCAGGTCACTGATAGTTTCGCCTATCACCTAGACTAATTCTTCCACATGGATTCCCAAGGGAAAGCCAGTCCTCTCATGGACAAGCTTGATGGAGCCAATTACCATTTGTGGAAATTCAAGATGAAAACTATACTAATGGCAAAAGAATTGTATGACGTTGTTACAGGTGCAGAAGGGAAACTTGAAGCAGACGACGCAGCAATCGCCAGATGGAAGCTGAAGGATGGAAAAGCTTTTACGCTGATCATCCTCAACATCAAGGATACTCAGATCGGCCATGTATCCGAGGCTCAAACATCGAAAGAAGTCTGGGACATCTTGAGCACCCTATATAAAGTGTGAGATAGAGCTTCCAATCTAAATCTCAGGAAGAAGTTCTACTCCCTCAAGATGACAAATGGTGATTCTCTCCAGAATCACATCAACCAATTCAAGAACCTGCTAAGACAAATGGCCGCTGTCGAATCTGTCATAGACGATCAAGACGCAGTAATGCAACTGCTTATAAGCTTGCCAAGTTCTTACGACCGCTGGGTGATGATCATCACAACTCATCCAGAATTGACTCTTTCGAGAGTCATTACTATGTTGTTGCAGGAAGACATGCGACGGAACGAAGCCTTAAGTTCCTCAACAGATTCTCACGCCTTATACACCAACAAGAGCACGACAAAGCAGCAGAAGAAGAAAGGCCCAAAACTACCAAAGCCAGACCAGAAACCAGCTCAACAAAAGTAACAGTCGAATCTGTAGACAAAGAAGAAGCTGCTTTGCAGATATCGCAAACAAAACAACCACGAAATTCAAGACTGCCAAATACTTCAAGCAAAGAACAACAACAGAGGGCAGTCGAATGTAGTTGTAGAAGCTCCATAGCCCATTCAAGAAGCGGATCATTATGCCTTTATGACCAACCATCAAGAAGCATCTGGCGATAGTTCCTGGTTTTGGATTCTGGAGCTCAGCACATGATTAGTCTAATCGGCTGTTTTGAGTCCTATACACTCACAATCAACATTGATGATAGCTCCTCCTCTTGAGAATCGCTCTTTAGCTAGAAGCAAGCTCATCTGCTCCTTTGCTCCTCAATTGGAAACTCCTTTTCTCCTCACAATCATCATTGGTAAGAGAGATATGAAGAGCTGAGTGTGTGACAAAGAAAGAGAGATTCGAGGGTAACTCTTATTAATTGGTAACTCTTATTAAATCATCATTGGTAACACTTATTAATTGGTGAGGCTAATGAGGTTTAATTTGGTTGAGGGTAGGGGTGAGAAAACCTTGATATATTATAAATCAAATCAGTGTACAAGAGATATGAAATATAATCAATTACATTGTTTGTACATAATTTATTAATTGATTGAATGCAATTACAGTTACTTTGAGTGCTACAAAGTCTGAGGCCAATCCAAGTTGAATAAAATGGAAAGATAATGAAGCATAGTCAAGCTCTTGCTGCCTTGTAAAGCTAATTTTGATCTTGGAGGCCAAAACCGAGCTAAAACAACTACTTGTGCAATCTCAATCACTTGAATACATTTGCTGGTTGATAAAATATTCTACACATATGGTAGATTTATTGAAAAGTCTATAGTCGCTCATAAAGACGTGTTCTTCAGAGTCATTCTAGTTTTCAAACTTTTACTGACGTTCACTCAGATTCCCTTTTAAAGTAAATAAGTTTTTCCTAATAACTTTTTGAGAACACCTTTTGAGAGCACTATAGATTCTTATCTTGTTCATTTATGTAAGAAAAAAAGCTCTGATTGATTGTTTTTTAATGCAAGGACAATATTGATCGTAATATTCATTCCATGCAAGCATAAACTTTTTTGTGAAGCATTGAATGTGCAAAGTCCAGTCACTGCTTTGCATATTATGAAAATCTATATTCCTTATCAGAAAGCATTTGCTGGTAAATCGAACGTAAAGCTTGATGAATATGCCATTTGCTCTTTTGTTGAGCCTATCAGATAAAATAATAACCATCTATTTTTGTTTGAGAATTTTCTAGTTGACTCTAGATCCCTCTCATAAATCCATCAAGATTTATGAGAGGAATAGGACCGGCCGTGAGGACCGAAGTTTTTTTTTTTTTAAAACGTTCAAGATCGAGGTTTTTTTTTTCTGAACAAGTTTCGACTGAACTTCCTGCCGTGACGGGAGGTCCAAGACTAAACAATAGTCTCCCATAAGGGACTTTAAGCAACCGCTACAAAGAAAGGCTATGCAGCTTGTGATCTGTAAGCATTGGCCAACAAGTAGCCATAATCAGACACAGAGAAATGACTATGGGGCTCTATAATGGAAGATTGAACAACAATAGTTCTTGTAAGCGGCCGTAGAAATAACACCGTTGGGGCTCAGTGATGGAATTTGGCACAACCTCCATGGCCCTTAGTCACCCATCAATTGACCATAGTTAGCCATAATCAATGGACGGTTACAACCACAAGGTGTCAATAACATTGTTTCCATTGTGGCGGTTGCTTACAAGTTTTTTATGACTGCCTAGGATGCTTTTATGGCTGCTTATGGCTCAGGTGGAGAATACTCTTTCTAACATACAAAAGGGATAGAATGACAATGTTTTTTTCTATATAAGATAAAGTCTCGCTCTAAGGGCTTTTCAATAGGTCAGAAAGCCCTTAGAGCCAAACTCTATTTTATATATAAAACTTGATATTCATTTTGACCCTTTCATTATGGTAATTACTTTTTTGTTTTTGTTTTTCTCGGTAGTATGGATCCACTCTTAAAAGTGGAATTTCCATGTGGTCTCTCAAACTTTTTGTTGTGTATAATTGCTATTAGGCCTAGCCCAAACTGTAAGGTAGCCCTTAACCCGAAATATGTCCTAGTTCCTATATGACTAAGGTATTGCCACATGCAAGAGTGGTTGTGAATGATGTCTATATGAAGTACTACATTGGAGGGAATGGGATACTTTGCATTTATTATGAGAGCTAGAGTTTGGGAGAGTATATCTATGTTGTCATCCTTCCCTTTAGGGCTAGTCTGTTGTATCCAAGATCATTTGATTGCTTTTCAAACTTCCATCAAAATTCTTGTGTGGACAACCCGTGATTATCTACCATGAGATAATGCACGTTCCAACAAAATGTGCATGTCATATGTCCACATGCGCATTGTCGTAATGTGCATATGTTTTGTGGTAGTGTCATTGAATGTTCACATGCACAACTCTATGATTTTAAATAAAAGGTAACAAAAAAAGAAAACTTGCACTTGGCATTACCTAAAAAAGGCCTTTCAACCTTTACGAAGGGTGGAATGCCCTCAAGCACGTCCTCTCTCCCTCACATTAAATGAAAACTTGTTTTATATGGTAAAAGTTTAGAGTTTGCAATCTAGCGTAAATAAAGCGCAAATATAATTCAAACTTATACAATTTATTATTTTCCTTTTTTTCTCAAATTGAGAGCATAATGATTAAATTTAGGAGTAATCACGATCTAGTATTATTGAGCTGGGATGATGTTTCTCATAGTTAGTGCTCGGTATAGTAATGAAATCAGCATAATTTCTTGAAAACTAGTATCATGAATTTTTTTGACAATTATATATATAAGCATATTTACCCTTTTATGAAAAATATTTTTCAAAAAACCAAGAACCTTTAGGAAATGCAGGTTTTTGAGGATAGCTCAAAAAACGTTTCTCAAGCACTGCTAACAGTGATGCAGAAAATGAACATGTCTTACTTTTAGCTGAATGGGAGGATCCGAGGATGCAATGGGATCCTAGCACCTCAAAAGGGTGGGTGTGGAAAATGAATGTGGCAATACTCGCACAACATCTATTTTTTTAAGAAACCAAACAGGAATAAACTAAATATCACATCACAATCAACAAATCATAAGAAAATTTCGGCTCGGAGTCACATTGAATGAATGACAATGAACTTATGTTGTCTGATGCTACAAAGAATAAAGTATTGACACGATCCACTGACAGTGTGGATTGTTTATCCCCTTCTATGCGGGGTTTTGACTGTGATCTATAATCTCGATTCCTATTGCGTGTTCATCAAAATGGTCTAATCTCAGTGCCAAGGGCTAAATGCTTACTTTCTTGTAACAAAAAGGGAATAAATGTGCAGCTTTGCAGTATCTCTTGTTGGAATGGATGGGGAAAATTGTTGATTGCAGGCAGTCATTTATTCACACAGCATCAAATTAGGTTTTGATAAGCTTTTAACTAGTGTTACATATTTCTAGTGTTAGTTCCAGAGGAGTAGCTCGTTAAACGGGGACGAGTCTTCGTAGCTGCAACTGTCCTCTGACGAAAGACATGGCGTTGAGGATATCAAGGCTTGTGTAAGGTTCGAAAAAAGGTCTGGCAAATTTGCCATAGAAGTAATCTCACTCGCAAATCCTTGGGGATCTGGCAATGGTGGAAGGAAAAGAAATCTATCAATAGCTGCACCAATATTTTCTGTCTCATCTCGAAAATGCTCAAATGAGGTAGATAGCTCTGCCATCTCTTTACAATCAATTCCATTAATCTTTTCTGTCTCATCTCGAGAATGTTCAAGTGAGGTAGAAAGCTCTGCAATCTCAGGACAATCAATTTCATCAGTTTTTTCTGTCTCATCTCGAAAATGCTGAAGTAAGGTAGACAGGTCTGCCATCTCATCACACTCAATTTCATCAATCTTCTCTGCCTCACCTCGAGAATGCTCAAGTGACGTAGAAAGCTTTGCAATCTCTGGACACTCAATGTCATCAGTCTTTTCTGTCTCATCTCCAAAGTGTTGAAGTAAGGTAGAGAGCTCCGCCATCATCTCATCACAATCAATGTCATCAGTCTTTCCTATCTCCTCTGGAAAATGGTTAACTGACATATAAAGCTCTGTCATCTCATCATTATCGATTTCATCAGGACATAAGGCATCCGACGACAAGCTATGGGATGCAGTGGAGTCTTCTAGACTGCTTGCACTGTCGTTGTCTGAGGAGACTGGCGTCAATTGTGAAGAATGTGGCTGGGGTTCCTTGTTAGCCGCTGCAGCCGCTGCAGCTTGAATGAACTTCGGTGAAACATTAGGCTCGTAAGGCAAATCCGGGAGGGATTCAGGGAAATTGAAGGTTGCAGAAGGACCGCGCAAGAACATGAGGGCTGCATCGTAGGCACGGGCGGCCATATCTGCAGTGGGGAAGGAACCCAACCAAATGCGAGACCTCTTGTGAGGCTCTCTGATCTCCGAAACCCATTTGCCCCACCTACGCATTCTCACGCCCCTGTAAGGGCGCCCATCTTTGTTCACGGAATGCAGAGGGCTAGAGCTACGGCCCTTGGCATTGCGGCGATCGCTATGCTGTTTTACAGCCATTCATGTATCTAATAGATGAGTATATCTGCAATTGATTGCACTTTGCAATGTAAAAACGGTGAGAGAGAGGGAGACAGAGATGGGAGATATAGCAAAGATGATGAACACAGCACTAATCGTAGAATTGTGCGGTGGTTTTGTGAGATTTTTCTGCAGAGGGTTTGGTCAAATACATTCTACCTCGTACCAGGGGGGAGCTAAAGCTTTATAATGGGATTTGGGGAAGAATGGACGAGTGACTAGAACCAGTAAAGTTTGGGTTTGGGTTTTGTGAGATTTTTTTGCAAAGGGTTTGGTCAAATACATTCTACCTCGTACCAGGGGGGAGCTAAAGCTTTATAATGGGATTTGGGGAAGAATGGACGAGTGACTAGAACCAGTAAAGTTTGGGTTTGGGTTTTGTGAGATTTTTCTGCAAAGGGTTTGGTCAAATACATTCTACCTCGTACCAGGGGGGAGCTAAAGCTTTATAATGGGATTTGGGGAAGAATGGACGAGTGACTAGAACCAGTAAAGTTTGGGTTAAAGTGGAATCGAATGTGGGTGAAAATTGGGAAAGCGTGTGCGAGGGGTTTGCAGACAGCTGTAGCATAAAAGTACTCCGTTTTCCAGATGAAGGATGGCAGTAGCTTGGGTATGGGTAAGCAGAACTGTCATTTTATTTTGCCCCATGGCCCATGGGGATTAGAAATGAGCATTCATTCTTGACTCTTGAGTGTCTTGACTCTTGGGGTGTTATTGACTCGTGCAAATTGAATCTTGACACTTGTTAATTGGCCCCCACCTTTTTGGTGTCCCTTGGTCCCCTGATGGGATGTCGCTTTGCAGCTAATTAAAGTCCACTCTTTAGCCTGAATGAAAGAAAACAAGGCCTTTAGACTTTAGTCTTTGACCAACCTTTCTTTCACCAAATTACATATTACCAAATCTTTGGCATTATTAATCTTTGGGAAAACCTTTTTCACAACCTATAAAATAAAAACTATACTTTTTCCAGCAACTCATGGGCCAAAAGCTTATCGGCTTTATATGAAAAATGCTCAACAAAAAATTCACCCCCGAGGCATTTATCTTTTCTCATATAGATTGCACTTGATGCAAACTTTAGGTGATGCAATAATCAATATCAAAATATTAAAAAAATTATGCTAAAATCTAATAATGATAAAAAAATTACTTGTTTGGTCTTTGCGTTTAACAAGAGGTTAAAATAATGTACACTTTGTTAAAACTTTACTCTGGGGCCCTCAAAAAATGTGTTAAAGCCTAGAGCCAAACTAATTCTCTTAAAAATTTTAAGCTAAAAACATTTAACTACTGATTTATATGAAATTAAAAACCTAGAGTTTTCTACGTGATAGGCTCATAGCCCATAAGGCACTCAAACATGTAGGTTGTGACTACAAAAAATTTCTTGTTAGGTTAATGAAAAATTTGGAAGGCTTTTTCAATGGATTATGAGTTTTTTGCAAGCTCTCAGACAAAGCAAGGCTTCCTTGTAGCCAATTACAAAACTTTAAGACAAAGGACATAATACAAAGTTAGAGAACATGCTCATTGCTCAGAAATGTATATTTTTAACTAAACATAAAACCTATAAATTACAAATTCAAGAGACATTTAAAGTGGAAGTTGAAATCCTATTTTTGCTAAATTGAATTGCTTGACAGCCTTACTTGAACTTTTGGGCCATTTTGCATTATATGACTGATGAAATTCTTTGAGAGGGGTATTTTCTTAATGTTCCACTCAAGGCTTTGTGTAGTTTGTCATGTGATGACATACTTGATTAAGTATGTCATGTGATGACATACTTAATTGTAAACTGATAGGACGTGTAGTATAAATTATATCATTTTCCAACAAGCACAAAAAAGCCACAATTTTGTCATAAACACTGGGTTTTAATAATTTAGCAATGAAGTACAATGATATGATGGAAATGGTACAAGATAAGGTCATCAATGAATGTTCATACTAAGGTAGTCAGTACCATCACTACATATAGCATAGTATAAGGCATCATAAGTCAAGAGAAATGAATTCAGATATGTTCGTCTTAAAGGCTACAGACTTGCTCTAACCGTTTAGCAAGTAAATTTCTGGGAGATTATCTGGATGGATGCCAGCACATCACAACCAACTGGATGAGCTGCGCACGATAAGTTTTCATTCTTGTCGTTCGAATTACCTATCTTTTACGCACCTCTTTTCAACATTACAATGCATGTGACACAAAATGGTCCAAACTAGATTGTGAATTTTAACAAGACTGGTAAAAATTTGTCGAATTCTGACACCTAATTTTTTTGTCATTACATGTGGCTAGGGCAAAAACTAACATGCATCAGATTCCGATGACACATTTTAAATTTCAATCTTGCACCATGCCGGGAGTCAAAATTCTATATCTATCGGAATCCAACGCATCGAATTTCGACGGAACCTTTTCGACATGGTCTTCATCAGATCCTCTGACATCCCAAAATGTGATAAAATTATGTTTCCCGATTTTATGTCGCAAAACATGATGGAAACCACCACTTTGTGTTGTTGTGACTACGATCATTGGATAGGAGACGAGCACACAAGAACACAAGTTGTGGCAAAAACCACTTAACCAATAGTCCAACTTAAATCAAATGTACAACTAGACACCCCCAAGTCAACATATATAGAAGATACTATGGTAGCAAGAGAATGGAAGAGATGATCAATCGTGGATAAAAGGGAGGCAAGAGAGTATAAATATACTTGTGAAAACCCTAGCCTTCATATGACATGCAAATTCTCCTTTTAGGATAATCCCTCTCCATGCATAGCTACAGTACCCAATATAGACATCATCCACAACCACTACTTGCCTTAACCAAATAGGACGTAGCACACATATTTTGGATTAAGGGCTATCTTATAATATAGGCTAAGCCTAATACCAACTATAGACATTTAGGGAACAACGCCCCCCTCCCCTTCTTTCAATTTTCAATTTTGACCTCAAAATGGAAAATGAGAATAATTATTCCTTAACAAATCAGCCTGCTCCCAAGAATCATCATCACTAAAATGTGCTTTTTAGTGAACCAAAAGTTCAATTACAAATTGATTTTTGAATAAGTTTTGATGGGTGTCTAGAATCCTTTTGGGACTTCTAGAAATTTTTTGGAAAATAATTTTGAGGGGATTATAATCCGATGCTAAAATATTTCCTTCATGTAAATCGAGTTTAATCAACTTACATGAAATATGAGATGTACTCTAAATTCCTCACAAAAGCATTCATTCATGAGACTTGCTGAGGGGTCAAGATGGGGACCCCCCCTCCCCTCCCCCAAAGGATTTTCTTTTAAATTATGCATGATCAAATGGCCCAAGGCCAAATACATATACAGTGGTTTGGGAAGATGGATTCTTAAATCTTTACATCAACCAGATGTTAACAAATTTTGGATCTTTAAGAATCTTATACCAAGAAAAGCGGTTTCTTATGACATGCAAAAGCTTACTGATCAAGAAAAGAACATGCATAGGCATTCGACATTAGATGGCATGACATGCATGAATCAAATCTGACATGCAAACTTCAATTCCAACATGAAAAGTCATTAGGCTAGGGATGGTATGACATGCAAGCTCTAGTTCCAACATGCAAGCTTCAAATGCAAGTTCCCAAATCAGACATGCAAGCTCCCAAATCAGACATGCAAGTTCCAATCAGACATGCAACTCCCAAATCAAACATGCATGACCATTAAGCTATGGATGGTGTGATATGCAAAGCCATCAAGTCATGGATGGTGTGACATGCAAGGCCATCAAGTTATGGATGGTGTGACAGTTTTAGAGAGAGAGAGAGAGAGAGAGAGAGAGAGAGAGAGAGAGAGAGAGAGAGAGAGAGAGAGAGAGAGAGAGAGAGAGAGAGAGAGAGAGAGAGAGAGAGAGAGAGAGAGAGAGAGAGAGAGAGATGAAAGAGGTAAGAGAAAGTGAGTGTGTATGTAAGTGGTTCCAAAATGGTTCCAATCCAAGCTTGATAGATCCTCCTCAAGCCATAGCTCCAAGCTTTCTTCCAAACACCTACACACATAGAAGCAAGAGCAAGAGGCAAAACAAAAATGAATGGGAGATGAATAATGAGGGAGAGGGGCGAGTTAGTCCTTTTATAGGGAATGTGTAGCCTTGAGGGAGTGGCTGAGGTGTCCAAAATAAGTGTGAGAGGTGTAAGGGAGACGCTAGGAGAAGTAAAGTGAGAGGGTGAGATGTATAGGTATGAGAGGGTGTTTATCAATTAGTTAGAGCAACATGGGAGGAGTAGGAGGGCACATTTTCTTAGGTGTCTTATGGCTTACAAGCCTAAGTTACGTATTGATAAGGATGGAAGGTAGGTAGCTTAACAATTTGGTTTACAGCATTGGGATTCACCCAAGTGTTTTTCATGACATGGGAAAGGCTTTGTATATGTCCATCTTATCTTGCATAATTCTCATCAATTCCTAGGCCCTTTTTTCTAGGGGTTGCCCATCCCCAATCATAGTGGAGTGTGACACAAGGGTTGATCAGTCCTTTGGTTTCTTCTCCAAATCTTTATAGACTCGATTGAGCCTTCTTCAGGTACCATCTTTAAGCTTTAAGAATCTTCTTTAGATTCGTTCTTCAAGTACTCTTCTTAGTACCTACCTACACATACCCTTAAGAAAACGTTAGGAGTCATACCATAAAATGGTTTATCATTAGATTCTATTTCTAGAACCTGCATATCAAACTGTTAGCATTGATCTACAATTTCATTTCTTGTCTTCAGGTAATGTTACCTACACTCATATTTCATCAATTAGAGTAATAAGCTCTAATATTTAAAATATGTTTCATACAAAAAGTATGGAAGACTGGATAGCATTTATTTCTTGGTCAATTTGGTCTATACAATTTTACACCCCTTCGACGCATTAAGAGTTGTCCTCAAACAATAATTTTTCAAATAAACATTTAAATTTTTTGGATATTCTTGGAAGAATTCTTTTTCCATCCATCTTGCATCCATAGTAGGATAGTTTTTAAACTTGAGGAGGTATAATGTAGAAGTTATTCCTTTTCTTCCAGTTCTTGTCTTGTGCATCAAGGTCTGCTCAGGTTGAAGGATTTCTTCGGTTCCTTGAACTTCTGGAAGTTCGGAATCTCTAAATCCCTCTGCTTTTGGACCATTGAATTTCTTTAGCAAGCTTACATGGAATTTGTTACGGATTTTCCAAGTAATACGCAAGTCAAGCTCACATGTAACCCCATTGATTACTTTCTTGACTTTAAAGGGTCCATAATACTTTTGCTCTAGTTTTGGGTAGAGTTTCATGCTGCCCTTCTTTTTCCTGAGCCTTTTCTTTTCAAATTTTAGGAGAACTACTTCCCTTTCTTCGTACTTGGTTGCCCTCCGACGCATATTTGCACTTTTCTGTTGTTTCTATTGTGCACTTGCGATGGATTGCTGAACCTTTGAAAAGGTGTCTTGATAATCTTGCACAAATTCATCTGAGACAAATATCTTTTCTTTAATACAGGAGGCACAATAGGTTTTCCATACATTACTTCAAAAGGCGCTTTACCAGTAGAAGAATGAACTGTGTTATTGTAAGCAAATTCTAGAATAGGGAAATAGTGTTCCCATTGAGCCTTTTGATCACTTACATAATTTCTCAACAAATCTATGATGGTTCAATTAGTAATTTCACTTTGACCATCAGTTTGGGGGTGAAAGGAAAAAGAGAATTTAAGAATTGTCCCCAGGTTATCAAAAAGGGCTCTCCAAAAGTTGCTAGTAAATCTCGTATCCCGATCAGACACTATACTCTTGGGTAGTCCATGTAGCCTAAAGATGTGACGGATAAACAAATGAGCAGCTTTGGGTCCCTTAAGCTTTTTCTTATAGGGAATAAAATGAGCCTGTTTGCTAAATCTATCAATGATAGTCCATATCATCTCATTTCCATTTTTGGTTTTAGGGAACCCAAAGATAAAGACCATGGTAATATGTTCCCCATAAGCTTCAGGAATAGGCAAGGGATGAAGTAATCCTGGAGTTTTTAATCCTCGCTCATCTTTATTGTGTTGACAAACTAGACATGCATTTATGTAATGCCTTGTGTCTCAATGCATGGTAGGCCAATAAAAGAATCTTTTCAGAGCTTCCAGAGTTGAAGGCATTCCCCTATGTCATGCATAGGGTGGACTATGGGTTTCTTGAAGGATCTTGGTTCTAAATGCTATGGGAATACATAGCTTATCTTTTTTGAATAAATATCCTTCTTTCAAAACATAGTCTTTATGATTTTGATTTCTTTCAAGTATTTCAAAGATATGCTGGAAGTCGGAATCACTAGCATACATACTTTTCATAGGAAGGAAATCTTCATGATATGCTAGGGAAATATGGTTGACCTTGGGGATTCTTGATAATGCATCGGCGACCTTATTGTTCTTTCATGGGTGATGAAGTAGCTAAAAATGGAAAGTGCTAAGGTAGTTAGCCCATTTTAGATGTTTTTCTCAAATTAATAGCTGGGTGAGAAAGTACCTAAGGCTTTGATGATCTGTTTTAACTAGGAAATCATTTCCTAGAAGATAGTGCTTCCATAACTTAAGGACATGAATAATGGCCAAAAGTTCTTTTTCATAAATGTCATACTATACTTATGCCCCTTGAAGTCGTCTGCTTTCAAAGGCCACAACATGACCTTCTTGGTTTAAGACTACCCCAATACAGTCTAGACATGCATCCACTTCCACAAAGAAAGGCTTGCGGAGGTCGAGAATGATAAGAACAGGTCCAGTGGTAAGTGCATGCTTCAGAGTATCAAAGGCATTTTGCTCTTTCTTATACCAATGAAATTTTACCCTCTTCTTAGTGAGTTCATGTAGTGGTGAAGCTATATGAGCAAAATGGTGAATAAACTTTCTATAATAGGAACATAAGCCTAGGAAAGACCGAACTTCATGAATATTTCCTGGTTTAGGCCAATCTTGTATGGCTTTAAACTTTGAAGGGTCCATTTGGATTCCTTCCTTAGAAATCATATGTCCTAGAAAGTGTATCTTTTCTAGGAAGAATTTGCTTTTCTTGTCTTTTATGAGAAGTGAGTTTTCTTGTAGGGTTCTAAAGACGATATCTAGATGTCTTTTATGTTCTTCTTCATTTGCACTGAAGACTAAGATATCATCAAAGAATGTTCCTAGAAAATGTCTATGAGGTCAAAAGATTCGTTCCATCATTCTATTGAATGTTGCGGGAGCATTAGTAAGACCAAATGGTACCACTGAAAATTCATTAAGGCCAGAGTTAGTCCTAAAAGCAGTTTTATGGACATCTTCAGGTGCTACTCTGATCTGGTGGCATCCACTTGTCAAATCAATTCTACTAGATACAAGATCCATTTATCCTATCCATAATGTCATCTATTCTTGGAATAGGAAAACGGTTCTTAACTGTAATCTTGTTTAAAGCACGATAGTCCACACACATCCTAAAACTCCCATCTTTCTTTTGTACCAGAAGTACAAGAGAGCAATAGGGGGAGTTACTGGGTTTTATAAGGCCTTTCTCTAACAAGTCATTAATTTGCTTAGAAATTTCTTCTTGTTGAGAATGGCTTACCCTATAGGGAGGTCTATTGTGTATGGAACTTCCAGGAATAATGTCTATCGTATGATCTTCAGGTCTTTCAGGGGGTAAGGACTTTGGTAGCTCATAAAAAAAAAAATTACTTTAATAAAAATTCTTTTCTATTATTGTCCAAAGAATGTGCATTTCCATCAACATCATTGTGTATTTTGTGCCAAGGCATGTCTAAGATTACATCTACTCCCTGCAAAGGACCTACCATGAATTCTTTAGGTTCATAGTAGTCGGAGATTTGGAGCTTAAGTTTTCCAATTACAGGGTAATGTTTGCATTACCATCAACAAAAGCACCTTTAGCCTTAAGCATAGATTCAGAAAAAGAACCAACTCCTATCTCTTGCGCAAGCTTAAAAGAGATAAAATTATGAGAGGAGCCTGCATCAAAGAGAATTAGACAGAGTTTGTTATAGACTTGTCCCCATGTTTTGAGAAGATCATGGATTTGAGTATCTTCAATGCTTTGTATGGCCACCTGCTTCCCTTTGTCTGCACTTGAAGCTTTGGCATCCTTGAGTGGACATTTGAAGAAAAGGTGTCCCTTTTTCTCACACTTGAAGCATCTTTCTTCCTTGTGATAGGCCTGCATTTGTTCTTTGGAAAGGCGTTGAGTCTTTTCTTTTAGAGTTTGAGTTGTGGGAGGTTCCTTCCTTTTGTTCCCACCTCCATTTCGATGACTATCCTGCAGCTCAATTCTGGTAGCATAGTATATGACTTGTTCTAAAGTATCAGCTTGTACTATATCTAAGCCATATTGTATACTTCTATGCAAACCCGAATAAATCTTCCTTTTCTGTTCTTTCTTGGAAATGGAATGCAAAGTCTGAACTTTCAAAAGCAACTCCCAAAATCTCTTAACATACTCAACTACTTTCTCATTTTGCTTTTGTCTAAAGATGTGTAGCTAAAGTATCTTTCTTATATTCTTTTGGCAAAAGGTGGACTTTAATTTGTTTTTTAAAGCTGTGCCATGTGGATGCAACTTCGTGATTTGATTTCATAGTAGCCCACCATAGTGATGCATACTTATCTATATGTAACGTGGCAAATCGAATCTTGGAATGATTTGACTATCTACTTTTCTCAAAGAAAGTATCAAAATTATCCAAGCAAGCAAACTCTCTTCATTGATACTATCTCCATCAAACTTAGAAAACTCAAAAAGTTTATTATCAATCTTAGCAAACCTCTTTTTTCTAGATCGAGTAGAAGAAGACATAGATGAAGAGGAGCTTGAAGAGCCTCGTGAGGAGCTATCCATCTTTGATTGGAGTTTTTAAAATTCACCTGAAATACACAAACTCAAGGCAAAAAGTACGAATAGACTTGTGATTCAGAGAAATGCCATTCTCCAAAAAAGAAGATAGAAGCTTGCATTAACAAAGTATTGTCCCTAAAATAAAAATCAAGTTGGATCCAATTCTCGAGGATCTCCCAAATGGAGTCTATTAGCTCTAATATTAAAGAGATCTTGTAAGAAGAAAGAAATTCGAGAGGAAGGGAAATCTATTCGAAAGCAAACATACAAAGTCCTGTGTATTGGCATTTGTTTCAAGAATGAATACACAAGGCCTTCACATCAATTTCACAAAAAAAAAGAAAAATAGTAGACCTTGGCTCTGATACCAAACTGTGAACTTGAAGTGAAGGTCTACTAGTCTCTAAAGTCCTGACTTTAAATGTTGTGACTTAAAAAGAACAAATCAACAAAACACTCTTGAATAAAACCGAAAAGAACTCAAAGCTTAGTGAAGAAATCCAACATTCAATCACAAAAGCATTCATTCATGAGACTTGCTGAGGGGTCAAGATGGGGAACTGTTGTTGCGATGACGTCCACCAAACGCAAGCAGAAAGTCAAAATTTGGAAAGGACAATTTCAGGGGAGATCTTCTATGGAGCAGTTGGTCTTCATTTGGGACGGCCACCTTCGGAACTGAAACTCATTGAGCATGGGTGATATCCAGTATCAGTTGGATTTTTCAGTTAAGAAAACATAGTTTAAACACCCGACCGGATCAACCACCACAATACAACGTCAAGTGCAACAAGACCACAGAATTGCTCTCCTCAAACTGTATATTCAACTAACTCGTAAGTACAAAGATAAGTTGCTTAAAAACACTCAAAGGGCTCGTAAAATAAAGATGGCTTGATAACTCTAGAACTAAGCACATGTGGTGTCATCGAAATAAGAAAGCACTATATAAGTCGATCATTGCTATTTTAACTCTCTCCCTCAATGATCAACGTCTCTTTTTATTTTAGAGTTTACTCGATTCATGGAACATACCTCCATGATAGTATTACAAGTAAAGGCTTTTTACATGACCAGATCTAAGCCAAGTTTGGCTCTAAATCTCTCAAACTTTTCTTTACTTAAAGCTTTCGTAAATATATCAGCAATATGTAATAACGTAGAACAATGTACAATACTTATATCTTCAGATTGTAACTTTTCATGCACAAAGTGATATTTTACTTCAATATGTTTTGTCCTTGCGTGAAAGACATGATTTTTAGCCAATTGTATTCCACTTTGACTGTCACAGAAAATAACAGTGGGATTTACCTGCTTCATGCCAATCTCACATAACAACTTACGTAGCCAAACAGCTTTCTGGGTAGCAGAACTCAACGCTTTATATTCGACTTCTGTGGAAGAAAGAGAAATAGTATCTTGTTTTTTCCTAGACCATGAAAAACAACCGCTACCAAAATTGAAGGCATAACCTGTTATTGACTTTCTATCATCTATACTTCCTGCCCAATCAGCGTCAACATAACCTTGCAACTTAGGTAAAACACTTTGTCTTTTGTAGATTAGACCAAGGTTAGGTGTACCTTTCACATACCTCAAAATCCTTTTTGCAGCTTTCCAATGATCCATAGTGGGTGATGACATGAGTTGGCTAATCAAACTTACAGCATAGCAGATATCAGGACGTGTAGTCGTAAGATATATCAAACTTCCAACTAGTTGACGAAATAGTGTAGCATCAACATGTGCACTATCATCAATATGCGATAATTTCTTACCAGCTTTGCAAGGGGTGATGGAAGGTTTGCACTCTGTCATGTGAAATCTCTCCAATATCTCGCCCACATACTTGTCTTGACATAACCTGATATCACTGCTAGTTTGCCATACTTCGACACCCAAGCAATAGTGCATAAGATCTAAATCTGTCATCTCAAATTGCTTGCATAAGTTGGCTTTGATAGAACAATTGAGGTTCTCATCATTGCCCATAATAATGATATCATCAACGTAAAGTACAATCAAGGCAATGTCATCATTTATAAGAACATAAAGGTTTGGATCTGAATTTGTTCTTACAAACCCATGAGAAAGAAAGTAACTGTCAATGCGTCCATACCATGCGCGTGGCGCTTGCTTAAGGCCATAAAGTGCTTTGTGTAATTTACATACCTTTTGTTCTTGCCCTTTTGCCATGAAGCCCTACGGTTGGACCATGTAAATTTCTTCCTCTAAGTCACCATTCAAAAATGCAGACTTCACATCCATTTGATGGATCTTCCACCCAAAATGAGATGCTAAGGCAATGATAAGACATAGCGTAGTCCACTTAGCCACTGGAGCAAATGTCTCTTCATAGTCAATTCCTTTGCTTTGCTCATAACCCTTCACTACTAGCCGTGCCTTATACTTTGCTATTGTGCCATCCGCATGAAACTTTGTTCTAAACAACCATTTGTTGTCAATGGGTTTCTTTCCAAGTGGTAGATCAACCAACTCCTATGTATCATGTCTGTGCATGGATTCTATCTCTTCTTCCATTGCCCTTTGCCACTCTTTGTGATCTTTTGCCTCATCAAAGGTTGATGGCTCTCGACACTTCAAAATGTCAGTCATTAGGGCATAGTTCACATGATAATGATCGGGAGACTTCCTTTTCCGTGTTGATCTTCTCACTTCACTTTGTGTGCTAGATCCTGTTTGATTTAGCTTTGCGTCCTTCATGATCTTTTCATACCATTTTGGTATCTTAGATTCAGGTGATATACTACGTGGAGAGTATGTATCCCAAGGAGTGTCCAAGTAATGTCTCTTACTTCCAACCGGTTTCTCCTTTATTGCTCCTATTGGCAAGTACCTCCCCCTAGGCTCTTGAATAGGTGGTGTTCTTTCATACTCGCCCTCTCCACCCTCGTCTTCACATGCATCATTTTGTGGAGCATCTTCTTCATCTTCTTCCTCCAGAATTGTGGGAAGTCTTTTGATGCTTTCACCACTTGCATGGTTTTCATCTTCATACCTATGCATTTCATCAAAGATCACATCTTTCTAATGTGAATCTTATTCATTACAGGATCAAAACACCTGTAAGCTTTCGTTCTTTCATCATAACCGACGAAAATACACTTGATTGCTTTGGCATCAAGTTTCTTTCGCTCCTCCTTTGGCAAATGTACATAGGCCTTACATCCAATCACACAAAACTTGTCGATTTTTGGCTTTATTCCAGTAAATGCTTCTTCAGGAGTCACATTTGGAACCGCAACTATAGGGCTCCTGTTTTGCAAGAACGTTACCGCACTACACGCTTATGACCAAAGTGAATCGGTCAAGCCCATTTGCTTCATCATGGAGCGTGCACCCTCCATAATAGTCCTATTTCTCCTTTCAGCTACACCATTACAATGCAGCGTGTGTGACTGTGTGAATTGTCTTTTAATGTTGTGTTCTTTGCAAAAGTCTTCAAAATCATCAAATTTGTATCTGCCCCCTCTATCAGATCTTAGCACTTTGATGCGTGCATCCAGTTGGTTCTCTACCAAAGTCTTGAACTCCTTGAAGCAGGCAAAAGCGTTAGATTTCTTCTTCAAGAAATAAATCCATGTCCTCCTAGAGTAATTATCTATGAAAGTCATACAATAATATGCTTTCCCCAATGACACGGTCTTCATTAGGCCGCACAGGTCGCTATGAATGAGTTCCAGCGTTTTCTTAGCTCTTGCAGCTCCACCTTTCTTGAATGTCTCCCTGTGATGCTTTTCCATGATGCATCCTTCACATATTGCATGATGATCATCCTGCAATGCCGGTAACCCTATTACCATCTTCAGCTTTGCCATCAATCTCAAGCTCCCATAGTTCAAATGACCAAGTCTTTTGTGCCACAACTCGGATTGAGATGCTGTTGAGATAGCCAAACCATATTCACCTGGTTTTGCAGCATCCAATTTATAAAGGCCACAGTTACTATATCTATAACCCTTCGCCACCACTTTATGGTTGTGGTTCATATCCTTCATAAGGCATCCATCCTTGACAAATTCAACTTTAAGATGTTGATTTGCCATTACAGCAACAAAAAGCAAACTCTCTTTGAGTCCAGGAACATAAAATACATTAGGGATGTTTTTAATTTTGCCATCAGGAAACTGCACAGGTACATTACCCACATCCTGTATCTGGCATTCCTCTCCATTGGCTTGAGTGACCTTATCCCCATTATGGATTGGTGAGAATTTTTCAAACCAATCACGTTTCCCGGTCATATGCCTTGTGGCGCCTGAATCTATGAACCATCTAGCACCATCATCAACTTGGAATGCCAATGCCAATGAGAAGACACTTGTCTCGTCATCTTCTCCATCATCTTCGGCAATGTTTCCTTGTTGAGTCACTTTTCCCGCCTTTATGTCCGCTTTTTTCTTATAACA
This sequence comes from Diphasiastrum complanatum, assembly GCA_029204225.1. NCBI lineage: Eukaryota > Viridiplantae > Streptophyta > Lycopodiopsida > Lycopodiales > Lycopodiaceae > Diphasiastrum > Diphasiastrum complanatum. Next base: position 46,424,392 of record CM055105.1, read on the forward strand.
CTCGCGTGCCCAATGACCCGATCTGTGGCAATAGTAACATTTGCCTTTCTTCTTCTTTTTCCCTTTTGATGACGACTCTCCCTCGTCATCATCATCCTTGGATTGCTTAAAAATCCTTTTCCATCCTTTCTCCTTGCCTTTAGCAAGCAAGGCTTGATCCTCCTGTGGGGTTTGCCTTGACTTCACTACTTCGCGACGCTGCTCTTCTTGCAACATGATTCCGTGGAAGTCTTCAAAAGTAGGCAACCTCTCCCTCAAAGCAATGCCGCTCACAAACATCTATAGCCCTTCCGAGACACCGCTCATTGTGGTATGTACCAATTCAATATCCCTGATTGGTTCTCCAATCGCCACAAGTTGATCTCTCAGCTCCTTTATCCTGGTGAAGAAAGATCCCACCGATTCACTTTCTTCCATCCTTACTGCGTTCAATCTCGACTTCAAGAACATGGCTCGAGCTGGATTGCAAGTTTGAAATTGCATTCTAAGAGCTTCCCAAGCTCCCCTAGCCATCGTGGCATCACTTATATGAGTGATCACATGGTCTTTCACTGAAAGATCAAGGACAATGCTCTCTGCACCTTTTTATCAAAGGCCCTTATGACACCTGGAGTGGTATTTGGCCGGACTTCAATACCTGCCATGATCTCTCACAACTCTTTCTCCATCAAAATGCTCTTCATTTTGAATTTCCAGATGTTGTAGTTAGAATCCCCATCAAGTTTGCTTGCATCGCCCAAAATTGCCTCATTGATGTTTGCCATCTCCAAACTGCTTGAAACTTCACCTGTAGGCTATAAAGTGTATGCTGGAGCCAACCGTGATGTCAGAAATCAATAATAATGACCTGCAATTTTATGCTTACTAGGCCACCCGCCGCTCTTTCGCCAAATTGGCGTCGTTTTCAGAAATGCTTCTCGTCACCAACTCCCAGCTTCCTGCCCAGGGGAATGGTGAAATCACTTTTGGTGCGCTTTGAACACTTTCTCCACACTCTGTTTTGGTGTACCGTGCTTGCAGGTACAGTCAGGGTGCCCTTCGTTTGGAGGTTATAGCCTTCCGTTTGGCCAAAATAGGCTAAAGGAGGTGAAAATAAGGGCAATTTGGGTTTTTGAACTGTTTCTTTAGCGTGAAGAAACTTCACCCTTCAAAAACTTGTGACCCAGCAATTTTTTCAGTTTGAAGATTTTTAATGAAGTTGCAATGCACTTTGCACTTCAGACCTCTTTTTTCACATCAATCCAACGGATCCTTTAGATCCAATGACCCACCTATCGTGTAATAACCATCGTCGATCTGTGTGATTCGAGATCGGACGGCTTTCCACGCTTTTGTGCGTTGATCAAGGGCCTTCGAAGCACCAAGCACTTCGGGCCACTAACTGACTAACTGAACTGTGCGCGCGAGAGGTCCCACGACCTCTCCTCCTCTTCTCTCTCTCTCTGCATGGACTCTTCTCTCTCTTCACAAGCTATGGCTGCTCCCTGTGGATCAATCTGGCTGCTTTCTTCTTCCACGGCCAGTCGTGGCCTCCCTACTGCTGAATCACACTACCAGGACACCCATTCTCAGCAACTTACAGCTCTAAAAATGGCCTCCTACAAGGAGATATCCCAGATTTTGCACTTTGAAACCCTAGCAACTTTGAAGAGAAGGATATATTGGGCTTTACTCAGGCTTTCCCTGAGATTTCACTTGCAGCTCCTATCTGGCTAAGGTCGCCCTACTACAGGCAATATTCTACTCCAAACCGCTCTTCAAACGGTGTTCGATTGTATTCAAACCAATCACAAACGCCAAGCAACCCTCCAGAAGAATTTTCAGCTTCAATCTTTGCTTGCTTTCTGATTCAACAGACAATTCCCTATCTCTGAATCCTTTTTACAGTTTTGAGCCATTCCACGAATCTCCACAGACTCGGTTTTGTGCTTCCTAGACAACAAACCGTCGTGGATTCACAGCTCTCTGTTCTTGTCCGGTGATTCAAGCCACCAAGGGCTCTGATACCAAGTTAAGAAAAAAAAGTTTAAACACCCGACCGGATTAATCACCACAACACAACGTCAAGTGCAACAAGACCACACAATTGCTCTCCTCAAACTGTATATTCAACTAACTTGTAAGTACAAAAATAAGTTGCTTAAAAACATTCAAAGGGCTCGTAAAAGAAAGATGGCCCGATAACTCTAGAACTAAGCACACGTGGTGCTGTCGAAATAAGAAAGCACTTTATAAGTCGATTGTGAAAAACTCAGATCCAAAAGATGCTAAAGTTTCATAAAGATCTTGGCCATGGAAGTTATGCACATCTAGATTGAAAAAATGATAGAAATTGTGATGTTAAGCATACTAAACATCAACTAAACATCAAAATCTGATCATAAGCTTCCACAAACAGAAACTTGCTGTCCCTGTCCGTACTTCAGAGCCTACAACCTGCATTTCACACGTGTGAAGCCATAGCAACAAAGAAATCACAATTCTAGTGGCTAGAATGCAAGATATGAACAAAAAAGTGAGAGAGAAGAAGATGGATCTTCAAAGAGCATAACATTCATTCAATAGAATGAAAATGAGATGTGTACATACTCGTGGAGATGGCTATTTATAGCAGCCATAGTGCCTCTTGGCCACTTGTCTTATGATAGGCTAAAATTGGGGTCCAATAGGATTCACCCATATACCTAGAAATTTGGTCAAATAGGAATGCACCAAATTATGAGCCAATAGAAGAGCTCCACACTCGACCTCCTCTAATTAATGTGACCTCAAAAGTAGTGTACACATACTTTGGGCCTCTACATACATGTATGAACCTATCTCTAACTTTTATTTGGCCATAGGCCTACAAAATCTCAAGTTAGGAAAATACTACTAGTTGACAATTTTTCACACTCCCTCTTCAACTAGTTTTAGCATAGATTTAGAAAGTACACCAAGACTTGTTCTATGCTTGAAAAATAAGTCCTTTCCCAATGCTTTGGTAAAGATATCAGCCACACATTCCTTTGATGGGACATGTTCAAGCTTGATCTCTTTTGCCAACACTTGTTCTCTCACAAAATGGTAAGCCACCTCGATATGTTTGCTCCTTGCATGGAAAACCGGATTGCTTGCTAGACTTTGGGCTGAAAGGTTGTCACAAAAGATGATTGGACTCTCTGAAAAATCCAGCAAATGAAGCTCCATAATCATCCTCTTGATCCACACCATCTCCTTTGTGCATGATGTCAAAGCTTTGTACTCGGCCTCACTAGAAGAAAGTGATATAGTTGCTTGTTTCTTCAACATCCATGAGATAGCTCCATCACCTATGAAAATAGCATGTGCATTTATGGATTTTCTATCCATAAGGTCTCCTGCAAAATCTGAATCTGAAAAACCAAATAAGTTAGGTGATGAGCCTCTATAAACAATGCCAAAATCTTTTGTTCCCGAGATGTATCTCAAGATCCTCTTTCCTAGTTTCCAATGTTCTATGCTAGGATCTTGCATGAATTGGCTTAATCTACCAACACAATAAGATAAATCAGGTCTTGTGATGGTTAGATATATAAGAGAACCTATTAGCTTCCTATAGAGAGTAATGTCCTCGAAGGATCTTTCATTACCTCTTATAGTTAGCTTTACATGTGATTCCATAGGTGTATCAATAGGATTTGCATCTACCATATGAAATCTATTGAGAATAGAAATAGCATACTTCTCTTGTGAAATAAAAGTGATTTGAGAAGTTCTAATTACTTCTATTCCTAAGAGATAGCTCAAAAGACCAAGATCATGCACTTCAAATTCCTTTTTTAGTGCTTTCTTGATATCTTCTATATCTTCCTTGTTCCCTCCACTTAAAATAATGTCATCCACATAAATTAGAAGGATTGTAACATCATTAGCACTAATTCTAAAGTAAAGTGAATGATCATACTCACTCATAGTGAAGTTTTGAGAAAGTAGAAAAGAGTTAAGCCTAGCATACCAACTCCTTGGTGCTTGCTTAAGACCATACAAACTTTTTTGTAGAAAACACACATGATTAGGCTTGCTATGAGAAACATAGCTCTCGGGTTGCTCCATGTAGACTTCCTCTTCAAGATCACCATTCAAGAAAGCATTAGAAATGTCTAATTGCCAAAGATCCCATCCATAAAGAGTTGCAAGGGAAATGATTACTCTTATGCTCACCATCTTTGCCACGGGTGCAAAGGTTTCCTCATAGTCAATGCCATGCTCTTGAGCATAACCTTTAGCCACCAACCTTGCCTTGAACTTGTTGATAGATCCATCTTGATTTGTCTTTACCTTGAAGATCCATTTGCATCCAATTGCACTTTTGCCCTTTGGAAGCTCCACCAATCTCCATGTGTTGTTCTTCATAAGTGCTTCAAACTCAAGATCCATTGCTTGGATCCATTCCTCTTTTTGCCTTGCTTCATCTACACATGAAGGTACATCAAAAGAAGTTAGGAAAGCATAGTTGGATCCATCCACCACTTGCTTACCTTTGCCATCATAAGTGAGCCTTGAGGGTTTCACTTTATGCCTTGGAGTTCTCCTTGGAATTTGACTTGAAGAGGCTTCTTCAACATCCACATCCAATGTGTCATCAACTCCATTGTCATCAAGCACATTAGTTGCAACAACACCATCATCACTTGAAACAACTTTTGGAATGTTACTTTCATCAAAAATGACATCCCTACTTGTGAACACTTTCTTGATTGAAGGAACATAAATCCTATATGCTTTGCTTACTTCACTATAACCAACAAAAATGCCCTTTCTTGAAGATGGATCCTCCTTAGTTCTATCATCAAGAGTAATGTTGAAGTAGCAAATGCATCCAAAAGTTCTTAGAAACTTGACATTAGGCTTCGTACCAAACAAAGCTTCAAAAGGGGTTTTTCCTTCCAATACAACACTTGGCCATCTATTGCAAAGGAAATTTGCACACAACAAAGCATCACTCCAAAAAGGTTTAGGAAGATTAGCATTCAATCTCATTGCCTTTGCACTCTCACACAAGGTTCTATTCTTCCTCTCGGCCACTCCATTTTGTTGTGGTGTTCTTGGACATGTGTACTCCCTCTTGATCCCATGCTCATCACAAAAGGCTTTGAATTTGTTAGAAATGTATTCACCACCATTGTCGCTCCTCAAGCATTTGATTTTGGTTGTAAATTGAGTCTCAATAGCAACTTTGAACTTGACAAACACATCAAACACCTCATCCTTGCTCTTTAGTAGATAAACCCAACAAAATCTACTAAAATCATCAATGAAAGTTACATACATCTTAGCACCTCCATTGCTAATTGTAGTAACACCATGAATATCCGAATGCAAGAGAGAAAAAGGCATCTTAGATCTAGATATAGATCTAGTATATGGCAATCTATGTGATTTAGACAAAGCACATTCTTCACAAACATGATTCAAGCAAGTAAGAGACTTGGGAAGTCCCCTTACTACCTCCTTTTTGGCTATTACCTCCAAGGCCTTGTAGTTGAGATGTCCCATCCTTTTATGCCATACCTCTTGAATTGACATTTGTTCATTTGCCATGCATCCAACTTGGTTAGCAACAACACATGCATCAAGCTTGAACAATTTCCCTTGCCTTTTCCCTTTTGCAATGATACTACACCCCTTTTTGATCAAGCAAGCATCACCATCAAACTCAACTTTGAATCCTTTGTCAAGCATTTGGCTTACACTAAGTAAGTTCTTGGTAATGGATGGAATGAGCAAAACATCTTTCAATTCTATATTCCTATTTGTAGAAAGTGAAATAGGAATTGTGCCAATCCCCTTGATTGCACACTCACCATCATTTGCGGTATAGATTACCTTCCTATCACCATCAAATGCCATTAAAGATGAAAAATACTCTTTATGATATGTCATATGAGAAGTGGCTCCACTATCAATCCACCAAGGATCAATGTCTCCATGATTAGCCAACAAGCAAGATGACATAACAAAAGCATCATTTGAAAGAAGCTCATCCCCACCCTCATCAATAGTTAGATTGGTTTGCTTTTCCCCTTGATCCCTCTTTTTCTTAAAACAATCACTAGCAAAATGCCCTTTGACTCCACAATAGAAACATTTTAGCTTAGATCTATCCTTCTTTTTGCCAAAAGTAGAGTGCTCACCTTGGTCTTGCCCTTTAGACCAATTGCTTTTACCTTTGCCCTTGAACTTGCCTTTAGAGAACATTGCCTCCTCTTCTCCTCCTTGAGATGTAGAAGATGCTCCCACTCTTGTTTGCAACCTGAATTCTTCAGCCAACAAGACCTCTTGCAAGTCTCCAACACTTGGTAAACATTTTTGGATAGCATAACTTTGAACAAGATTAGCATGATCATCCAACAAGCCATTGAGAATCACTTGAACAAGCTCCTCATTATTTATGCCATCATTAATGCATGCTAACTCATCATTCAATGCTTTAACTCTCAAAACAAAAGCATGTCCATTCTCACTCTTCTTTTGCATACAAGAAAAGATTTGCCTTCTTAAAGTCAACACTCTAGAAGTAGACTTGGATTCATAAACCTTCTTCAAGGCTTCCCAAGCTTCACTAGATGATGTGCACTTACCAACCTCTTTGATAAGCTCATTTGTCACATTCATCTTGATCATGTGAAGGGCTTTCTTTGCCCTCTTGTCATACCTCAATTGTTCTTGAGGTGCCAAAGGTCTCTCCTCCACACCTACAACAATATCCATCAACTCATTCATCTCAAGCAAAGACTCCATCCTTACTTTCCAAGTAGAATAGTTGAGGGAGGTAAGCCTATCATTGCTTTCCAACATGTAGCCTCCATTTGTAGCCATGTTGCAATGATTGATCTCTGATCTTTGACCTGTTCCAATGCACTAAGCACTCTCTTGAATCAACAAATGAAACACAAGAAGAAATCACAAAGATTTGGAACCTAAAACCTTACTTTTTCTCTCTTTTCCTCACTTTTTTCTCAATTTTAGCCACTAGTTTTATGATTTCTTGATCAAACCAAGACCAAACCTCAATATACTTGCTTTTCCCTCACTCCTAAGATTGAAATACACTCTTGAATCATTCAGCAAACTGAAAATCAGAGGGTTACATCAATTTTGAAGTTTTTGACATGAAGAAGCAAGAAATTGAATCAAAAAACTATATGCTAGAATGGAAAACTAATAGGATCTTGTTGGATCTTGCATCTCCCTCTTTCCAAAACAATTTTTGTCTCCTTATTCTGATAAGTATAGAGGGAATTCGCCCTACTTCAATTGAAATGCATACAAATGATGTTTTGATCACAAAGATCCAATTTCTACACATAAATCAACAAGATTTTTAGCTAGAAACTTGATTGGAATGCTACAAAAGCAAACTCGCCCACAAATCTCTTCTAAATCTGGCAAAACCTGCACATTTGGCCGCCTAATGCTCTGATACCATGTGAAAAACTCAGATCCAAAAGATGCTAAAGTTTCATAAAGATCTTGGCCATGGAAGTTATGCACATCTAGATTGAAAAAATGATAGAAATTGTGATGTTAAGCATACTAAACATCAACTAAACATCAAAATCTGATCATAAGCTTCCACAAACAGAAACTTGCTGTCCCTGTCCGTACTTCAGAGCCTACAACCTGCATTTCACACGTGTGAAGCCATAGCAACAAAGAAATCACAATTCTAGTGGCTAGAATGCAAGATATGAACAAAAAAGTGAGAGAGAAGAAGATGGATCTTCAAAGAGCATAACATTCATTCAATAGAATGAAAATGAGATGTGTACATACTCGTGGAGATGGCTATTTATAGCAGCCATAGTGCCTCTTGGCCACTTGTCTTATGATAGGCTAAAATTGGGGTCCAATAGGATTCACCCATATACCTAGAAATTTGGTCAAATAGGAATGCACCAAATTATGAGCCAATAGAAGAGCTCCACACTCGACCTCCTCTAATTAATGTGACCTCAAAAGTAGTGTACACATACTTTGGGCCTCTACATACATGTATGAACCTATCTCTAACTTTTATTTGGCCATAGGCCTACAAAATCTCAAGTTAGGAAAATACTACTAGTTGACAATTTTTCACATCGATCATTGCTATTTTAACTTTTTCCTCAAAGGGGAAAAGACTAGGATCCTCTTCAGAGATTGGCAACAAGTTGGATCAAGCCATAGTCCTAGCAGATGGGAAGCAAAGTGTTGGAAAGGCTTTTTGTCCGAAGAACTCTACTCTAAGTCTGGTCAGCTGATTTTATAAGTGGAGGGGGAACTATCACACACACCTCTCTCTTGGGGCAAATTTTGAATGAAAGTTGATCAAAACGGGGGCAAATTCAAGGTGACCTAGCCATACTCACACGAGGAGACTGGCGAACTTTGGACCTAATAAGTTGACAAGTTTTTGCTGTGGAAAGAAAAACTTGTTATGGGCTTTCTCTGGACCAGCAATGATGAGGAGACATAATGAGTACGCTGACTTGTGTTACGTGTAAAGCAGCTGATCAACGAAGGACTTGTGAAAGTTGAGTCTTGCATGAGAGACTTGGTACTTTGAGTGGACGCTAAGGGACAGTTCATATTGAAAATCGAACTAGTGCAAACTTTGGGTGCATGTGTCTGATTCAAAGAGAGCTACTTGAAGCCGAGCTAGATGTACACTTCTTGTTTTGACTGTGAGGCAACTGACCAGTGATGGAATTGTGAAAGTCAAGTTTTGCGCGACGGACATGGCGCTTCAAACGAACACAAAGAGATAGTTTGTATGCGGATCAAACTGGTGCGACCCCTTGGCTCTCCACGAGGTCAATGGTTACATTTGGATTGATTCAAAGACAACTACTTCAGGCTAAGTGAGAGGTGCATTGCGGAGTACTCAATCTTTGCCTACCTCAAAGAGCCAAAAATGAAAAGTATCAAGATCAAGCTGGGACAAGGAGAGAAATCAAGGTGCAGAAGCAACAAGACATGGAGTGGACCATAAAGTGGGCAATCAAACGATAAATCCTTTGGCTCAGGGAGCCCTGATACCTGTGCGGAATTGATCAAATCTGGAGCTCATGGAGCTCAACACAAAGTGCATCAAGGACAAATCAGGAGCTCAAAGGAGTTCCAAAGTCAAAAGTCAGAAGCGATAGGGGCGAACATTTCACAGAAAGGCCTCTGTCACCAGTCAATAAGGTTCTTGGGTTTAACGAAAGCGACAAACAGTGATATTTTCAAAGTTAAGTAATTTTTCAGTACAAAGAGCCAAGCCTCCGACTTGTCGTGTGCCAGTTTCAATGTTAATAAAAAGTGGCCAGTAAATTGAGTACTATGCCAAGTAGATCAAATGTATAGTTACCTTTAATTGGGAGGCACCTTTACTTTAATCTGACATCTGATGAGGACATCAGATTTTATAAAGGTGGGGTGGATGTTGTAAAGTTACCTTTACAAGCCTTACTTCCGGCGTCAGTATTGTCCCCGGCGCCAGCAGCGCCCTTGCTGCTCCTGGCGCCACCAGCACCGGTGCCGCTCCTGGCGCCACTGTGACCAAAATCCAGCCGGCGCCAAATTCCTATGGCTGAAAATCTTTGATCGGTTCTAGCGAAGTCCAGAGAGCTCAGATCGATGTGCAATCACCTCACACGATCTAGGCATGATTAAAGGAAGCCTGGGGATCAATAAATTCTAGAGAGAGAAAATAACTTTTTAGAGAGAGATAATCCTAGAGAGAGAAAATGTGCTTTACCAGCCTGGGTAGAGTACTTGGTATGAGGGGAGGTGGCGAATCCCACCAATACTATATATAGGGGAGTGCGGGTTGCGACTCAGGGCGAGCTCCAACCAAGTCTCAGCCTCCCTTGCTGGAATGTTGTCTTGGCACTCGCCTTGGCATGCCAGCACCCCGGAGACTAGGGTCGGTCACACACTTGAAATGTAACCTTCTCAGATTTATCAATAAAGTGGGATTTTTCTCAAACTTACTCTGATTACCTTCTGGGTTTCAGTGTTCGGTAAAAGCGCCAGTTGTAAGGCCGCTTCAAACTTTTTAATTTGGCACATAGCTGAGGGTCGTATTCCGGGACGCCAGCGGTATGCCATCGGGACCATTTGGTCCAGGAACTGGTTGTCTCCATATCTGTCGCGACTTGTGGTTTTGAGTGTTCCTTGCATAAACGTGAATGGGTTAAGCTCTTGGGGAACAGACTCTAATCTGTCGGCTGAGTTGGATGGCTTGCTTGGGTGGAAGTTACCTGTTTATTGCTGTCCAGTCTGGAGGTTGGCTTCCAACGCTCGTGACGAAGCTTTCAGTTGGTTAAGTTCCATGTAAGTCAGACCGCTTGCTTGGAGTGGATGTTACTCGTTTGTAACGAAGCTTCGAGTTGGTTAAGTTTGATGTATGTCGGGCGGCTTGCTTGGAGGGAAGGCCCCCACATCGGGACCCTCGATCTGGCATGGCGCTAGGTTGGATCTCAATGTTGGTTTTCGGAACTTCAAGTTGGTTAAGTCTGATCATTGTTGGCGACTTGGCTACTTGTATGTCAAGTGGGTTTGGATGGCAATGTCAGTTGAAGGTTGGGAAGCTAAAATTAAATGGCCCAAGGACAAATACATATACAATGGTTTGGGAAGATGGATTCTTAAATCTTTACATCAACCAGATGTTAACAAATTTTGGCCTTAAATAATCTTATACCAAAAACAGTAGTTTCTTATGACATGCAAAAGCTTACTAATCAAGAAAAGAGCATGCATAGGCATTCGACATTAGATGACATGACATGCATGAATCAAATCTGACATGAAACTTCAATTCCAACATGCAAACTCATTAGGCTAGGGATGGCATGACATGCAAGCTCTAGTTCCAACATGCAAGCTTCAAATCATATATGCAAGTTCCCAAATCAGACATGCAAGCTCCCAAATCAGACATGCAAGTTCCAATCAAACATGCAACTCCCAAATCAAACATGCATGACCATTAAGCTATGGATGGTGTGACATGCAAAGCCATCAAGTCATGGATGGTGTGACATGCAAGGCCATCAAGTTATGGATGGTGTGACATGCATGGCCATCAAGTTATGGGTGGTGTGACAGTTTTAGAGATGAGAGAGAGAGAGAGAGAGAGAGAGAGAGAGAGAGAGAGAGAGAGAGAGAGAGAGAGAGAGAGAGAGAGAGAGAGAGAGAGAGAGAGATGAAAGAGGTAAGAGAAAGTGAGTGTGTTTGTAAGTGGTTCCAAAATGGTTCCAATCCAAGCTTCATAGATCCTCCTTAAGCCATAGCTCCAAGCTTTCTTCCAAGCACCTACACACATAGAAGCAAGAGCAAGAGGCAAAACAAAAATGAATGGGAGATGAATAATGAGGGAGAGGGGCGAGTTAGTCCTTTTATAGGGAATGTGTAGCCTTGAGGGAGTGGCTGAGGTGTCCAAAATAAGTGTGAGAGGTGTAAGGGAGACTCTAGGAGAAGTAAAGTGAGAGGGTGAGGTGTATAGGTATGAGAGGGTGTTTATCAATTAGTTAGAGCAAAAAAGGAGGAGTAGGAGGGCGCATTTTCTCAGGTGTCTTATGGCTTACAAGCCATGTGGAAAAGTAGGTAGGTTACATATTGATAAGGATGGAAGGTAGGTAGCTTAACATTTAATGTTAGTCACTTTCAAGTTGAATTTTTCTTGGTTTACAACATTGGGATTCACCCAAGTGTTTTTCATGACATGGGAAAGGCTTTGTATATGTCCATCTTATCTTGCATAATTTTCATCAATTCCTAGGCCCTTTTTTCTAGGGTTTGCCCATCCCCAATCATAGTGGAGTGTGACACAAAGGGTGATCAGTCCTTTGGTTTCTTCTCCAAATCATTATAGACTCGATTGAGCCTTCTTTATAGACTCGATTGAGCCTTCTTCAAGTACCATCTTTAAGCTTTAAGAAGCTTCTTTAGATTCATTCTTCAGATACTCTTCTTAGTACCTGCACATACCCTTTATAAAAGGTTAGGAGTCATACCATAAAATGGGTCATCATAAGATTCTATTTCTAGAACTTGCATATCAAACTGTTAGCATTGATCTACAGTTTCAGTTCTTGTCTTCAGGTAATGATACCTGCACTCATATTTCATCAGTTAGAGTAATAAGCTCTAATATTCAAAATATGTTTCATACAAAAAGAATGGAAGACTGGATAGCCTTTGTTTCTTGGTCAATTTGGTTTATACAATTTTACAAAATACATTGATAGTATATAATGTCTTTCTACACACAAAATATTAGAATTTTTAGAAATCTCTAAAATACACACATTGCCCAACATTGAATTCTCAAGGAATTCGTTTCAAGTTAGCATGTTGTTTGGCTTGTTCTTGAGCACTCAAAACATTTTCACGTGCTAATTGCAACATTGCTTGCATATCATCATAACATTGGCTGCTTTTTTAACGTGAATATATTCTAATTCAACTTTGACAACTGACTAGAATCCAAACATAACTATAATAGGATTGTATCTAGTTGCCCAATGCTTATTATTATTACAAAAAAAACTCATTCAACAAAATGTACATTTTTCATTGTGATTCCTTATGCGAGACATATGCTATGAGCATACCCTCCATTGTATGATTTGTCCTTACATTTAATGACATAAATTTCTAAAAGAGGTTTCATTTTTGGCCAAAAAAAGTTCCTTTACACCAAATTTGATGTTCTATATATACCCGAGCGACCTGCACAAGTTGTATCATGATATATATTATTTTTAATAACATACTTTCCATGAAGGAATAACAATCCATTAAATGGTCGTTTATGTTTTTATCATTCATTCTAATCCAAACACCCTATAACTTAGATCCGATAGCATTGCATACCCTAGCTAGTACTCTTGGCCAGATAAAACCAAAAATACTGATCTTCCTCACAAAGACCCTTGAATAAAAAATAAAAGATTGTTGAGATCCTTGTGAAGGAAATTCATTTACTTTACAAATATGGCTCAATGCATATGTAACTTTATTCTTAGCTCATTTAATATAACGAACTTCAAATTCAAAATCTTGCATCATTCTTAGTCCCACAAGTCTTCCTTCCCCTTAGATTATTTTGGCTACAAAATATCTTAGAGGTTGATGATCAACATTCAGGGTGATCAAAAATATCTTAGAGGTTGATGATCAACATTCATGGTGAACTTGTTACCATACAATTAGTGTTGCCAAAATCTTAACTCCTGAATCACGCAAGCATAAAGTCCAACAATTGTATTTAAATTTGAAACTTAAATAAAATTTAATAATCATGATTTGGCAGAAAGCTTACAACATTTGCAAAATCATTGTTAGTTCATAGAACAAATTTATGATACATTGTTAAACTAATAGAATTGATAAATGGCCAAATCAAATTTAAAGTGTCTACAATTTCAATTATGTCAATACCCATAGCTACCAACAAATATTCAAATCATAGCATCTTTCTCTCTGCCTTATGATGGTGGCAGTGTTTGTGATTCTGTATAATTTCAAATACATGATTAAGAGAGCTTTTATAGAGGTTTAGACGTGTAAATTTTTCTTTGAGCAAATCTTATGATGTCCTTTTGGAAGACCAAGAGGTTGGTCTTAGTTTGCTTCATCAACACCAAGTCAAAATTGGCAATCTGGAGCTAGAAAAGGGCATTAAGATGGAATCCAAAGTTGAAAGCATTGATGATTTGTTTTTGTGGGTTATAGAAGGCTTTAGTAAGGGCAAATGAATACCAAGGAGGTGCTTTTATATCCTACCTTTTTCATCTTGTCTCATGTTTGAGCAGTATCATGTGAATGTGTGGAAAGTGCCAAGCATTGTTGAAACTAGTTTCGTTGTTGTACTTGAAGATGGACTAGTGTTCTTTGCTGATGTTGCTAATGGAAATGAAGATGAGAAAGCTTCATTATGACACTCATTTACTCATAGGTTTATACAGGTTCGAGATTTCTTATGGCAATTTAAGAAACCTTCTGTGTTTCTACTTTAAAGCCTTAGTATTTTCTTGCATTTTTTATATTGTTGCATTTTTTAACTTAGTCTCGCACAATATGCATATTTGAACTATTTTTCGCACAATTCATTCCTCGACTCTGCCAAAGTTCCTGATGCCGACAAATTGCCAAGGCACCAATCTCAACCCAAGTCATCGTCTCAACCGAAGTCCTCGACGCCAAGGAATTGCCAAGGCACCAATCTCAACCCAAGTCATCGACTCAGCCGAAGACCCGATGCCAACGAATTGCCAAGGCACCTACAGATATCCGAAGTCAGTGAAGTTCCGAGTCGACTTTGAGAATCAAGGCTCGACGAGCGTGACAATTTGAGTGTCATGACTCAACCGTTAAGCCATGTAGCTGAAGCGAAGTACCAACACACATAGTTAGCTAATGTTTTAGCTTAAACTATCTTGTAATGCTTAGCTAATCAGATCTTTCAGACCCAACATGATATATACTGGAGATCAGATACAGACAATGTAATAAGTATGCAAGCATGTATGTGAAAGATAGTGGACGAGTGTTAGTCATGCAGTAGGAAACACACATCACCACACTCACAATTGTAGACATAGAATTAGCAGTAGCTAGTTTCTATTCGTGAGAGAGAATACCTCTCTTGCGTCGACGCGCTGATATGGGAAACAAACATCGCTCAAAGAATCATTGTTCTATACTTGATTTGGTAATATAGAAAAGTAACAATCTTTTGCTCAATGTATGCAATCTGTGAATGCTGTGATGTTTGCTTAATTCATAAGGAGATATACTTTCGATGTCATTAGACATTATCTACTGTTCATAAAATTGGTATCAAATTAGCAATAGCTATTTGTTGTTCGGTGGATATCTGATCGAGGAATGAAGCAGTAGGTTCTCCGGACAGATCAGCTCCATCTGAGCTCATACAAGTGAATCGCAATTGCTCGAATTTGAAGTGTCCGAAGTTAACGATCTTATGGCATGTGTAACAGCTAGTGTCTATTTGTGAGAGAGATTACCTCTCTTGCGTTGACGCGCTGATCCGGAAAACAAACATTGCTCAAAGAATCGTTGTTGTATAATAGAGACAAGTAACTGTTGTTTTCTCTCAATGTATGCAATCTCTGAATGTTGTGATGCTTGCTTAATTCATAAGTAGATATACTTCCACTATGGCTTCCATTAGTAGTATCCAATCAAAGATTTGCATAGTACTTGAAGCAGGCGGGTCGAATTTCTTGGCTTGAAAAGTAAAGACTTAACTTATAATCAGAGGATAATCACTATGGCCATGGGTTGACGGAGAGGTGCCAGCCAGCACATGCAAGGAACTTCGAGAGTAGAAGGAGAAGAATGACAAAGCAGTAGTTGTCATCTCCTCTTCCATCAAAGACAACATCACCCTCGACCTCACGACAATCTCTAACGCCAAAGAGATGTGGGATACACTCATCACCAAATTTTAGACCAATTCATGCAATCAGACGAGACAAACCGAATATTGGATATTAGACGACTTTTTAGAATGATTTGATAACAGGCTCTTTATGAAGGCCCCCTTTTGACAACACTTCCTCTAATTGAGCTATTGCTTGTTTTGATGATGACTCTGACTTAGTATTTCATGCAAACAAAATATGAAGGTATATAAATTTCTCTATGATCCTCACCTCGCCATGAAGTGTGCAAATATGAACATTCTGTAAAGGAATTGGTAGTACTACTTTCCAGTTGGGATCTTCAATATCCCTTGAAACTCTTGTGCTCCTTGAAATGTCATTTGATGATTTCATACAATATAGACATGGATGTTTCAAATTTGCTCCATGAGATACATTGAACATACATTTCAATGTCTTCACGTCTCCAGCTATAAAAAATTCACCTCTTTTAGGAACACTAAGTACTTTGGCATTCATATGCTCCTTTATAATATCTGGATAGCTTGTTCTGCTAAAAATCCAGGAAAGAACATTGTGATCCTCTTTGAAACATATGGAATCATAAGTTCTTATATATTTAAAACAATTACCAAAAGAAATTGCACATGAATAATAGTATTTTTTACCTGAAAACATGCTAGCCACCATATGTTGTTTTCTGATTGCACACTGATGTTGAGATCCCTTGAGTTTGTTGCATTGTTCAATGCTCCATTCATGAGAGTAATACTTATTCTTTCCAACTTTTGTCCTTTTATAACTTCCGATTCATCTAGCTTGACCACCAGTATAAGTTTGCTCATACTAATACTTGTAATATTAAAGAATCTCACTATAAATTTCAATAAATGGTTCAAATCCACAAATAAGTTGTTGGTAGAGTCATATGACAAATTGCCAGACTTTGAATTATAAATCTCATTGATGTGAAAAGGGATTTCAATGACGTTTTGCATACCCCTATTCAATACATCTCTCTCCAATCTAATCTAAACAGGGTGAGGAATGGGAAATTTTCTAACATGCAATTGTCCAAAAGCCTCTTTAATAATTTTAAATATACTGGCATATGCCTCCCTACTAATACCTGATAAATCACATGCTCCCTGAATTAACGTTCGGTCGATAATCTTTCCGACCTCATTCATCAAAGCCTCAGTGACTTTGGACTTGGTTGTCAATACCGAACTCTGTTGGATTTATCTCCTCTACTCTCCAATCCCATTTTAATCTGCCTCCATTCATGCTGCATTTTTACTCACGTTGTCGCACAGTCTGCATATTTACATGTAAAATAAGACAGATGAATAAAACGCAACTGTCTACATAAACACAAGTAAATTCTCACAGGCGAAGAAAAGACAAAACTGTGTTTTTACACGTGTTTTGTGACAAGCGACAAAGGCGACACTGCCTTACAAAATGCCAAAGGTGCCCTAAGAAAAGCGAAGACACCCTGTAAATTAAACCCTAAGGCATTTTGTCTGAGTGATGCATTTTTCGCATCTTCACCAACATTCATTTCAGCAAAGGCTGACGTCACGGCCCTTTTCATGCTCACCCCATGCAATTGTGCTAACAGACTTGACAACGACAGCAACCACCCACGATCTCTTACAGACAACACATCCACTTTGTACTTTCTTCATCTGCACACCTGTAACGTTGTGTATATATATTGAATACCACTTGCATATTTAAGGTTGATGAGAGAAACCAAGAACAAGTGTGTGTAAATATAACATCAGAAGCTTATCAAAGATAGACGAAGTAGATGCCTTGCACATTGATTCTTTATTGTCAGTAATAGGTTCATTCCTTCTACAGATTGAATTAGCTTTGCAGAGCACGCAGTTTCGCCCGCTATTGTCTTGTGCTCTACTGCATTATTGACATGTATACTTTGCTATACTTAATCTGATAACAACTCTTATGTTCTGCGTTCAGATTTGTGTCAGTATTGTTATGCTTATTTTTAATTCTGTCTGACTTTATTGTTGCTCAATCTGGTAATCTGTTTTTAGCGAGTCATTATTAGTTTAGCTTTTCCCGACTAATATTTAGTCTTGCCTTTCGCAAATCATTCGCGACAGATTATCAGTCGAGCTCAGTCTAGCTTGTCATGAATCATTTGTTTAGCTGTTTGTGACAAATTATTCTTCTGATGTTTTATTAATGTTTGGCTACGTAATCAGAACGATCGTGATTTCTATCATTAACATTCTATTCGTATTCTGATAGGCGTAGTCATGCTTAGGAAAAAAGTAATATAGCTCATTCGACTGCGCGCAAACACTTTCTGTTCGAGTTCGTTTCTCGTTCGAGTTTCGAGCTCGTTTCTTTTCGTGTTCGTTTTCTTTTTGAGCTATCTTCGTTTCTCACACACAACACACCCTCTTTCTCCAACATGGTATCAGAGCTATTTTTGTAGCCTGATAAGCTTCCACAATACAAGACTCTACTAGTCAATAGAGTGATTGTCTTCTTGTTCTGTAATTCTGTACTAGATTTTCATACTCAAGTCACTGATAGTTTTTCCTATCACTTAGACTAATCTTCCACATGGATTCTCAAGGGAAAGCCAGTCCTATCATGGACAAGCTTGATGGAGCCAATTACCATCTAATGGCTAAAGAATTGTATGACGTTGTTACAGGTGCAAAAGGGAGACCTGAAGCAGATGACACAACAATCGCCAGATGGAAGCTGAAGGATGGAAAGGCTTTCGCGCTGATCATCCTCAATATTACGGATACCAGATTGGCCATATATCCGAGGCTCAGACATCAAAAGAAGTCTCAGACACCTTGAGCACACTATACGAAGTGCGAGATATAGGTTCCAAGCTACATCTCAGGAAGAAATTTTACTCCCTCAAGATGGCGGATGGTAATTCCCTGTAGAATTCCATCAATCAATTCAAGAACCTACTAAGGCAAATGGCCATTGTCGGATCTATCATAGACGCAGTGATGCAACTGCTTACAAGCCTGCCAAGCTCATACGATAGCTGGGTGATGATCATCACGACACATCCAGAATTGACTCTTTCGAGAGTCATTACTATGTTGTTGCAGGAAGACACGCGAAGGAACGAAGCCTCAAGTTCCTCAGCTGATCCTCACGCTTTATACACCAACAAGAGCACGACTAAGCAGAAGAAGAAGAAAGGCCCGAAGCAATCAAAGCCAGATCAGAAACTAGCACAGCACAAAGAACAGTCAAATGCGCAGACGAAGAAGAAGTTGTTCTGCAGATTCTACAAGCGAAACAACCACAAAATTCAAGACTGTCGGATACTACAAGCAAAGAACAACAACAAGGGGTAGTTGAATCAAGTGGCAAATGCAGCTGCAGAAACTCCACAGCCTATTCAAGAAGCGGATCATGATGCCTTCATGACCAACCATCAAGGAGCATGAGGCGACAATTCTTGGTTCTTGGATTTCGGAGCCACTTAGCACATGACCAGTCTCATTGGCTGTTTCGAGTCTTATACATCTTATAGTACCCAGAAATATGTTCACCTTGGCGACAATAGCACACAAGCTATTAAAGGTGAAAGTACTGTAAGATTAAGGTTTGCAAATGATCAGTCTAAGCTACTTTCTGAAGTCCTGTATGTACCAAATTTATTTACGAATCTGCTCTCTGTAAGCAGAATCACAGATCTAGGACATAGAGTAGAATTTGAAATAGATCAGTGCAAAGTAGTAGATAGGCCAGGCAAGATCCTAGCACTCGAAAAGAGGCATTGATACTTGTATAAATTAAGTCATTGTTTTTTTGCCTCTAGTCAGGCACTCAATACTTCTATTCATGCAAATAAAAGTTTACTTTGGCATTATAGACTTGGTCACTTGAATCATGCTGCTGTACAACAAATGTCTAGACCCTGAGTCGCAACCCGCACTCCCCTATAGTATTGGTGGGATTCGGCACCCCCCTCATACCAAGCACTCTACCCAGGCTGGTAAAGCACATTTTTCTCTCTCTAGGATTTTCTCTCTTTATAATTTTTTCTCTAGAAAGTCATTTTCTCTCTCTAGATTTTATTGATCCCCAGGCTTCCTTTATTCATGCCTAGAACGTGTGAGGTGATTGCACATCGATCTGAGTTCTCTGGACTTCGCTAGAACCAATTAAAGATTTTCAACCATAAAAACTTGGCGCCGGCTGGATTCTGGTCACAGTGGCGCCGGGAGCAACGCCGGCACCAACGCAACAGGGGCGCTGCTGGCGCCGAGGACAATGCTGGCGCCAAAAGTAAAGCTTGTAAAATTAGCTTTCAACATCGGGACTTCCGTGCAACTCGGGCACATGGTCTCGGGCTCCCGCCCGCAATGGCCCTCCCAACACATAAGGCCCTCGGGCAGGCCCCCCGCTCCCACCCTACAAGTTCAACCAAAAATAAAAGACCACGTTTAAAATTTAAACGTGCGAAACCTAAAGCACACTTGAGAGTGCGTGCACGCGCTTTCTCAACTGGTTCACCTACTGTTGTAAAGCTACCTTTACAAGCTTTACTTGCGGCGCCATCGGCGCCAGCTATGTCCCCGGCGCCAGCAGCGCCCCTGCTGCTCCCGGCGCCAACGGCGCCGGCGCCGCTCCCGGCGCCGCTCCCGGCGCCACTGTGACAGGAATCCAGCCGGCGCCAAGTTCCTATGGCTGAAAATCTTTGATCGGTTCTAGCGAAGTCCAGAGAGCTCAGATCGATGTGCAATCACCTCACACGATCTAGGCATGATTAAAGGAAGCCTGGGGATCAATAAAATCTAGAGAGAGAAAGTGACTTTCTAGAAAGAGAAAATCCTAGAGAGAGAAAAAACGTGCTTTACCAGCTTGGGTAGAGTGCTTGGTATGAGGGGGGGTGCCGAATCACACCAATACTATAGGGGAGTGCGGGTTGCGACTCAGGGCGAGCTCCAACCAAGTCTCAGCCTCCCTTGCTGGAATGTTGTCATGGCTCTCGCCTTGGCATGCTAGCGCCCCGGAGACTAGGGTCGGTCACACACTTGAAATGTAACCTTCTCAGATTTATCAATAAAGTGGGATTTTCCTCAAACTGACTCTGATTACCTTCTGGGTTTCAGTGTTCGGTAAAAGCGCCAGTTGTAAGGCCGCTTTCCAAATTTTTAATTTGGCACATAGCTGAGGGTCGTATCCCGGGACGCCAGCGGTATGCCGTCGGGACCATTCGGTCCGTGGCGCCAGCGGTATGCTGTCGGGACCATTTGGTCCAGGAACTGGTTGTTTCCATATCTGTCGCGGCTTGTGGTTCTGAGTGTTCCTTGCATGAACGTGAATGGGTTAAGCTCTTGGGGAACGGGCTCTAACCTGTCGGCTGAGTTGGATGGCTTGCTTGGGTGGATGTTACCTGTTTATGGCTGTCCAGTCTGGCGTGGCGCCAGGTTGGCTTCCAGCGCTCGTGACGAAGCTTTCAGTTGGTTAAGTCTGATGTAAGTCAGACCGCTTGCTTGGAATGGATGTTACTCGTTTGTAACGAAGCTTCGAGTTGGTTAAGTTTGATGTATGTCGGGCGGCTTGCTTGGAGGGAAGTCACCCACATCGGGACCCCCGATCTGGCATGGCGCCAGGTTGGATCTCAATGTTGGTTTTCGGAACTTCATGTTGGTTAAGTCTGATCGTTGTTGGCGAGTTGGCTGCTTGTATGTCAAGTGGGTTTGGATGGCAAGAGTTGAAGGCTGGGAAGCTAAGGCGTGGTTCCCGGCTCCCTTTGGGATGCCTGCGCTACATGTGGTATCAGAGCCGACTGGCCGGTCAGCTATGCGGATCTCACGGAAATGGCCACGATTTGGGGTTCATCAAGACAACTGTTGTGCAAGGTGCTGCCCACAGTGTAAGCACGGGTGCGTCCACGGTCGGGGTGGTCGGCAGAACGGGGGACTTGATGAGTCAAAGTGCTGCCCTTGAGGTGTAAGCACGGTCAGTTCTCGCGGTTCGGGCCTGGCGCTGTCTGCACGTAGGACGGATGAGGCAAAGTGCTGCCTAGGGAGGTGAAAGCACGGTCTGTACCTTGTGGGGTGCGGGGCGACATATTCGAACTGTACGGGTTAACCATTGATACAGAGATGCTGCTCGAATTCGGGTGTAAAGCACGGGTGGTTAGCTGCCGGTGCGGGATAGCTGCCGATCGTTTAGCTATAAGGGCTATCGACCAAAAAGTGGTGGGGCGTGACTGAGGCAATGTGCTGCTTAATGGTGAAAGCACGGATAGTTGGAGGGGTGTCCTATGTGGGCTGATTCTGTGATCGATTTGTATGGGCGCGGCCAGGCAAAGGTCCGTTGGCAGGACCATCTCAAAGGGGGACCTTGTCTTTGTTACTTGTTAGTAAACCTGCCTGAGTGTCTTACTTGTACGTATTCGTGGTGAGTCTTAGTACTCGTGCTTTGCCTGGTTTGCATGATTGCTTGTGATACAAGGAGCTGATGGCTCGAGAAGGAACCTTTTCTTTTGAAGGCTGATACCATCAAACAAAGAGAACTACAGAATCTGTGGGGCGGATTTGCAGTTCAAGTACTCACACGTGAACGACAACGAAACGACTCAATGTTTGCAAAGGATGGATGGCTAGCCTGTTTCTTAGGTTAGTTTCATTTGCGACAACGCCCACCAGACGCAAGCAGGAAGTCAAAAGTTGGAAAGGGCCATTTCAGAGGAGATCTTCTATGGAGCAGTTGGTCTTCATTTTGGGACGGCCACCTTCAGAACTGAAACTCACTGAGCATGAGCGATATCCAGAATCTGTGCGGCGGATTTGCAGTTCAAGTACTCGCACGTGAACGACAACGAAATGACTCAATGTTTGCAAAGGATGGATGGCTAGCCTGTTTCTTGGGTTAGTTTCATTTGCGACAACGCCCACCAGACGCAAGCAGGAAGTCAAAAGTTGGAAAGGGCAATTTCAGGGGAGATCTTCTATAGCAGTTGGTCTTCATTTTGGGACGGCCACCTTCGGAACTGAAACTCACTGAGCATGGGTGATATCCAGTATCAGTTGGGTTTTTCCTCAAAGGGGAAAAGACTAGGATCCTCTTCAGAGATTGGCAACAAGTTGGATCGAGCCATAATCCTAGCCGATGGGAAGCAAAGTGTTGGAAAGGCTTTTTGTCCGAAGAACTCTACTCTAAAGTCCGATCAGCTGATTTATTAAGTGGAGGGGAACTATCACACACACCTCTCTCTTGGGGCAAATTTTGAATTAAAGTTGATCAAAATGGGGGCAAATTCAAGGTGACCTAGCCATACTCACACGAGGAGACTGGCGAACTTTGGACCTAATAAGTTGACAAGTTTTTGTTGTGGAAAGGAAAGTTTGTTATAGGCTTTCTCTAGACCAGCAATGATGAGGAAACATATGAGTACGCTGGCTTGTGTTACGTGTAAGGCAGCTGATCAATGAAGGAACTGAGAAAGTTGAGTCTTGCATGAGAGACTTGGTATTTCGAACGAACGCTAAGGGACAGTTCGCGTTGAGATCGGACTAGTGCAAACTCTGGGTGCATGTGTCTGATTCAAAGAGAGCTACTTGAAGCCAAGCTCGATGTACACTTCTTGTTTTGACTGTGAGGCAACTGACCAGTGATGGAATTGTGAAAGTCAAGTTTTGCGCGACGGACATGGTGCTTCAAACAAACGCGAAGAGATAGTTCGGATGCGGATCAAACTGGTGCGACACTTTGGCTTTCCACGAGGTCAATGGTTACATTTGGGCTGATTCAAAGAGCTACTTCAAGCTAAGTGAGAGGTGCATTGCGGAGTACTCAATCTTTGCCTACCTTAAAGAGCCAAGATGGAAAAGTATCAAGATCAGGCTTGGACAAGGAGAGAAATCAAGGTGCAGAAGCAACAAGGCACGGAGTGGACCATAAAGTGGGCAATCAAACGATAAATCCTTCGGCTCAGGGAGCCTTGATACCTGTGCGGAACTGAACAAACCTGGAGCTCAGGGAGCTCAACACAAAGTGCATCAAGGACAAATCAGGAGCTCAAAGGAGTTCCAAAGTCGAAAGTCAGAAGCGACAGGGGCGAACATTTCAAAGAAAGGCCTCTGTCACCAATTAATAAGGTTCTCGGGTTTTACGAAAGCGATATCAAATCTACGCTTTTCCCAGACAAAGATATATTTTCAAGTTATGTAATTTTTCAGTACAAAGAGCTGAGCCTCCGACTTGTGGTGTGCCAGCTTCAATGTTAATAAAAAGTGGCCAGTAAATTGAGTACTGTGCCTAGTAGCTTAAATGTATAGTCATTTTAATTGGGAGACACCTTTACTTTAATCTGACATCTGATGAGGACATCAGATTTTATAAAGGTGGGGTGGATGTTGTAAAGCTACCTTTACAAGCTTTACTTGCGGCGCCATCGGCGCCAGCTATGTCCCCGGCGCCAGCAGCGCCCCTGCTGCTCCCGGCGCCAACGGCGCCGGCGCCGCTCCCGGCGCCACTGTGACAGGAATCCAGCCGGCGCCAAGTTCCTATGGCTGAAAATCTTTGATCGGTTCTAGCGAAGTCCAGAGAGCTCAGATCGATGTGCAATCACCTCACACGATCTAGGCATGATTAAAGGAAGCCTGGGGATCAATAAAATCTAGAGAGAGAAAGTGACTTTCTAGAAAGAGAAAATCCTAGAGAGAGAAAAAACGTGCTTTACCAGCTTGGGTAGAGTGCTTGGTATGAGGGGGGGTGCCGAATCACACCAATACTATAGGGGAGTGCGGGTTGCGACTCAGGGCGAGCTCCAACCAAGTCTCAGCCTCCCTTGCTGGAATGTTGTCATGGCTCTCGCCTTGGCATGCTAGCGCCCCGGAGACTAGGGTCGGTCACACACTTGAAATGTAACCTTCTCAGATTTATCAATAAAGTGGGATTTTCCTCAAACTGACTCTGATTACCTTCTGGGTTTCAGTGTTCGGTAAAAGCGCCAGTTGTAAGGCCGCTTTCCAAATTTTTAATTTGGCACATAGCTGAGGGTCGTATCCCGGGACGCCAGCGGTATGCCGTCGGGACCATTCGGTCCGTGGCGCCAGCGGTATGCTGTCGGGACCATTTGGTCCAGGAACTGGTTGTTTCCATATCTGTCGCGGCTTGTGGTTCTGAGTGTTCCTTGCATGAACGTGAATGGGTTAAGCTCTTGGGGAACGGGCTCTAACCTGTCGGCTGAGTTGGATGGCTTGCTTGGGTGGATGTTACCTGTTTATGGCTGTCCAGTCTGGCGTGGCGCCAGGTTGGCTTCCAGCGCTCGTGACGAAGCTTTCAGTTGGTTAAGTCTGATGTAAGTCAGACCGCTTGCTTGGAATGGATGTTACTCGTTTGTAACGAAGCTTCGAGTTGGTTAAGTTTGATGTATGTCGGGCGGCTTGCTTGGAGGGAAGTCACCCACATCGGGACCCCCGATCTGGCATGGCGCCAGGTTGGATCTCAATGTTGGTTTTCGGAACTTCATGTTGGTTAAGTCTGATCGTTGTTGGCGAGTTGGCTGCTTGTATGTCAAGTGGGTTTGGATGGCAAGAGTTGAAGGCTGGGAAGCTAAGGCGTGGTTCCCGGCTCCCTTTGGGATGCCTGCGCTACACCTACGGGCTCCGACTCCCGAGTGCCCACCCCTCCTTCGCGTTTAACACTCACTCGTCCCAACGCTAAAGGCTGCTTCTCTTCCTCCCAATACCTTTAAAGACTTTGCCCTCTGCTCTCCTCTCAAAACAATCTCAAACGCCTCCCCGCACATACAATTCCAGGACTGATATTGTATCCAATACTATCTATCTATCTCCCTCTTTAATTTGTTAACTGCCATCAATTGCAGATACTTATCTGCTACATACGTAGATGCCTGTATTGGCACCTGCGAAAGGGCATCGCCGCAATGCAAACAGATGTAGCTCTAGCCCTCTGCATTCCGTGAACAAAGACAAGCGACGTTACAGGGGAGTGAGGATGCGTAGTTGGGGGAAATGGGTCTCCGAGATAAGAGAGCCTCACAAAAGGTCTCGCATTTGGTTGGGTTCCTTCCCCACCGCAGATACGGCCGCCCGCGCCTACGATGCTGCCCTCATGTGCCTGCGCGGTCCGTCTGCAGCCTTCAATTTCCCTGAATCGCCCCCGGATTTGCCTTACGGGCCTCATCTCTCACCAAAATTCATTCAAGATGCTGCGGCTGCAGCAGCCAATAAGGAATTAATGTCGCATCGTTCACAAATGCCAAAAATTTCCTCGGACAATGACCGTGCGGCCAGTAGTTTAGATGACTCCACATCCTTCACCTTGTCGTCGGATGCTTTATGTCATGATGAAGTCGATTATGATGATATGGCAGAGATTGGTACCTCACTTCAACGTCAATTTCCAGATGAGATCGAAGAGATTGGTGCGGCTGTTGATACATTTCTCGAGCTTCCTCCATTGCCAGACGCCCGAGGATTTGGAAGCGAGCTTACTTCTCTTGCAAATTTGCCAGAGTCCTTTTGGTACCCTATACAAGACCTGCTATTCTCAGCGCCAAGTCTTGCGCATGAAGACATTAGTAGCTATGAAGACTTAGCCCCATTTTACGAGTTACACCTATGGAACTAGCACTGAGATACTAATAGCATTATTAAAAAGCTTATCACAATGAAGTTTGATGCGCTGTGAATGAGGCTAATGCGTGCCATTCACAAATTTCCGCATTCATTCCATCAAAAGAGCTCCCAATGCTGCGACTCAATTCTCTTTGCTAGTGAAGAGGGTAGGAATTGAGCTCTTGGCAGAAAATTGGCGAGGGCAATCTGAGATAAGACCTGATTGATGAGGTAGGCAGTAAGAATAGAGCTTTAAAATCATAGTCATTATATAGCAAAACCCCGCACAGAAGGGGATTAGACGATCCACGTGGTCAATTTATCTCGTGAATCTGTAATTTTGTATAGCGTCATACTGATACATTACATCGAGGCCATTTTTCCATTCAATTTGATTTCGAAGAATTTGAATGATTTGCTGACTGTCATGTGGCGTATACTGTTTGATGCTATTTCAATTCAGCATTTAGGAAGACGAGCCCATGACTTTCAAACATGATGTCATGGGTTTTGCGCCTGCGTTGGCTGATAATTCGAGGGTCCAGACTCGAGACTTTCGATTCATGATTCATCAGTAGTGAAATAGAACTAATAGCCGCTAGAAGCTTGAGCCATACTGCGTCCATATCCGAGCTGGATGAATTCTTCGGAATCCACTTCGCAACTCGCGCAGTTGCGGATGGATGACTAGTATCTTATTGTTGGGATTTCGCATTCGTGATTGGAAAACTTGAGGTCGATTTCTTTAATAAAGAGTTTGAGACTCTGAGTGACATAGAGTCCTTTGTCCGTGGCCCTTTGACCTGTCACCCATGAGCCAACAGGCACATGCCGCATGAGCCAAGAGCGGAGGCCCAAAAACTGCCCAAAAAATGGAGGATTGTGGAAATGGCATATAATAGAATATTGGTAGTGCTAAATCCTTGGCATGAGAGAGGTATGCCTTTGAAGGCCCCAAATGACTTAACATCCAAGCTGCCGGTCCTTTACCCAATGTTAACTTTATTGAGTTTTTTTTTTCTTTTCTTTAATGTTGTACAAAAATAGGATCCAAAATTTACCACACTTTATAGAAGGGCATTAGAGCTTGTCCTTGCGGACCGGAGATTCTAGTTCGAACCCGGGTAGCTAACCATTAGTAGTGGACACATGGGGTGGGTAGAAAGGCCCTTTGAAGCCCACTACAAACCAAAGAAATTATTGAGAGTTCTACAAGGATAGAAATATATGACGAGTGGAAGGAAAGAATAGCTTTTTCTTGTCCATGGAGACGAGAGTTCTTATGGCCAAATGTACTTTATAAAAAAATGCCCATAGACATTTTACCATAAAAGACATCATCAATGTGAAATATAATGAAGAGCATTCATTTACTTTGATTGATCTATGACCCAAGTGATAGCACAAACAACTACACCAATTGTTACGCAAGAGCACTTGCAACATAGCATGAAAGATGAAATTACCAACATAGTTATAAGAATCCTAAAATGGATCTTGAGTAGAGCAATGGATAATTTTATCCAAAACCCTCCTGAAGTAGGCCTAGTTGCTTCAAGAACCCTACAAATGCATAGAACAACAATACATCTACGATCTAGCTTAATCCAGGGAGAGGGAGAGAGAGAGAGAGAGAGAGAGAGAGAGAGAGAGAGAGATCTCAAGGGCATCACTTGGGTCCCTTCAACAATATCTTGGTCATTGGATTCAGTGCCCTCAATCCTGACCACCAAATTCCAGAAAATCTTGGTCTTAGGACTCAAGATGCTTCAATCTAACAATCCAGATTGGATATGCGAGCCCACGGACCTATTTCAAGTTGCTAAGACCTTAGAAACACCAACTTCTCCCCCTCGTTGGTCACACACGACCTCCTCTAGGCCTCCTCCTTGCTTGTATGAGGGCACGCTCTCCTTCACGGGCTTTGCTTCAATTAGGCTCGATTTTTAACTGTTTTGGATGAAATCCCAATGATTATCGATCCCTAGAGACTTTGTTTGCCAAATTTGGTGAAGAATCAATGAGATAAGGCCAACTTACAAAAAAGGCTTTCTATTTCACAAAGTTGGCACATAGCTGAGAGTCGTATCCCGGGACGCCAGCGGTATGCTGTCGGGGCCATTTGGTCCAGGAACTGGTTGTCTCCATATTTGGGTGCATGTGTCTAATTCAAAGAGAGCTACTTGAAGCCAAGCTCGATGTACACTTCTTGTTTTGACTGTGAGGCAACTGACCAATGATGGAATTATGAAAGTCAAGTTTTGCATGACGGACATGGTGCTTCAAACAAACTCAAAGAGATAGTTCGTATGCGGATCAAACTGGTGCGACCCTTTGGCTCTCCACGAGGTCAATGGTTACATTTGGATTGATTCAAAGACAGCTACTTCAAGCTGAGTGAGAGGTGCATTGCGGAGTACTCAAACTTTGCCTACCTCAAAGAGCCAAAAATGAAAAGTATCAAGATCAGGTTGGGACAAGGAGAGAAATCAAGGTGCAGAAGCAACAAGGCACGGAGTGGACCATAAAGTGGGCAATCAAACGATAAATCCTTTGGCTCAGGGAGCCCTGATACCTGTGCGGAATCGATTAAATCTGGAGCTCAAGGAGCTCAACACAAAGTGCATCAAGGACAAATCAGGAGCTCAAAGGAATTCCAATGTCAGAAGTCAGAAGCGACAGGGGCGAACATTTCACAGAAAGGCCTTTGTCACCAGTTAATAAGGTCCTTGGGTTTTACGAAAGCGATATAAAACCTACGTTTTTTCCAGACAAAGTGATATTTTAAAGTTAAGTAATTTTTTAGTACAAAGAGCTGAGCCTCCGACTTGTGGTGTGCCAGCTTCAATGTTAATAAAAAGTGGCCACTAAATTGAGTACTGTGCCAAGTAGCTTAAATGTACAGTTATTTTAATTGGGAGACACCTTTATTTTAATCTGACATCTAATGAGGACATCAGATTTTATAAAGGTGGGGTGGATGTTGTAAAGCTACCTTTACAAGCCTTACTTCCGGCGCCAGCATTGATCCCGGCGCCAACAGCGCCCCTGCTGCTCCCGGCGCCAACGGCGCCGGCGTCGCTCCTGGTGCCACTGTGACCAGAATCCAGCCGACGCCAAGTTCCTATGGCTGAAAATCTTTGATCGGTTCTAGCGAAGTCCAGAGAGCTCAGATCGATGTGCAATCACCTCACACGATCTAGGCATGATTAAAGGAAGCCTGGGGATCAATAAAATATAGAGAGAGAAAATGACTTTCTAGAGAGAGAAAATTATAAAGAGAGAAAAACGTGCTTTACCAACCTGGGTAGAGTGCTTAGTATGAGGGGGGGGGGGGGGGGTGCCGAATCCCACCAATACTATAAGGGAGTGCGGGTTGCGACTCAGGGCGAGCTCCAACCAAGTCTCAGCCTCCCTTGCTGGAATGTTGTCATGGCTCTCGCCTTGGCATGCTAGCGCCCCGGAGACTAGGGTCAGTCACACACTTGAAATGTAACCTTCTCAGATTTATCAATAAAGTGGGATTTTCCTCAAACTGACTCTGATTACCTTCTGGGTTTCAGTGTTCGGTAAAAGCGCCAGTTTTAAGGCCGCTTCAAAATTTTTAAGTTGGCACATAGCTGAGGGTCGTATCCCGGGATGCCAGCGGTATGCCGTCGGGACCATTCGGTCCGTGGCGCTAGCAGTATGCTGTTGGGACCATTTGGTCCAGGAACTGGTTGTCTCCATATCTGTCGTGGCTTGTTGTTCTGAGTGTTCCTTGCATGAATGTGAATGGGTTAAGCTCTTGGGGAACAGGCTCTAACCTGTCGGCTGAGTTGGATGGCTTGCTTGGGTGGAAGTTACCTGTTTATGGCTGTCCAGTCTGGCGTGGTGCCAGGTTGGCTTCCAGCGCTCGTGACGAAGCTTTCAGTTGGTTAAGTCTGATGTAAGTCAGACCGCTTTCTTGGAATGGATGTTACTCGTTTGTAACGAAGCTTTGAGTTGGTTAAGTTTGATGTATGTCGGGCGGCTTGCTTGGAGGGAAGTCACCCACAACGGGACCCCCGATCTGGCATGGTGCCAATTTGGATCTCAATGTTGGTTTTCGGAACTTCAAATTGGTTAAGTCTGATCGTTGTTGGTGAGTTGGCTGCTTGTATGTCAAGTGGGTTTGGATGGCAAGAGTTGAAGGCTGGGAAGCTAAGTCGTGGTTCTCGGCTCCCTTTGGGATGCCTGCGCTACACCCAAGGGCCCGAGCCTTCCCCTGCGTAATGCTCATTGCAAATTCTTGCATAATGCACTAGTAATCAAGTTGTCAGATTGATCGTTCCTGCAAAACATGCTACTAATCCAGCTATCACAGCGCATTATGCAAGAATTGGCATTAGGAACTCTCTGCTTGAAAATTTTGTGGGAGGAGGTGCTTCCAAAATACAAATGAACTTTGAGCACTGCATTACGTAAGGAACAAGGTACATAGTGGCAATGGGGTGAGTTTGCCAGAGGGTGCTACAGCTTGTTCCATTAACTTAATGGATTCTTTGTGAGTATTCTACCCATTTTTTTAGCTCTTTAAAAAGCAAAATATTGAACTGTTTTTTTTTAAAACAAGAACGATGTGTTATTGTACCACAAAGGCCTTGCCATATCATATGGTCATATTTTAACTTTTTGTGAAATTCAAAAGAATGTAAAAAAATAGCTTAGAAAAATTTTAGGGATGTTATTAACTCTTACAAGCAAATGTTTTATGGTGTTTGATGAAGGTTCTTTTTTACTTAATCCAACAATTTCAACATTATGGGAAGGTCTTCATGACATAATACCACGATAATAAGTAGCACACATACATTGAAAATTTCAATACATATTATGAAAGTTTGGTACAAGCAATAAGAAATTTCAATTTCTTACAATACAACTTTTGTCTTTTTGTCTTTTAGAAGACAAATTTGGACTTGTAAATTAAAAATTGCTAAATATCAGCTTGTTATTGAGTTCATGTGAAGAGATCTGACATGATAAGATTTATATATAATTATTATTCTATTGTATTAGACAACATAATTAACCAAACAAAGTTGTTGTCCTTACAATGGATTTAATATTTGGATTCCACAATAAGTCCGTCATTTTGGAATTTTGAAGCTGGCAGAGATTGAAGAATATTCATGATCAACATTCACAATAATCATGATCAATATTCATGAGTTTTTAAAAAGTACATAATTTATCAAGAGAAAGCAAAACCATGCTTCAACAAGAACATAAAATGACATTTCAATCATTGTTTACAATGCAACTAATAAAACCATGAAAATGGCCATGGTAATGATACTATAAAATAACAAATAGCTTAATGTCTGATAACAAATAATTGTCAAAGAAAGCTGCACTTGGCTTTTTCAAACAATGGCCCAGAGTTTGAATCAATTAGAATCCTAATTAAAAAGGATAAATCTGTTATATGACTTTGTATAATTATTTTAGTCTTGTTGAAAAAATATTTTGAGCATTTTGAAGAGCCTAGATAAATTATTGTGTAATTAGTGTATATAATGATTTTGAAATATGTGAATTAATGTTTTAAGAAATTGATAAGATGTGTAACATGTCTTTATGTTTTACCTAAAATTTTGATCCAATTGTCAGTTTGTTTATTCTTTGTGTGATAGACAACGATATTAACTGTGACAAAAAGAAGAATCTTAAAAGTACCTCATCGCCTTTGTTTTAGCATATGCATGTGGTAAAATCTCTAATTGCAATACAATAAAAAACTTGCAAATCTGTATATTCGTGAAGATAATCATTGTATTCATTCAAACCTATAGAACAATTTTACCACAAGTAACGAAGATTAGCAAGTGCAATCTTTATTTTGAATAATCAAATTTTAACTTTCATAATTCGTATTTATGAAAGTTCATATTAATCACGATTACATTGTAGAATATTTTAGTATTTAAGAATATTCAAAATCAATATTCAAGATCAATATTCACAACACGTATTGACAATATTCACATATCTCATAATATACGTTTCTCAATATTCACAATTTTACATCAGTATTCACGATTTGTATTCACATTGTTCACGATCAGTATTTACAATATTCACAATCACTATTCACAACATTCACGATCTCAGTTTCTCAGAATATTCTCAATCTCAGTTTCTCAGTTTCTCAGAATTTCACTTTCTTAGGATCTCAGTTTCTCAAAATATCAGCTCACAGTTTCTCAGTTTTACAGTTTCTCAATATTCGTAATTTCAACGATCACAAACCATCAATAAAGTAATCTTCAGGACGCATCTCTGAAAATTCAATCATTTCTTCATCCAATATGGAAGACATTGTATATATGTCCTGCAAAAGAAAACACAATCGCAAAATTATAATTTGATAGAAATCAATTCTTATTGGTGAAAAATAGACAATATCAAAAGCAAGAAATCAATAATGACGTAGCCATGAACTTCATTTCAAGTCTCATTAGCAAGTATCATTTCTTCCTCAAAATAGACAATCTTCCCTTTAGATCAACTCTACTATAGATCCTTTGCCTTAAACCAACCTCCAGAAGCTCAAATATGAGGGATAAAGAGTAAGGTACGTGTGAGTGAGTAAAACCCGTGTCTGATCAATCCACAAAACTAAAATAACAAACAATCTGCCCTTCAAATCAACTGTGCCATAGATCCTCTGCCTTAAACCAACCTCCAGAAGCTCAAATATGAGAAATCTGAGAGTAAGGTACGTGTGAGTGAGTAAAACTCATGTCTGATCAATCGGCAAAA
The DNA here is from genome assembly GCA_029204225.1 of Diphasiastrum complanatum. Lineage (NCBI taxonomy): Eukaryota > Viridiplantae > Streptophyta > Lycopodiopsida > Lycopodiales > Lycopodiaceae > Diphasiastrum > Diphasiastrum complanatum. The sequence goes on from CM055105.1 coordinate 46,457,204, forward strand.
CCAAAATAGAGGGAAAATGAAAGTGGTTAACCTGTGCGCCAAGATGCCGCTAGATAGAGTAGCTTATTCTGGAATTGGATAGGCGTTGGAGTAAGAGTCTGGAGCGAGTTAGAAGCTGGGTTTACTTCAGTATCAATTCTATCATCGGGTGTTCGGAGCATAGGAGCTGTAGGATGGCACGTTGTACTGATCATGAAGCGGAGACTAGGAGCTATAGCGTGGCACGTTGTACTGATCATGAAGCTTCTTTGATTATGAAGCTTCTTTGTAGGACAACAATGCAACGACGAATTAACTAGAGACTTCAATATCTTTGAACAACTCAATGAAATCGGTTTCGTGCATTTCTGCTAGTCACGCTGACTACATCATCGACCTTGCCTGACGTTTCATGTTCTAGTCCCACTACCATGCGTGCAGGCTTGGCTTCGCATGGCGGTGAGGATGGATGTGTCTGAGACAGATATTGTAGCAAAGATGAACGAAGAAATGGCTGGAGGCTTTGCATGGTTGCACAGGTAGAGGAGGTAAAATGACAATTCTTCGTATTTGGACAAGCAGTATCTTCTACAACAGACTATACGTTCAATTACTGAAGTTGTCCATCGAACAAGTATCGACTCTGGATCTTACTTTAGAAAGCTTGCAAATTCCAACAACATCTGTTATTGTAGCAAAAGAGAAAAGAAAAAATGGCTGGAGGCATTGCACGGTTACACAGGTAGAGTATGTAAAATTCCTAATAAAAATTCTACCTATCTGTGCAAGCAATAACTTCTAAAGCACACTATACGTTCAGATACTGACAACGTTCAAACAAGCATCGACTCTAAATTTTACTCTAGGAAGCTTGCAAATTCCAGCAACATCTGTTAGCGTCCTTGAAACGCCGAGTGTTTGCTTCTGGGCCTTTGCGTATGAGAAATGGGTGGTGCCATTAACACGCAGTCTTAATAGCGTATTCCCATGTCCTAGCATTGGAACAGCAGATGCATTGGAAAAGCAGATGATGAAGGTGCACAACAAACTCTAGTGCATAAGATTGCATGAGAAAAAAAGAGTACAGAGAACAAAAGAAAACAGATCTTACCTAATCACTTACAGGATACATTCTTATCATGATCGTTTACAGGAAGACGACCTTTCGATTTTGAATGGCTGCACAATTCAGGTTTCCGCTTTTCAGGTGTACTGCATGATTCACAATTCTGTCAATGGCTTCAAATCTTATCAGACTCATCTGCCAATCAATTGCAAACTCTAGCTCGAGCGATAGGCGATGCTCCTCTAATTGATCTCTTCGAGAGTCCAGAGTCCATATTGACTCATTTTTAACTTGAAATTGGGTCTGCTGTCCAAACTGACTTATTAGTCTTTGAGGTGTGAGTACAGATTTTAAAACTACAATCGTGGAAGACTGTATGTAATAAGTGCCTCAGTGCTGGACCTGGTGCTTTTAGAAGACTTAGCTTGAACTTGATAATGGAGTCTGATTTTGCATAAAGTATATGCTATGCAAGACAAACACATTACTAGAAAAACTGCAAGTCGCCTAGACTCTAGAGATCCTCTTCACGTTCTTATCCCTTGTGCAATCAGGTCCAAAAAAGGACGTAATAATAAATGAAAAGGAGTTTGACATCTCAAAGTTCATGCTGTCAATCTGCCTCTGATGTTGCAAATTTGCAATTTCGATATTTCAACTGACATGATTCATGCAGTATCTCACAAGAGCTTACAATTTGGTGAACACGGGCATCTTGGACAATATGAACTCCGTCTCACCGTCAATATAGAACGTGGCCTTATATGTGTCAATTTTAGCCCCAGCTCTTCCCGTCAAGGCTTCAACTCCACCCGCCCTCTCACAGTCACAGAGCGGGTCCTTAAATGTAAGTTCAACCCCTGTGCCAACACCCGCTGATCCCATGAACTTCACAGTGGCAACCCCTGTGCCAACCCTAGCTCCCTTGTATCTGCACCAGAACGTAGCACCTGCGCCAACCCTAGCTCTACCTGTCCAGCCAAAGCATGCAAGTTAGTAAACTTGCACTTGGGATTGGTCTTGGTTCCAGTTGTGTTGGTCTCATATTTTTATTCTCATGCTAGCATGCTCGTGGCCAGCATCGTGGCTCTAGATAAAAAGCAAATGCTCATGTTGCATGCTCATGCTCAGCCATGTCAATTCACATGCAAATTAAGTGAAATTTTTGCATGAGAGCTGTCCAACAAAGTCCATATTTTAAAAATTTGGATCACCTTAAAAATTCAGGCCACCACACAATTTATCCTTTAACATTGACTTTTTTGGAAACTCCATTGACCAACCTCACCACATAGTATTGCCTTTGCAAGGCAAGGCCAAAAATCTGACGCCTAGACGCGCATCAATCTGCGTCAGTCCTGACGTGTCAGCCTGCCACGTGGGACTTTTTGATTGGTCCAAACAAAGTTGAGGTGCTGATTATGCTTTATAAATGGCATGTGGAAAAGTCAAGGAATCCATTACGCAATGGAACGGGCCAGTCTGCTGGGCAGCCATTCCATAGTACATTATTCCTACCGTCCACCCCAAATAGAATAGAGCTCCCACATCAATAACATAATATGAATTTCATACTGCCCCCTTTTGAAGGTAAGTACAAAGTGGCAAAGGGTCTAACATGTCTCCACCAATAAAGCTTTGACACATGCCACCAAATATCTTTCAATGGTGAAGCATTAAGAGGGATAAATAATAAGCTTCAACGTATAAATATACTTATTAATTGAACTTTTACCTCCAACATTTGGTTTCTAAAGTTTGTATGCTAATAATCAAAATCAACTTAAAGACAATGTCATTTCATTATAAAGTTTAGGCCCAACGGGGTTGGCTCAGTTGGTTAGCTTGACATCCAAAGTTTCTTTGGTCTCAGGTTCGAGCCTCCCCTTGGAAACCAAGAAGCATTATAAAGTTTAGACCCAATGGGGTTGGCTCAGTTGGTTGGCTTGGCATCCAAAGTTTCTTTGGTCCCAGGTTCGAGCCTCCCCTTCGAAACCAAGAAGCATTATAAAGTTTAGACTCAAGGGTGTTGGCTCAATTGGTTATCTTGACATCCAAAGTTTCTTTGGTCTCAAGTTCGAGCCTCCCCTTGGAAACCAAGAAGCATTATAAAGTTTAAAAACATGTATGCTCACATGTTTGTTGCTAGCTTTGTCATTAGCAAGTTGACCACTTTGTTATACTATGCATGTTTTCAGATGTTAACAATGGGCCTTTTGTACACCCGTTAGCAAGAGGACCACCTTACTAGAAACATATTTGTAGCATGAAGAGATTGCTTATGTACCATTGACATTTTTATTGGCATCCCAACTTTCACGCTAGGCTTGAGTTGTTTTTTGCATCTCATTGTTGAGGGTTGGAATGGGATTTGCAAGTGGCAATGGATGTCAACATCCTATTTGCCTTTTGGAAATCCAAGTAAGGGCATTTGTAACTCAATCATAGAAAGTACCATTTATTTGAACGGTAAATATGAAAAGTAAAAAAGAAGAAATTTATTATTACACTAGGGCAAGTTAACGAGTTATTGTACTAGAGTTTTATGCACAAACCATCAATAGTTATTTGTACTAGCATTTTGTGCACATTAAGGAGTAAACAACGCTAACATGGCTCCAAAATGTGAATGACACAATGAGTCGGGCTTGAGGACTCGTCAACGTTGGAGGAATTTTAGTCTCTCATTTGGGGCCCTTGCATTGGGCTGACTGGCCCTCATTGTATCTATCATAATAGTTGAACTAGTCCTTTTTATGTCCCCTTAAAAAGAAGAAGCCTAGAGTTGATATTTGAAAAATTTAGACACATCCTACAAATTATAGTAGCTTGCTATAATAAATAAAGTCTATTCTCTTTCTACAAATGTTTATCTCGCACTTTAAAGACATGTTATTTCAATGTATATGGATGCCACAAGAGGAGATAAAATTGCTTTTTAGAACATTTGGATACATGCTATATATGAATCAAAGTAGTTTGCTATACTAAAGAGGTTGTTGTCTTTCTACAAATGTTTATCCCACACCTTATAGGCATGATATTTCAATGTATATCGATGCCTCAGAAAGCATATGATCAACGTGACTATATTTAGTGCAAATTGGCCAATATACATATGAATGCATCATAAGTAAGTACACAAGGGCAAAAACAACTTTTTATAAAACAAAGTATATGAAATTCCACTTTATAGGCAAATTGAATAAATATTTGTCTTTTGAGAATAAATATTTGCAAGCTTAGGGAGTTTTTCACAACAAAAAACAATGATTGTGAGAACTGCTAAAATTTCAATGTTAAACTTCATGACAATTAGTCGATTAGTGATGCGATATCGAATATATATACATGGTAGTTGTACAGTTAAAAGAATGCTTAATTTGATGGGGCAAGGGAGTATGGAGAACGTGAACGGAGAAGAGATCAGGAATATTTTCGAAACAACTCTCCCGCTGCAATGGGCTGCTAGATGCAAAAATAGTCTAATAGAAACTTAAATGTTTTGGTGCCCAACAAAATCTTTATCAGTTCATACTCACAAAAATACATAAATGAGTACGGTCCATCGAAGAGATTAGAAATGATTTGTGTTTGGTATTACTGAAAATGGATTTAATCAGAAGTTTAGTTCTGAAATAGATTGAAAGAGCAGTATGACAACACCACAAGTTCCTCAGGCATCAAAGACAGCCATCTTCTGATCAAAAACTGAGTTGTAGACATCCGTGTTTTGATCAGAGTGAGTGAACAAGTGTGATCAAACAACAATGGAGTGCATTCAAATCACAACAAGCATTCATCTACATTATACACAGATAGAAAAACGTGATGTTGCTATATTACATTGAAGCACAACAAAATAGCAGTTACAACCAGAATAACCATCAAAATCATTCGTCACAAAGCATCACATAGAGTGTGCCTGGATTATCTATTTATAGATTTCATCCATGTATTAATTACAGTAAATGTTTGTCACCTAATTAGGTAAGCCATTGTACTTGGAAGTATTTGGCTTGTGTGACAACTGTACATTGTATATACGGTCAACGAATCAGGGAATGTTGACGCGGATGAGGACGTCGCAAATTCTCTCACTTTGCAATTTACGTGAAGTGGCTTTCTCTCACTTCACATTTTTGGGAATTGGCTGAGAACGTTCCTCATTGAAAATAGACGACTGTCGAGATTTTTTTTTCTCTTCAAAATTTCGCGAAAAACCTGACAGTGCCTGTAAAAATGCGAAGGTGCTCTTAAAAAGGCGATAGTGTCTTTAAAACAGTTTAACTTCTTCAAAATAGTTGAAAGGAAAAAGCTGAAGGCAAGTGTCACATTTTTCGGAAAAGTGCGGAAATGTCGACACTGTTGCATTCTGGAGAAATGCAAAAAGCTGACACTATTGAAAAATAGTTGAACTATTGAGCTATACTGAAGTGTCGCATTTCGGGGAAATGTGAAAAAGCCGACATTGTCTCATTTCGAGGAAATGCGAAAAAACCGACATTGTTAAAAACATAGTTCTGTAGACTGTTGCGACACTTAGTGTATTTCTATAGAGTTGTTCTAAATGCTAATTTGTGGAAGTCCTTGAAGATGGCCAAGTCTTCAATGATCTTCAAATAGTTGAACTTAACATTTGAACTTGAAATTATGATACGAGTGGTTATCCTTTGCTGGAGATCAGCCAAAAGCTCGTTGTAGACGTTCTTCAAATAATTTGGCTATCTCTAAGTTATGATTCCTGCAGGTATCAAATGATCAGACGTAGAACCAATGTTGGTTTCACATGACCCTAGATCAACGATCAATAAACGTGTAGGAAGAATATTGAAATAGAAATTAGTCATTCATTAAGGAGACAATTGTGGGCTTAATTTCCAACATAATTCATGGATTACAAGATGGATTAAGGCACTACATTCAACTATTGATAGTCGCTATCTAATCGAATCTTATTCTATTAAAGATTCTATCCGATCGTGAAAGATAAGTCCGAAAATCACTCAAGGTCGAAAGATGGTCGAATCAAATCGAATCGAAATAGTCAATAGCTGATGGTTCAACAATAGGCTATGAAAGATGCTTCAACAATTTTCAATTCGATACTTTGTCATTGTTGATTTGAGATTTTATCAATATCGATTCGATATTTTGTTGAGCAAACACCTATTGGAAATTCCTATATTTTTCTATAGAGTATTCGACAATCTCGTATATTTTTACAAGTAATTATATACAACAATGAATGGATGTAGATTAGCTATAGGATTAGGGAGAGAGAGGATTGAAATTTAACACCCCCCCCCCCTTCCTTAATCTAGATCATTGAATGCCTATCTGTGACTCCATTATATTAGAACATGTTTATCTTTGATGAATTGTTATTCCATAATGTCTAACTAATGTTTTTGGACTACTCATAATGCTAACAAAAAAATATGGAACAATGTTATGGTACTTGCCTTTGGAATAGCACTAGACTACCATCCAACACCATGTTTCCACACTCCATTTATCTCATAATCCATAAACCAATACCTAGCAACTGCACAACCTAGTATTGTCCATTTTGTTTGATCTACAATATCACTTGGTTCTAAAACTCATGATCCAATGTTTTTTGTTAGGCCAATTTTTTTTTTTTAAATGTCTTATATCAGATATGCAGATTGAATACATTGAAAATGTCGATGTGGCCAATTATGTTTGCTAGAAAAATAAAACTTTTAAGATTGCCCCATTTTCGGTTACCGATAATTGTGTTATGCAAACGCAATGTCAATTCAATAGAAGATAATGATGTGGCTATTATAATCATGTCTATTATCCTTGTGTGATGCATGCGTTAATGTAGTTACAATGTTTCTTAAAGAGATTTTGGTTTAAGGTAAGTACCGTTACGATACATCCAAACTTTTATCAACTAGGCGATAAGATGGATCTAATATCTCTAATTTTCTTTTTTCCAATGACTCTACTACATAAAATATGAAATTACTTCTCCCAAAATCTAACATTGATGTTTTTATATATTTTTCTTATATAAAAGAATAAAATATGAGTATAATATTATACATACTATTGTGGTTTATTTGTGCTATATAGATGGTTTGAAATACATCCACAATTCATTTGTCAACAAGAGTATAAACTTTAATCTAACAAACTACAAGGCATTCACAATGTATCGATTGATGAGCTTGCAGCCATATCCCATCATCAATGTTTTCTTATAAAATAAAATGCCTAATCCAAACAGATATGATAATCATGTTATACACAAATTGCAAGATGACAAAACATATTGATATATCTCTCATAGCTTATATTCATTTACGTTTGCAAAAAACAATAGTGCCATATGTCAATTCTTCAATTCCAATAGATACTAACTGAACTAAAAAGATAGTGATGAAACAATTGCTTATAAAATGTACTTCGGTGATTGGGCCTGCACCAACCATGTGATTCAAACAATTAAAAAAAGTTAGCTATCGACCATAATACCAAGCAACTCTAAGCAAAAGACACACTTTGCTGATTATTTGGGATCCCTACACATGTAGGCATCTCATCCTTGACATAACTTACACAATGCATGTTGTTATAGTATTAACCTTAGTCATACAACTACCTAGGATTTTTTGAATTTAGGAATCAAAACTTTGTTGCACAAATTGGTTTCGGCCTCCAAGCCCACCGCATGTTTGCCTAGGGATGAAGCAACATCTAGAAGCACACCAGTGCCAGCAGTGAAATCCACTAGCACATCACCAGGGTTGGTAAAAAGTCGGACCATGTATGCCATTAAAGCTTTGCCCCTTTGCGGTCCACCTTCAACACAAACCCAAAGCAAACTAGTTAAGACTTGTATATACAAATTTCGATACCCTAGGAAGTGTAGCAAAGTATGTGCCTCTCCAAATTTTTCCATTATTGTCTATCACCCATTCATTTCTCTCGGCTTGGTCTTCAACAAAGTCTTTGAATGGACTTAACCGGCTTGTTTTGTCATTTCTAAACTGCTCCATATTGTATCGGCCACCAAGGGTCTCGATTCTTTTATAGGCATCCATGATTAGAGTGTGCACCTATATTAGAAATAAAGTATAATTGTCAAACCCATAGTTTATAGCTGTATAGAATGAAAAAAGAATTGTACATTGAGAAGAAATTATATTAGATAGTTACCTCCATGTCCAGTGAGTAGAACAGTACACTGCTACAATGAATGAATTTGTATCGGGACTCTTCATAACAATGCTTACCTGCACATGTCACAATGGCATATTTTTCCAAATAGCCATGCATGAGTACTAGAAATCCCTCATCTGCAAGAACTCTATTTGCCAATGCAAAAATACCTTCGACTTGATCTACATGAAGCTTGTTCCATATAGGGGTGCGTGGCTATAGGCCATTAACGATAAGGCCATTCGGAATAGTAGCAACAACAAAGGGTGATGCACATCTCATAGAGGCACCATGAATGTGGAGGTTTGTAGAACCCTCCCTTAAATGCTCAATCACCTCTTCCAAGAAGATAACTCCACCCACAATATCAACTTCAGTATTTGCAAGAGCATTACCAAGCTTGAAGCTGCAATGATTCATGATAGACACCTTTCCCACAACGATGTCACTGGAGCCACTTGTAGCTTTAGCATGGCTGCATGCTAACTCGATCATTTGTTGCAAATCTTGTGGCCTCATTTCAGAATTTGTGCTACTGTCCGAGTGCATAGGTGTTGTTTTCCTACCTGTTGTGAACAAATGCCAAATTATTTTAATTGCCCTGACATGTATCAAATAATTATCAGATAATAAGATCCATATATTATTACTCACGAGCCTTGTGAGGTGCCGCTCTCTTGGTTACAATGGGTGGAGTCGAGGAGCTTGTGCTACCAGGTGAAGATGTAGGCGAGGGGCTTGATTTTCATGTGTGGCCCTTGGTGGATCTCAATTGCCTAATCTGTAGCCACAAATGGTATATGTCAGTGACAAGTAATAAAATTTACTCTATTACAACATTACTAAAAGCGATTTGATCCAAAATATATACCTTTTCTTTTGTTTTCACATGCATGGATTGACTTTCTTGTAGAAAATCAACTTTCTCTTCGGTGGGATATTGACCTGCGGGAAAATCATGCCACCATGGGCAGTTTTTAAATACCCATGGGCTCCAACTTCTCTTCATGGCAATTGTGTACATGCAGTTGTTGTGGTCCATATCTGTCCACTCTTTTACCATTGGAGGCAACAACTCCATAGATCTGTTCGCCACCTTGGAATTTACAAATTTGATTCCATTATAATATTAGCACCAAGACAACATCAATAAAATATACATTTACATAAATTTTAATACATGTGCATAACTCATCGTGCAACAAGTTGGAGACCTGGTTGTCGCTTGGAAACATATGATGAGTGACACTTGCCGACCATCTCGAGGAATAAATATAGAAAATACTTTCGTTTTTTCTTGAGCATGGGCATGCTATGAATTTTTTGTTGTCTGCACAAGATAAAAAGTAATAACAAAGCTATGTTAGAATACTAAAACTCAAGGCCAGGTCTAGTGAAAAAGAAGAATAGTTAAGAAAACATATTATCATACCTGATGGAATGTGTTGCTCCAATCTAAATGAGTCGCTCTTGTTCGCTAGTGCATTAGCAATGTGTGTCTTTCTTGTATTAAAAAGTTTTGCACACGCGATGCTATAGAGGCGTTCTTTTGTAATCGCCCGTGGCCGGTGCTCCCAATCCACTTTCAACACAATATTTTACAATAGAAAATATGAAATAGTATCAAATATAAATATAGGATGAACTTTCTCAATAACTCACAAGATGGGCACTTACTTGAAGAATTAGTCCCCATTGGCTAGATTGGCCAGTGGCACATACTTGCACGTCTTTAGTCTGCACTTAATCAGTAGTAAAAGTAGTCTTCAGTCGATCCTCCTTCCTTATTCCAACTTGATTATAACCAGAGAAACCATCACAAAAACTGTAACGTTCTTGCCTAGCGACCTGGTCTAGAATAGAATCCGTGAAAGGTAATGGATGGTGATTTTTCTTTATAGCAACATTCAACTTATTGAAATCCTGGCAAATTCGAATCTTGCCAGACTTCTTTGAAACTACAACAATAGGAGATACCCATTCACTACTTAAGACGAGATAGATAATACATGCCTTAAGGTGTTTGTTGAGTTCGTCTTTTACCATCAGAGAATACTTTGGATTAAGACGATACTATCTCTGTCGAACATGAACAACGTCTTCTTTCAGATCAATGCGGTGCTCGCCAAATTCAACAGGGATTCCCTTCAAATCTTGGAGCAACTATGCAAATACATCTTGGTATTCTTTCAACAGCTCAGTAAATTCCACTACTTCTATCTCTCCAAGGGATTTAGAGACATGCACAAATTTTCTAGGTGCAAGTTCAATTAGCTTTGTAGAATCAGACAAAATTATACCTTCTGTCATACTGGCCTGTGTATGGCCATGAAATTTCGCGTATGGCTGACTAGATAGATTTATCCTTATTGTCAGCCTGGTCTTCATAAGAATCTTCAAATTTGTCATCTGAATCTTCACCATCTGCATCAGAATTTTTAAAATTTTGGTCTACCACTTCTGGTGTACTCACATTAGCATCTACATAGCAGACCTCGAAGAATTTCTTCTTCGTCCTCCGATGAATCGTTATTCTCATAGCATTCAAAATAATTTACTTCGATGTCTGATGCAGTAGAGAATATATTAAAATCATAAAAAGAATCTTCTAAAGTGAAATTGGTGTCACTTACAGGAGTTTCGCCTTCATATCTATCACGGTTCCAAGTACTAATATGTTCTTCTGGTTTACCATGATTGCTTTTCTCACCAGTCTAGAATCTTAGTTCTCTAGACTTCCACTATACACTTGCATTAGTCTGATAAAGTCAAGGTCGTCCAATTAAAATAGAGTAAGATGACAAACCAAGTGGTTTGATAACAATGATGTTCATCGTAAAAAGCTTGGCTTGTATGTATACAGTCACGTCCTTTATTTCACCAACAAGCTTTCTTCGTGTCGAATCGGCCAACTTGATATTTCTTTGGGTTGGTTGAATATTGGTCAAACCCAAGGCATGAGCAGTGTCTTCAGTTATTATGCTGACACTCGAACCTGAGTCAATCGGCACTTTCTCAATTAAACATCCAGCAATTGTAACATCAATCTCTAGTGTGCCAAGATCTCCAAGATCAATGGATAATATGCCAACATTCGGCAAAGAGATTGGTTTCTTCTTCTTAGGATCAAAAAGACTTTTCAACTACTCACAACAGTAATTTTTGTTAGCCAATAATTGCTCGAAAGTAATATTAGGGCAAAATGAACCAATATCAGTGACAATGTCATAGTCTTTCATCTTCGCTTTCGAGATAGGCTTATCAATAGTGGCCTCCGAAAATTTTGTCTTTGTGATTTCCACGTCCTCTTCATCAAAGGTGACTTTCTTTTCTATAGCAGCTATCTGTAATTCAGAATTAATAATTTCTTTTGCTTCTACAAAAATATCCTTTGAAAATAACTTAGCTGCATCACGACCATAATCAAGAATCGGCTTTAAGATCTTCTTTTGTTATTGCTTTGTTCAAAGATAACTTGTCAACATCACTTGGCCAAGATTGGTCAATTGTCTTTGACTGCTTGGCTTCGATGACATCAACCTTCTGCACAACAACATTGACCAAAAATTTTAATTTCATATCAGCAGTAGCAGCAGGAGCAGCAATACACTGGTACTTCGAACGCGGCTTCAACGGTTGTGGATAGTCCGGATACTTGATGTCAGGTTCTTTACAATTTGAGCACAAAGATATAAATCCGACCGGTTTTCATGGCTATGGACAGTCAGGCGAAAAGTGTCCTAGTTCACCACAGTTATAACAGTTTCTTGAAACAGGTTTATTCGAACTAGAAGGACCAACAAATTCTGGTGGGCTGTGTCTCTTTGGTGAAAACTTTGGTTTGCCTTGTTGGAATGGTGTTGTAGAACCTTGAACATAATTGGTAGACGCATCATTTTTTGATATTTAAATACTTCCTGAGAAGGATCTTCAACATACTTTACGTTCACAGCTCTACATTCTTCTTTAGAATGTCTAGATGTACCGCATTTCGTACACCATAGTCCTGAATTCAAAGAAGAAGTTTTTGGTCTTTTGTCTGCAACTTCTGAAATTTGTACTTTCAGGTCGTTGAACTTCTTATTAAGATCAGTCATGTTACTTTTCCAAAGCTTTTCAACTTAGATATCGCAGACTTGTCCTCAGTAGTTTTACTATCTTCTTTTCATTTGGACTTTCCTTTCTTTCTACGATCAGTATCATCAATTTTTGTGTCTGATGAGTCACTAGAATCAGATTCAACACTTGAAGAACTTGAACTGGATTCAGATTTAGATTCAAGTGCTGAATCTGATTATTCACTGTCTGACTTAAGTCACTAGAATCTTCACTGTTGCTGGAGTCATGCTTAGACTTTCGAGTTCGTCTAGTAGAACGTCTTTTACGTGCTAACTTGGAAGTCTCATAATTCTCAGCACTCGCATTGCAACAAGGTACACACTAGTTAGTTTTCCAATCAGATTCTTTACTTTTCATGTGTACCTTCGAAGAAATTCTTTTTTCTTCTTCTGGACATTGTTAAGACGTCTGAGAATTCCGGATGAATAACCAATTTCTCTAAACTAGTTCAAGAACGCATCTTTCAGTAGTAACCAGGTGGTGACACGTCCTGATTCAACTTCACTGTATCATATGCGTGTTTTTTTTTTCAAAAGACCAGGAAACATCCACAACTTTTCAGCATTAGCACCTTCATTGTTCGAGTTAACAATTGACTCGAACTGCGAAACATAACTGTCAACATCATCTGAAGATGTTCCTTTAAAATAATCATATTTGATCTTTGAGATTGAGGTGAAACGTGGACCAGGGCCTTCCATATTTAGTTCAGGTTCAGGTTTAGGTTCAGGTTCAGGTTTTATGACTTCGAAACCTGGTTCAGTTGCAGCAGAAGCTTCAAGAAGAGGGTTTTCCATTAGGTTTTCAGGATTAAAATTTAGGAGAGGTAATTCTCCTCTTTGCAAAGATCCTAGATTCTTATAAAAACTTCTTCTCGAAGTTTTCGATGTCTTTCTAGTCGAGCAGCTCTATCTGACATACACTAGGGATGGAGATGGAGTTGTCAGTTTGTATCAACTTTATTTGGCTATCCTTGGAAAAGGCGCCAAAAACTGGTATATGTCGCAACATACAAACACATATTTGCTATATCTATGTAGTATTTAGATCGTTCTCCAAGGAGATAGCGCTCAAAAGCTGCTTAATTGATACAGACTTGACTTATTTCGAATGAAATGACATCGATTGTTATTCTGGTTGTCAACAGACATTTTATAAGCAACCAGTATTGCTTGTATTGTGGGTGTGCGTTGATAAATCAATTCCAAACAACAATATTCCTCTATCAAACCGAATGAAAAGCGTTCTGCAAATGAAATGTTATCAGAGTAGCTCGAATGAATTACACTCTAACTAATTAAGTTGTGAATAGGAATTGAGGTTATGTTTGATGCAGTCGTGTACAAACAGACAAATAGTTATTCTTATTCATGAACTCGTGCTCTAGACAGAAGTCCTCAACAACTAAAGTCAAGTCATGCTTAAAGAACTCAAGTAGTTCGCGAATGTTAGAAACAATTATCTTCGTTACTAAGACGAATACAGATCAATAACTCAGTTCCTCACGCAGGGACTAGCATTTCAGAAACACACATACTTCTCTTATCAGCAATTGTGAAAATCTGCATGAAGGAATATTTCACTTGAATGTTGAACACAAAGTATTCGCACAACCGGGTAAATGTATTTTAAGACAGTTCTTTAGATCAACTTCACGGAAACACAGCAAATAATTGTAATGAAAACTACTTTGTCTGACCAAAGAATTATTTAAGTCATGCATACAAGATTGCTAGTAGATTCGAAATCACTCACACTCAACAGTGCGGAGAACAGAAATCAGAAAGGATAACCTTCATCGCTCAATTCACTTTCCAATCTCAAACATACAATAACTCTCTTTCTCTCTCGGTCATGTGAGAATGAAGTGTGTCTGTATTTATAGCCTACGGAGCAAATAAACACACTACTTAAAGGTGCGTCATTCCATTTACAAATTCTAATTAACGTACAAGTTACAAGTAAATTGTACAACTGATGGTTCAGTGTGATGATACGACTAGTTGTTTCGTATTCCAGGTGTCGTTTCATTTCAAGAGGTCTTGTCCTTAAGTAAAAGATAGGTCTTTAGCAATTACATCTAAAAATGATATAGGCCTCTTTATAATATATATCTGTCCAGTGCATATCCTCATTTTCAAGTATATATTGCCATTTTTGAGTAAATATATAAACATGTGGTATCAAAGTCCTTCAATTCGTCATGATACTCATCTTACAAAAAGAACAAAACTAGCATCATAGCAACAAGTCCATATAAAAAAAAATAATTAATGAAATATCAAAAAGAAAAATTTCAACACACCTAGAACACCACCTGGCTCAAATGGCTAGTGGGCAATTATACCAAGGTCGATGTCCTCCCTTTTTGGCCTCAAGACTCAACTATTCTGCCATCCATGCCCTGTCTTCGTCAAGAACATGCTTTAGCAAATTTTGCTTGTCAAATTGTCCAAGGGCACGTATCCTGCAAACTTTATCGCTGACCGTGGTCTTTGTGAATCCAATTTCATTTAACCTGAATTATCGGAAGTGAAGTGTTACTATTTTAACACATTTCAGATACTGCTAAACATCTTGAACACTTGTATGTACGCAAGCAAGAGAGTAGTTCTTATCGGTTCATTCTTGCAAGGGCTGTCAACAATTCACCCTCATCCTACTCACCCATCTCAATGATCGTGACCTCCACATGAGGGTGTCTTGCAACATTGGTAGAGAAATCTGAATACAACAAGAAATTTATACATAGGATAAAAACAACAACATGCAATTGTGTGAATGATTTTTAAACACGTACTTTTGGCGATCTCCTCCATGAAAGCAAGAACACGGTGATTTCCATCTCAAGTATACAACATTTTGTTGCTCATGAAATCCCACTCGGTATTCATCTTCAATTCTTCCTCAAAATCCTTGTTTATTATGTACCAAATGAGGTCCCATGAAGAAGTCTACAAAGAACTGACATAGCATTCTCCAGAAGATGGTGTCTTCAAAGAACATATGAATTGTCCTTTTTGTTTGACATACCCATGTAATGAAAATTCCTTGGATAAATGCTTGTAGCGATCTCCCAATTGTCGAATGGAATGTGTTTGCTATCAAACGACATAGAGGGATATTTGGCGGGGCAGTCTTTCTCACAATCTACACACATAATAACGTTAAGATACAATAATGAAACCCAATAAACAATGGACAAATTTATTCAAAAACAATACTTACTTGCAATATGTCCATGACTTCTTGCAATAAATCAAGATGCAGCTCTTTGTTGTAAGAGACAATTCATCCAAGATCATCCTCATTCTCCGAGCCATTTTCCTCGTCCTCCACTATAGTGTAGAAACTCTACAAACACCACAAATCATGTGTATTGATAACCACAATCAAGTGTATTGTTCATGTAACAAATTTATCAAGACACGATGCACCTGAGTTGCGTTCATTCGGGACGACAAGGAAGTTTTCTTAGAGTTCCTTTTTTTTTTATGGAGTTGCACCTCCAACAATTGATGATGGACTCTACTTCTTGGACAATGGACATGGTTAGAGAATAACAACTTTAGTGTCATGCATCATAGTAAATTAGCAGCAACATTGTGCACTTGTACCTGACTTGCCAAGTTTTTCTCCTTGTGTTCCTCTCATAGTGAATTCTAAAACACTGCAAATCAACAAAACGCTTAAGGTTTACAAGCACTCTACAATGTATGTGTAGATAGACATAGCATAAAATTCAATAATAATAGACTAAATTACTCGTGCTAGCATATAATGGAAGGACTCTGTTCACATCAATGATTGTTTAAACCAATGATTATTGATACACTATGAGAATATTTGGGAAAGGCAAAAGGAACCTTTAGAAAACATGTTCATAACCTAATTTAATACTATTGCTAATATAATAGACTACAACACACTAGCATTGATCTGGAGAAGCAAAACTAGTCCATATTCATGAGAAAAAAACACCTACATCTACAACTAGAGTAAAATTTGAGTAAGGACAAAAGAACTGCAGTAGAATAAACAATAGCACATATCACTAATTATGATTCCTCTTCATGTGATGGGATAATGAGATGCAAAATCACTTTCTTGGTTCTCCTAGTATCTAAACTCATCTGTCGTAGCATTGTGAAATGAGACTTTCATGTCCTTAATGTTGATATGATACAATCCTTTTTGACCAAAAATTTACAAACCAAACCTCTCTCTAATTGTATACAACAATAAAGGCAACTAATTGCACCTATTATAATAATTAGACTTGTGGTTCACACGAGAATATCCAAGAGCTTCCATTACCAAGGATTTTGATTTTTGATGGATACATGAAAAACAATATAAGAAGGTTACCATTTTTTTGTCAAGGTACAATCGCTATGTTAGTGATTAATCTTTCGAAGATTGAATCGTGTTCCTAAGATCAAAGGATACTAATTTATGAGCATGAATTCATGATTTACGAAATGGTTTCTAGCTCAAGATTTTTATGTAGAAAGAATTCCTGCTTTCAAAAAAATGTGTTTTTAATTGAAATAAGATATAGCTGAAGTACATTGTATTGACAACGTAGCTTTTTTGGTAGGCAAACCGCAATCTTTGAAGTTTTTCAACGATTTATCACCTTAACTTGTTGAAATTGTGGTTGAAGTGATTTAACTCTAAAAATCGAGTTAATAGTCACGCAGTAGAACGAGCTACTAACAATTGCAACTGTTGGTTGGGTACGTAACTAGCTTGGCTAAACTATACCAAATATCCAACTTGTAATACATGTTCTCAACTATCTGGATTTACACATATTAGATATCCAGCCTGCAATATATTTTGGAAAGATATTTTTGTGCTTATTAGTCAAAATTCTCAATGTGTTGGCAAGGAGGCTGCAACAAACTTTGTTTCAATGGCTTGCATGAATTTAATGTGGTTTCATGGAATACAGGGTATGCACAGAATGGGCTTGGCAATCTTGCTCTATTCATAGTAAATGAAACAAGAAATCATGTTGCCAAAAAATGCCGGATTTGTTCTCCTCCTAAAAGCATGTGCCAGCCTAGCAGCCCTGGAACAATGCAAACAACCCACTTTGACATCATATACTTGTTGACAACCACCAATACAAGCTGAGTCTTTCCAGCCTAGCAGCCTTGGAACAAGGCAAACAACTCTACTCTAGTTTATCACATAAATTTATCACATAATTTATGGTCATTAAGCTAAAATCAAAATTCTTGAATGTAGTAGCAATATTAGCTGAAACTGAAATGATTCATCTGAGAGATAACCATTTCATATATGAAAGCAAAAAACACAGGAGAATTTTTGTTAAAGTATTCCAACAAATGTGGGATGCAAAGACCTGATGAGTTGTGGCTGGTCATTGGGCTTTAGATATCCTTGTCATTATATCATTATGTGAGCTATGGGGCATGTGAAGAATTGCCAAAATTTGGCAAATCTAGCTTGATCAAAAACCATGTAGAATAGTGTAAATTGTGTACACAAGTGGGTCCCACACATGTGAGGCCATGCTGCCACATGGGAAACCCATCCTAATGTAGGTTAGGTCAAGTCAAGAGAGTTGGTCATGTCTATTTGGTGGTCATCCCTACTTTATAGGACCTACACCTAAGTTTAAGGTGAAAATTTGACCAACTAGCTACCTACCAAGCATAACTCTAGGAAATAGACTAGGGTTTCATTTTAGGTCAAGGAGAGTGATTTAACTTCCTTATTACATGCTGGAAATCCACCTAACTTCAAGAAGGAAGTCGAATTTGCTATGTATTCCCTCTCTCCATAGTGAGAAGATAGAAAATTTTTGGAGCTCATTGGCAATCTCAAGCTAGTTCACTATGTACATTGAGTTTTTGTGATCCAAATGAAACCAAATCAATTTCTACTTGTTTCTCAGGTTGAAGGCCGTACTAAAGCCTGTAGTACACATGTGTGGGCTCGGATTTCAATGTCTATCAATGCTTTTGATTGTTAATGCTTGTTTTTTGTCAAATTGCCAATCTAGATCAACTTTTTTGTGTCTAGTTTTTTGATAGATTGTTAAGCGAACATCCAATCACTCTTGTGGATCTTTTGTAGATCCATTTATGGTCCTCAAATACAGTACTTTCACAGGGCAATGTTACATTACTATTCCACAAAAGAAAAGATGCAATTTTGGTTAGTTGCATGATTTGCAACAATGCTATTTTGAAAAAGTGTTTAAGTCTACTATCTTCACCGCAAGGGAGGGGGGTGTATCTCGCGCCCGGTGGGAGGGTCTATTTTGGGCTAGGGGGTACCATAGACCCCGAGCATTCAATGATCACCAACGAGCATCAATGAGCAACGTGGTACTTCATTAATGAGCATTTAATGAGCCACCATGATCAATAATGGCTTACATGATCAAATGCTTTGCACTTAGCAAAGGAGGAGTTTTATCAATAAATATTTTCAAAAATGTGGCAAAATTCGAGCATAGGCCATTCTTATTTGGACTGTAAAGACTATGTGGAATGCAAAGGTTAGCAAGACTGAATGGTACTCCCACTAGTGTATCTGCTTGATTCATCTGATGAATTAGTGTCACAAGAAAGACCATTCTCTCATTCATTACAAGCAGTGTTCTTGACAACACTTCATTACATTTTGAAAGTTTTTGTATCCGAAGTCCTTATCTTTGCTAGTTGTGAAAGTATTAGCAATTACAAAGGGGTTTTGTTTTTGTGGATGCTAGAAGAGCCATTAACCTTTTAATCTTGTAGGGATGCATTCTGTCATTTCGTTTCAGTTATATAGTTTAAGTTTAGTTGTGGGCAAAGCCATGTAGTTATCCTTTTCAATGCTTTCATCATTTGCAGCTTGCTCACAGAGGATAGAGCTCCAACATTAATCACAACTCTGAAATCCTGATTCTTCTCAAGTTCCTGAGTAAATACTATGCACTTCATTGGCAAAACGTGGGCTCCAACAGAGGTTTCAACAAAGGTTCCAACATGGGATTCTCTAGAAACAAGAGGTGTGTTGCCTTTGTCTCCCATGAAATTCGTTCTGTTGCTAAATTATTTCCATAACTAGACAGATAGATAGATATACGTATATGTGAAATACCATGAATTTAATATTTTGTGCCTAAATACTTAAGTACCTATTGTAGCTATATGAAATTAATTTTTTTTAAAGATTGCTAGTAGTTGAATGCCTAACCTAATTGGAGGAATTGAACTCCTTATCAATTTACAGCTCTGTGGGGGATTTCCTCTGTTGGAGGGTTGATTTCCCAATATGCAAAAGTACTTGGAGGGGATACCGTATTACTCTTTGGGATGATCTAATCACTTTTTTTTTACACAATTGCAATATGACTTCAAATTAAGAATCATTCATAATGAAATATTGATAATAAGTTGACGATAGATGGTTTATATCTAACTATGATAGTCCATGACAATAATCAAATGCATTGGGAGTTGAATTCTATGTCCTTTGTGAGGTACATTCTTGTCATTTCATCCCACAATTGATAAGCTACTACAACTTCAGAAAATAACACATTGCTCTTTTCAAACAGTAAGTTGATTGTTGAAACCTACTACTTCGTGTTCTAGGGTCTTTAAGAAAGCAATGATATGCTACTTATAGATAGGATGGTACAATATGTGCCTTCATGTTGTCGCTCTTTGATATCATAGGTCATCCATTAGTTTCTGGCACTAGCCTAGTTGCTAAATCACATATGTACCTGAGAGTGAATGAATGTCGTCCTTGGTTGCTAAATCACATATGTACCTGAGAGTGAATGAATGCCTTATTACAGAATCAATAAAATTTAATACTTTGAGTGAGTCAACAAGTCTATCTCTATACAAATAATTGGTCTTTACAATTACTTTTCTCCAACATTTGAAATCACCATAACATTTGGCATATAAAATTTCTCATACAATAAACCTTTCCCACACATCATATTACAATTCATTAATTATTTATTCCATTTTATATGAACAATATAATGCATCTCCATGTTTGGATGCAACACCCACCAACTGGGACCCCTCGATAACAAAACTCCAATCATTTCACTCATACTATCATATTAAGTAATGAATGTGGTCTCCACAATAGATTCCTTTTAGAGCCTTTACTCCCTTTCCCGATTATTTACAGTTTTCATAGACACATGTATGTTTTGTAATTATTGTAATTACTGAAATGGCTAAGTCACCAGCCTGTGGTGACCTTTGTAAATAAATTGTAATTAGTTGGCATTGGACCTCATAGAGTCGTGCTTAGTTTTGGCATGGGGTACTGGGTCATTTATTAGGAGTGGTTGGACTGACCTCCTAAAAAGTAGAAGTTGACAAGTCAGCGGGACACGTGTCGTATGCTCACTCGGACACTTGGTCCAGTGAATGAGTGACACATGTTAGGGTTGACGGGTCAAACATGACATATGTCACATGCTCACTGGGACACTTGGTCCGGTGTATGAGTGACATGTGTCAACCTACTCACTTGCCTATGTGTTAGGGTACTGCCAAGTGGCAAGTGTCGACTCTGCATGGAATTGGCCATGTGTCGACGTTAGGAAAGGTCAGGGTTAAGGGGTGCTTGAGGATTGTGCATAAGTGAGCCTAGAGAGAGGCATTCCTCATCATAATCTATGCAGCAAAGGTTGGAAGGAGACAAGGTAGCCATATCCACCATGTTTCATGTGCTCTGATGTCTGTACATGCAGGAAAATTGACAAGGATCGACATTACTAATTGCTACACAATGGATAAGCTAGGTTTTAAGTGAAGTTTCAGATTTGGAGTCTGACATTTGGTATCAGAGCATAGGTTTACGTTCAGAAGAGGGTTGCAAAAATCAGAATCAGATTTCAGCGTTGCGAAGCAGATTTTGATTTCAGACCAACTTCGAATCAAAATCACATTTTGCTTATGAAGCAGGATTAGATTTTAGATTTCGGATCAAATTTTGATTTCAGAATCAGGATCAGATTTCAGAACTCAGAATAAGGATTAGATTTCGATTTCAGAATCGGAATTAGATTTCAGAACTCATAATTCGAAAGTGGGATCAGAATCAGGTTGTTGTTGCGGATTGAAATCAGTTTACAGTTGCAAAACCGAATCGAAAACCCTTTTTTGCTGAAAAATTTGACCTCTAAGCAGGTGGACAGGTTTGCAACACTGTAAACATGGATCTGTTGGAGGGTTCTAGCACTGAGATACTGAGAATTGAAGAAGTGGCAGCTAAGGTGGATGCTATGGAGGCCATATTTCAACAAATCCTTGAACAGTTGAAGACATCAAGATCCTCATAGGAATCGAAAGCGGTATGATTGTTTAAGTGTTTCATTTTGTGGGGGGGATTGCATGGAAGTCTCAAAACCTTTTGTCATAAAAAAGCAGACTTGTAGCCTCCAAGGAGTAGTGTAGATAGCTCTATTGTTGAAACACGATAATAAGGTTGAGGCAGTTTTTTGGCTCTTGGCGTAACCAAAGGCTCAAAAGGATTAAAGTCAATTTGTGCAAAGGCAAGTTTCAAGTGACTTGTAAGGAGAAGGAGCAGGGGCTTTCGAGGACAAAGGATTGTATGGGCGGTCTAATGTCCAAAGAGGTCAGTGTCCTTCAATGAAACAAGTAGCTGTAGCTTCTAGGGACAACGATTGTATGGGCAATCTGATGTAAGGGGCCAGAGATCTTTGTTGCTAATGCCACAAGACCAAGAGTGTTCCAAATGAGAAAGTTTTGCTTTGGTTACTTGGTAGGATGCATGTGGAAAGGAATGTCCACGGAATCCAATGCGGACTTCATGCAATTTGCTAGTGAAGCAGGCACAAGCACCTATGGCTATTGAAGAGCTAGAGCAGGACGAACTCTAGGGAAGTACTCTTCATCTCGTGAAAGTGTCAATGATCAGGTAAGGTTGATGTTATTTCTTTTGCCACAACTATTTAAAATGTTGCAACACATGTATCAATTTTGAGGTACTTCTTGATTGTTATGACTGGATGGTTGTGTGGAATGGTCCTTTCATAACGTACTTGACTTTGATTGAAAGGTTGACCGTCAGCATGCAACCATCCCTGTACTAGTACATAGTCATGTGGGCTGATGGAAAGGGTACAGTTGGGGGAGGTTTCAGGGTTGTGGATATGCCATTAACCATTCAAAGTCAGGTTAAGAAGTTGGATATAAAGATAATGTGTTTGGCATGTTTTGATGTGGTATTTGGGATATGTTGCCACGTAGTACAAAAACTCTACATCGCTTAGGATACTCATGTGTGTGAGTTCCAACATGATGGTAGAGATCCATTCACTTTGAGGTGAGCTCGATGTGCCTCCAGGACCTTTGATCATGGTAGCTTAGTATGTGGGGGTTTGTTGTAAGTATATGTGTTTTTGTTATTGTTTGACATGTTTATTGTTGGTTCCAAAAGTAACATACGGCAAGAACAAGTTGACTTACCTAGGAACCTAGACCAATAGACGGGTCATGGCATATGTGTGTGGGCTTATCGACGCTTGAACTCCCCAGGGGCAAAGGATGGTATGGGACGCCCAATGTTCAAGGAGTTTGTCAAGCATCGATATCTATTCCGCATATTGATGATTTATTATACGGTGCTGCTATTTTAGCAATATTGTTTAAAAAATGGAAATTATTAACTCTAAGTTCGTGAAGTGCATGCGCATAAGGCTGTCTTCAGAACTTGTTTTAGTCACTGTAACTTTTTGGTTTGATTAATGCCCCAACAACATGTATGATGTTGATGAACAATGTACTCAGACCGTTTATGGATGACGTTTTGGTTTACAGTTGTGGTGACATGTTGCACATAACTCACCTTAGAACTGTTTTGTCAACTCTGAGGGATAAAATTCTTGTTTGCTAATGATAATGAAAGATAGCGTATTTGGGTGTTCTTGTGTTAGTTGAAGGCATAAGACCGAATCCAAGAAAAGTTGTTCTCCTTTCGTGGCCTGTACCTACAAACTTGATGGTATTGAGAGGCTCTCTTGGATTGTTTGGTTTTGTTGCAAGGTGTGAAGGGTTGTTCACACATGGCTGCACCTTTGACCGATATGCTACAGAATAATAAGTGGAAGAAAGTTCAGTAGTGAAGTTTCAATGCTTTGAAACAAGTTGTGGCTAACTTTGTCACATTAAAGATAGTAGACCCTCATAAACCATTTGTCATAATAACGGATACAAGTGATGTCATCATTGGGACAATTCTGATGCAAGAGGGTAGGTCAGTGGCCTATAAGTGAGCCTACAGAGAGGCATTCATCATCATAATCTATGCAGCAAAAGTTGGGAGGAGACAAGGCAGCCAACTCCACCATGTTTCATGTGCTCTGATGTTTGTACATGCAGGGAAATCGACAGGTTTCAACATTGCTACGCAAGGGATAAGCTGGGTTTTAAGTGAAGTTTTAGATTTGGAGTCTGACAGATTCCATAATAAAATTGTAATGCAAACTATGATCTGTCAAATGATAAGCAGTTGTCAAAACTCAAGAGATGTTCCTACTCTTTTTAGTCCCTAAAAACAGCTGGACAAACAAATATCCCCAAGGCGGTTGGGGGTTACCAACTTTTGTACAGACTGGCATAAATAGCCTTAAAAGGCTTGTAAGATTTTTTCTCTTTTGAAAATCTCTATATTAGCTGAATCAGGCTATGTAAGTGTTAATTTTTGAATTTCTCTTTCAATCAGAGCTATTTATAGCCAACGTTATCACGCTCAGCAAGCTAAAGTTATTACTTCAAGTCATTGTACTCACTGTTGATATTAATCAAAGTGCAATTTTTTTCTCATTACTGCGTCGTTCATTTGCGCAAACTATATGAATTCTTCTACTTGAATATTTCTGCTGCTAATTGTTGCATTTCCGTTCCTACATGCCTACCCTCTAAGCAAACAAGCCTCTGTTGTGCTCACGACCACCGTTTTACGACATGGTATCAGAGTAGGCATTTCAGTAATTTGTATTTAACTGTGGATTATCAGTCTTGTTTCTATCAAGACATCTTTCTAGCAAACACACAACCAATAGTATTCTGATAGTCGTTGTTTTTATCAATGATCTCGTTAAACCAAAATGGATCCATCATCTAATTCATCTCTTATTGACAAACTCGATGGAGACAACTACCATCTCTGGAAGTTCAAGATGAAGGTTATACTTCTACCTAAAAAACTGTGGGACATTGTTGATGGCACAAAACTCAAACCAGAAGGTGATGCAGCCATCATCACCAAGTGGAGACTGAGAGATGGCAAAGCATTTGCCATGATCACCCTCAATATCAAGGATACTTAGATCAGCCACATGCGTGCTGCTCAGACTGTTAAGAATGCATGGGACATCCTAGCAACTCTCTACGATATTAGAGACGTTACATCCAAGCTCCATCTGAGGAAAAAAAATTTCAACCTCAAAATGTCTGAAGCAGATATTGTTTCTAGCCACCTCAACACTTTAAAAAATCTTATAGAGCAGATGACTGCAATAGGCTCAGTCATAGAAGATTCTGATGCACTCATGACTCTATTATCGAGTCTACCTGAAGCCTATGAAAATTGGGTAATGGCAATTTCTACCGAGGAGCACCTCACTCTATCAAGAGTAATCTCACTGCCCTTACAAGAGGATATCAGAAGATCAGCATCCTCCTCAGGCTTTGGATCGAATCTTCAAGATTTGTATTCAAAAAATCAGAAGTTTAGATCCAAGAGATCTACAAAGTTAGGCTCTACTGACAAAAAGAGCAACATGCAGTTGGACCATATTTTGGTTCAAGATCAAATTCAAGCTCTTCATCATTCCAACCTATGCAGAAACTTTTATGTAGCTACTATAAGAGGACTAGTTACGAAATCAAGGACTGCCAAACTTTGAAGTACAACAACAAAAAGAAGAGGCAGTTTCAACAACAAGCACATAGTGCTATAGCTAGTCACTCAAATCAGCAACAAGAAGAAGAAGAAGATGAAGCAGCATTCATGACCAAAGTCAGAGAACAACATGATATCGATTCCTGGTATCTAGACTCCAGAGCAACTCAACACATGACTCACCATCGTGACTAGTTCAAAGACTACAAGTCGTTCACCCACTCTCGAGTTGTGCAACTTGGAGACAACTCATCACATACAATCGAAGGTGAAGGAACAGTCAGGGTTGAATTCAAAAGGGGTGAAGTCAAATTGTTGTCCAACGTTCTCCACATTCCAAATTTGACCAAGAATTTGCTCTCAATTAGCAGAATCACCGATTCAGGTCAGAGGGTCAAATTTGATACAGAAGGCTACACAATCCTTGACAAATCCCAGAAGGTTCTAGCCTATGGAAGAAGAAGCGGCTATCTTTACAAACTTAGCCATGGCTATTCTTCTAACAGTCAAGCTCTTCACACAACCACTTCTCAATCAACTAATATGTTATGGCATTTTAGACTTGGCCATCTTAACAACAACAGTATTTAGCAAATGTCAGCTCAGAATCTAGTACAACACCTACCTTCAGTCAGCAAGCCAACTTCTCCATGCGAAAGTTGTATTATCAGCAAGCATGCTAGAAGTCCCTTCAGTTCAGACTCTATTTATACATCCAAGGGCTTGCTTGACCTTGTACACAGTGACATTTGAGGCCCGATGTAGACTGCTTCCATAGGGGGAGATCTCTATTTCCTAACCTTCATCGACGACTTCTCTTGAAGGACGGCAACCTACTATATGAAGAACAAATATGAAGCATTCAAGTCCTTCAAGCAGTTCAGGGCGTCTGCAAAAAACCAAACCCATAGGAAGATCAAGACTCTACACATAGATGGAGGGGGAGAGTACATCTCCACAGAATTCAAAGAGTTCTACAAGGCCAATGGGATACTTTAACAATACACAACCAGCTACTCACCTCAAACCAATGGTGTAACTGAACGGAAGAACCGAACACTCATCGAAAGTGCCAAGGACCATGCCTCTCTTCCAAAGAAGTTCTGGGCAGAAGCTGTTACTATAGCTACCTACTTACAGAATTGATCCATCACCAGAGCCCTGAATGGCAAGACACCTTATGAGGTGTGGACAGAATCAAAGCCATCACTCAAACATATTTGAGTGTTCGGATGCATCGCTTTCGCTCAGATTCCTAAGGATCTAAGAAGAAAGCTAGATGACAAAAGCATAAAAACGATTTTCATCGAAATAAGGCATACGAGCTCTACAATTTGGATACCGAGAAGGCATTCACTAGTAGAGATGTCATTTTCATGGAAGACCAGTTCCTCAACCACAAAGGAAAAGTTGCTGGTAATTCCGACTCATAGATCAAACAAGCAGTCAATTTTGATCTAGAGATTCAACTACAAAATCTCGAAGCTGACTCAAAAGATGAGTCAGAACCTCAACGAGTCAACCCACATCAGAGGACCGAAGTTCAACCCAGAAGGTCGAATAGTTCCAGACAGCCTCCATCCATATTTATGGATGATCCAGCCTATTATTTCGTGCAAGAACCAAACACAGTTGTTGAGGCGATGTCTACTCCTGATGCTGACCAATGGAAAGTAGCAATGGACACCGAATTTGATTCTCTTATGGAGAATCAAACATGGACACTCACTAAGCTACCAAATGATCGGAAACCAATTCCATGCAGATAATTATTCAAGGAAAAGTATGACATTGAAGGAAGGCTTAATCATTACAAGGCCAAGCTAGTCACCAAAGGCTTTTCCCAGGTTCTAGATCTGGATTATTCAGAAACCTTCATCCCAGTCATCAAACATGTTTCGATACATCTACTCCTCTCGTTTGTAGTTGCAACAGATCTTGAAGTTTATCAGATGGATGTCCAGGCCCATCTCAACAATGTGCTGGAAAAGTATGGAATGGCCAACTGCAAACCCAGTCTCTTTCCACTCGACCCTAGACTAAAGCTATCAAAGGAACAGTCTCTTCAAACTGAGGCAGAAAAGGAGGAGATGACATGGTGTTTGAGGATGAGATAATCCTTTATGGCATGATTGGATCTTTTGCAATACTTGCAAAAGAGTTTGGTCTTTGGTGGTTGTTGTTGACAACTGTGTTGTTGTTGTGATTGTTGTATTGAATTTGGCTGCTCTGCCTTCGTCTTCTTGTCCTTGAAGTTCTTCTTCTTGGACTGTTGCTTATTAGAGTACAATGCCATTGACTTGGTACTCGTTGTGGATAAGCTCTTTCTTCTGACGTCTTCTTGCAATAGACTTGCTCTTAGCTTCTGGAGAGATAGCACATGAATATTGCTCAAACGTAATACTAGGTTGTCATAGGAGGATGGAAGATTGGCGAGAAGAGACATTGTTGAGTCTTCTTCTGAAATTATAAGGGAACCTATGGCAGCAAGTTGATTCAGCAACTATTTGAATTTGTTCAGGTGATCTCTGACTGAGGTGCCTTCGCTCATCTTGAGTGTGAGGACCTTCTTCCTCAAAAAGAGACGAGTCGATACATCTGAAGTCTCGTAGATATTTGTAAAAATATCCCACGCTTCATTGGAGGTGGAGTTGTTTGATACATGAGCAATCTGAGTGTCCTTCATATTTAAGCATACAATCGCAAGTGCTTTGCCATCCTTTGCTTCTCAAGCTGGAAGTAATTCTGGCTCTGCTGGTTTGACAACAGAACCATTGACATATCCCCATAGCACCTTCTTGATTAAGATCATCCTCATTTTGAACTTCCACATGTGAAAATCATCTCCGTTGAACTTGTTGATCAAACGGATCTCTTAG
The DNA here is from genome assembly GCA_029204225.1 of Diphasiastrum complanatum. Taxonomy (NCBI): domain Eukaryota; kingdom Viridiplantae; phylum Streptophyta; class Lycopodiopsida; order Lycopodiales; family Lycopodiaceae; genus Diphasiastrum; species Diphasiastrum complanatum. The sequence continues at coordinate 46,485,374 of CM055105.1, forward strand.
GTTGAACCTTCCATTGTAATCGAATATCGGAAATTGAACACAAACAGAATATGAACTAGCTTTGAAAAACAAGAACATATAAGTTCCTTTGTATGTCCTAGACTCTAGTAATCCAAAAAGACCCGATATACCATCTGATGTTCGGGATGGATCTGATAAATTATCTGCTCTGATATCACTCTGTGGGAAAATTTCTTAAATGAAGTCCCAACCAACATGAGAAAGACAATGAGTACTATTGAAGAAGAGTGATAATTGTGTTAAGGAGGATCGTGGATTACTTGAAGAATGGAGATTATAGAACTATTTAGTTTGCGTTGAATAGGATTATCAATGTAGGAGTCTTAGACTACCATGAAGAGAGATTGCAGAAACAATTTATGTGAAAGATTTCAGATCCTTAAGATCCAATCTACTTGAATGATCTTTGGTTAGAAAGAGAAATACACTACCAATTTCACCAATGTAGAAAAATCAGCATCTACACACAATTTGAGATGCAAACACTAATAGAGCTTGATCAAACTTGAATGAAATGATTATGTACTGTTGCTGTCCGTACAAAACCAGCAAGCTACTGTATTTCACACGTGTGGATCCAAAAATAGCAAATATAGATCATTCTACACATAGAATTGCAAGCAATCACCAAGATAGTGCACCAATAAATAGTAGAACCCAAGAGAACCATGTATAAGCATGAAATGAGATAGAGAAGAGAGAAGATGACTCTCTCCACGAGTTACATCCTTTTATAGCAGGTCCAAACCCTATTTGGCCACTTGGCTTTCCCACCAAAATGTTAACCCTACCAATTTTGGGTCTAGATTCAATGTACACAACTTATTCAAATTGAATCTACTCAAACTCGCATTCTATCTGTCCCACACTTTCAAAAAAGTGTTTATTCAAATGAAATTTAGACTAATGAACTTTGAAAAGTCAACCTCTAAGTCTAAAACAAGTTTTGGCCTCAATATGCCAAATATGGAAATATTGCAAAATGTGATGAAACTAGTTGAATCTTTCACAATTTACGTGTCTGTGACAACCATGCAATTCTCTGATACTGATATTATGATACAAAAAAATGTAAGTACAATTAGGCATCAAAGACAACCATACATTTCTCTATTATGATACTATTTCAAGGGAAGACTGAGAGTTAATGAACATTCAACAAGAATGCAAAGAGATGGAATAATAGCGATTCTGTATATTAAAGTTGTAGTAACAACATTCAGATTCACAATACAATTGTGTTGACAAGTGTGTGATCCTACTTATAGAAAACAAAACAATAGCTATCGCTCTGAATATTTTATCTCTCTCTCTATAATCACCAACTCTGAGGAGTCAGCTGCTGTGAAGACCTATTTTGGTCATTTGATCTCTGATGGAGTATCTTCATGCATTTTCTTGCATTATCCTTTCTCCAGTCACTCATTTTCAAATAGCAGCTGGTAGACCTTGTGTTATTCTAATTTTACAATTACAAGATCATTTTAACTGACTAATTAGGACAGTCGTTATTGGAGCATGAAGACGCAGACAGTCCTTGGAATCTTGTATAAATCTGTAGAGTTCGCATTTTTTGCATTTTTTGGGAGAATTGTCGCATATCTAATAGTGCAAGAAATGGACCTAAACCTTTAGTGAACACTTTGTCACCTTTTTCACAATACCTTTAGTGCTCAGAAAAGCTCGAAAGTGAAGCGGAAGTCTTTGTTGGGTTTTTCGCCTGTTGCGACATTCAGTCCAAAAATGCAGACTATTGAAAAACAGCTCATTTTTTGTGGACATCTTTGAGAGAGTAGTTTTGAAAGAAGGAAGGAGGGTTGTTGGGATGAGTAGGAGTTAGATTAATATGTCTTCTTGTATATATCCGTGAAGGAACGCCGTTTGGACGTTCATCTGGTGAATGTCCAGATCCTCTACAGCAATTATAGCCAACAAGGTGAGAATAGACTGATGTTTTACCACTGGACTGAAGGTGTCAATGTAATCTATTCCATATACTTGCTCAAATCCTTTGAACACTAAGCAAGCTTTCCATTTGGATATTGATCCATCTGGCTTAAGCTTTAGCTTGAAGATCCATTTAGAGTTGATAGGTTTTATACCTATAGGAGGATAACAAGACTCCAGGTCTTGTTCTTCATCAAGGAACTGTACTCAGCATCCATTGCAGCCTTCTAGTTGTCTGTATCCGATGATGACAGTTTTTCTACAACAATGGCAAGTTCATCATGATTGATGAATGCCTAAGGCATGAAACGATCAGGTTGTTGTCGTTGACGTGTAGATCTTCAGACTGCAGGTGCTTGAGTTGATGTTTCTCGTGGGTGAATGACTACATCTTGTGGTTGACAGTCATGGGTCTAAGCCCATCGATGGTAAATGGAATTGTTGGGACAAACTCCTGCATTTGTTGCTTCTACTTGAAATCATGAAACTTGTCTTCAAGGAAGACAACATCACGGATGACTGAGATCTGACTTGTGTCAACATCATAGATACGATATGCCTTGTGTGATGCTGAATAGCCGATAAAGATATACTTACATCTTACTGGGTCTAACTTCTATCTCAGATCAGATGAAATTTGAGCATAGCAGAGACATCTGAATATACGTAAATGTTTCAAACTTGTTTTGTAGGCATAGTAGGCTTCAAAGGGTGTCTTGGAGTCGACTACCTTTGTGTTGGAATAATTTTGCAGATAGCAGGTTGTAGAGATTGCTTCAGCCCAAAAGTTCTGGGGTAATTGAGCATTTACAGTCATGGATCGTGCAGCTTCCAACAACGTACAATTCTTTTGCTCAACTATGCCATTCTGTTGTGGAGTGTAGTTGGCTGTGAACTAATGGTGCACGCCGCATGATGATAGATAGTCCGCCATTTCATTTGATAAGTACTCTCCCCCTGAATCAGACCGAATGGTCTTGATTCTTTGACCAGTTTGGTTCTCAATGAATTGGTTGAACTCCTTGAAGCAATTGAATGCTTCTGACTTGTTCTTTATGAATATAATTCTAGTGAACCGGAAGTAGTACGAGCTAGATTAAATTCCAACAGTATAGGTGGTTGTGATATTCACAACTCTTGAATTATCCACACATGTGAAATATAGTAGCTTGTTGTTTTGTACGGACAACAACATTAGTTTATGTTTTGATTGATGTTTGATCAAGATCTATTAGAGTTTGCATCTCATTCATAGTGTAGATGTTGGTTTTTTTACATTGGCAAGATTGGTGATTTGCTTGTCTTTTTAACCAAAGATCAAAGGGATATTTTGGATCTTAATGATCTAAAATTCTTCACATGAACTACCTCATGGAATAACTATTGTTTGGATAGCCAATAACATGTCTTTTGACCATCATATAGGTTCAGTCTAAAAGAGGAAGATGAGATGATACACATTAGACTTAGTAAATCACAATGGGGGCTCTAGTTCTTCTTAAGGATAAGAAGGATGGTAGTTTTGGGATGCGTGTGGATTACAAAGGCGTGATTAAATTTATTATTAAAAACTAGTATTCATTATCCGTAATGAATGATTTGGTGGATACATTGTGTGGAGCTAAATACTTCACCAAGATAGATCTTTGTACTGAATATTATTAGATCTATATCCATGTTGATGATATTTAAAAGACTGGCTTTAGAACTCGATTTGATCATCTATTTGGATTGACTAATTCAACTAATGCCACTTTTCAACAGATGATGAATGTTTCATTTAGTCCATATGTAGAAAATATTGTTGTGGTATTTTAAATGATATTCTTGACAATAATAAGGTATTGAAAAAATATTTCAAGCATCTCTGCATTGTCTTGAGTATTTTGAGGCAAGAGATGCTTTATGCAAAAGAGAATGTTTATGAAACACGAACTCCTTTATTTAGGTCATCGGATTTTATGTTGTGGAGTCTCAAAATAGTTCATCACTTGAACTCATTCTTAGGTTTTATAGTATTTCCCTTAGAGATAATGCGATGATCATAGTTCCTCTATAATTTGCTAAGAGAAAAGATCAACAAGATAGGAAGGCCTAGTAGCTCTCTGGTTGAATGGAGTAAATTTTTGGATGAGAAATTCTGAGCTTTGAAAAAATCTCATAGTTTTAGCTCTAGTTTTGCAACTTGCTAATTTTGATAGTTCTTATGAAATGAAAATTGATGCTAGTAATTTTGCAATAGGAGCAATATTGCTATAAAATGGCAAGCCTGTGGCATTTGAATCTAAAAATTAAATGATGCAAAGCAAAATATTCTACTTGTGAAAAAGAACTTATTGATATGATTCATGCATTGAAAACTTGGACATATTATCTTTATGAAAACCAATTCATCATGGACATTGATCAAGTTCAACCTCTAAGGCATTTTTGTAATCAAAATGATTTGAGGCGGAAGAAGGCTCGTGTGGACTGAGTTGAAGCAAGAATTTGAATTAGAAGTTTGTTGTATTAAAGGAGCTAAAAATCAAGTTGCAGATGCTCTAAGCCATATTTGTGTGAAGTTAGTAATGTTTCCTTCACAAATATCTCTATGGACTTCTTTCTTTTAAGGGTCTTGGTGAGAAAGATAACAAATGATGTTGACTTCCATAACTAGGATACTTTGATTTCAAATCTTGATCTTTTGTATAAGATTAAGTCTCGAAGGTTATACCTAGAGGTGCTTGAGGGTATGGTCTTAAATAGGCTTAAAGCCCTCTGATCAGAACCGTTACTTGGCGTTAGCATTAATAGGGCTATCAGGACTTTTATTAGCATAATGCCAATGCTCGTGCAAGCTAACAAAGGCAATATGAACATAACTTTGTGCCCTAGCTGGCTCCAACAAAACCCTGGGGTGTTATCGAAAATAAGGTTTACCAACAAAATTTAGCATTTGAAGTATTATCGCTAACACTTGCAAGATTTTGAGCTCAAAACGTTTTAAAAAAGCACCAACATTCAAAAAGCTACACGATATCTATGAAGGCTTTTTTTAGCATTGTCTTGCTTGAAGAGGCAGGCCAACAAAAAGAGCATAAATGTTGGTGCTTATCATTTTAGAATAGTGCTCGTAAAAAATCAACAAATACAAACAAGAAGAATTGTTGAGATTCACTTTTTCCCACTTCAATTTTAGATTTATAAGTTTTTGAATGGTCCAAAATTAGTTAGTTTTAAGTATAAATTCAAGTTTTAAGATTTGATTCTAGCCTTTTATGAATTTTATAAAAATCTTGTGCGTATTTTATAAGGTTGGTATGGAAGTTTTTTGTATGGGGGGGGGGTTGCCTGGAGGCGCTCGAGGGCAACAACCTGAGGCGTCTCCTAGGTGCGGAAGGCCCCTGGGCGGGGGCTTTCACGTGCCGTGATAACCTACTGGTTTTTTTTCTAAAAATAGCTGAGATTTACTAAAAATAATAAACTTAATATTTTAATTAATGATAATTACATGATCAAGCCTTTCCAAAAACAATGCAAATACCTTACAGAGTGTAATGTGCTTTTTTGAGAATCTAATAATAATAATAATGCATTACACAATTATTACTCCAATTCTTGAAATAATAAATTGGGGTACTATTGTACCTTGTAAGGTTTCACCAAAATACACTCCAAATCAATCGTAGGTTTTTTAAGGAGCTTAGGAGCACCGTAACACGCTAAAACTAAGGTGTGTGTAAGCAATGGTAAGGTATTAGATAATGGGCCTCCAAGGCCATTATGGGACATTATGCGGATGAGCCCGGGGAGGCCGAGCCCCATAATATCCCATAATGGGCCTTTATCTTAAGTTATTAGCAGGGGTGCCCATTCTGTATAATATAAGAGCCTGTTTTTAACACAGAATCAGCCTCCCATGCTAATAGAAGCTAATAGAATTAGCCACACCCTTGTGATAACGTGTGCTGAAAATAGGAAAGTGAGAATTCTGAACTGTTGAGTCTAGGCGGTAGTCAAGACTCAAGTACCATGAAATTTGTTATGAATGTAGCAGTTTGAGATCCGAGCACCCAGACGCGAGACGCGTGTTATCCACAATTTCCTGGATTTGGTTCAAGTACCTATGCTCATTCATAAATTGACACCTGTCCAGCCTGTCAATGCTCCAAAAGTTTCGGTCCCATGCCGCAATAGATAGGCTCAGGATTCTATCCCCAGGACACAATATACATATATATATATATATCAAGCGGCGACTCTGTAATTATCACGTGCGTATAAGAAAATGGCATGCGATTCGAGGACCCAATAATTTATTGCGCCTTCATGGGCCATCCCCATTATTTGCCAAATTCCAATTGCGGAGAGATAAGAGAATAGATAGGTACATATTCGACCGTATGATTTATCCCTAAACCCTGAGACTCTCAGTACACGGTAACTTTAGCGCGTACTCTGCACTGCTTATAATAAGTTGCCATAGCGACATAAAGGCAGCCTGGCTAATATAGAACGTGGAAAGCAGCTATTAGCTCCCTTTATTTTTCTAACCTTTCAGATTTCGTGTCTTAGATTGCTACACTCGTGGCTCGCATCGCTCCTGCCACGTGCAATGTTCCAGCTTCATATGAAGCCTTTTTTTTGTTCTGTATGCCAATTCCTCATCGACCCTAGATCAATGCTGCCTTATTATTTAACTGCCACCGCTCTCCAGTCTCAAACATAATTTACAGAAGATTGCAACTAGTTGAATCCATCGCCAAATTTCCGCAGCCACTTACTTATTCGTAGATAGTAGATTGCAGACAGCTCTATTTAGACATCTCGTTCTCGAGCTACTTTGCAAATGTCTGTCACTTCAAAGTTTAGTCTCAAATTCTGATCCCTTCAAACTTCAATCTCGAATTTTGATCAATTAAATATCTGATCTGATGACAGTCACATTGTCTCCTGGAAATGGACACCGTTACAACGGGAAAGTCTGTCGTTCTAGCCCAATCCGTTCCTTGCATAAATCGGTGAACAGAGAGAGGCAGCGTTACAAAGGTGTGAGGATGCGTAGTTGGGGCAAATGGGTCTCGGAGATCAGAGAGCCTCACAAGAGGTCTCGGATTTGGTTGGGTTCCTTCCCCACCGCAGATATGGCCGCTCGTGCCTACGATGCTGCCCTCATGTGCTTGCGCGGTCCCTCTGCGGTTTTCAATTTCCCTGAATCGCTCCCGCATTTGCCCTACGGACCTCATCTCTCAGCGAAGTTCATTCAAACTATTGCGGCAGCAGCTGCGAACAAGGAATTCCAGCCACATCGTTCACAATTGCTAGAAACTTCCTCAGATGATGACCGTGCAAGCAGTCTTGATGACTCCAGTACATCGCTTAGCTTGTCGTCGAATGCCTCATGTCCTGATGAAATTGATAGCGATGATACGACAGAGATTTCTACCTCACTTGAACAATTTCAAAATGAGACAGAAAAAATTGCTGCAGCTGTTGATAAATTTCTTGCGCTTCCGCCATTGCGAGAAGCTCAAGGATTTGCAAGCGAGCTCACTTCTATGGCAGACTTTTCAGAGCCCTTTTTGGACCTTACACAGGCCCTCCTATCCTCCATGCCACGTCTTTCTTCTGATGACACTAGCACCTACGAGGACTCGGCCCCATTTTACGAGCTACTCCTCTGGAACTAGCACTGTAACACATTTAGCACTAGTTAGAAGCTTACCACAGCCAAGGCTGATGCTATGTAAAGGAACGAATGCGTGCAACCAGCAATTTTCCGCATCCATTCCAGCAAGAGATATCGCTATTAATTTACTTTCATTTTTATCCTAAAGGGTACGCATTGAGCAATCGGAGCGGAAATATTGGGATTAGATCCAATTGATGAAGCACGCACTGAGAATGAGCTCGGAAAGATTGAGATTAGACTCAATGGATGAAGGACACTGTATGAATCGAGCTCATGAACACAGTCATTATAGAGCAAAACCCCGCATAAAGGGAATTAAACGATTCATTTTGTCAAGTGGTTCATCTAAATTTGTATACTTTGTATAAACTATAAACCCAAATAAGCGTTACTAAATTCTTGCATTCATTTTCACTTCGAAAATTTTGAAAGATCTGTTGATTTTGATGTGACTTGTACTTTGCTGCTGTTTTCGTTTTCGAAAAACTACACGTTCTGTGAGTTTTTTCACTGCTCCCCTTTAAATGGTTTTTCTTGTATCAGTGCAATTAAATAGTGAAGCCACGCCCATTTTCGGCTGCGCCACTTTCTGGAATAGGATCCAATCTCAACAATTTCAACTGCACAGCCGATGTGATGCCCATCCCCGAATCGATTGCATAAACCCAATTGAAAGGGCTCAAGGAAAGTCACAGAGGGTATGTATAGGATTAAGTACCCTCGAAGGGACCCTTTCTGGCCTGTAAGTTGCCTGGTGGAGGATTTATAGCAGCCTCCAGAGTGACCCAAAATTCAAGGCCTTGGGAGAAAAAGGGCCAGAAGTGGCAGGCAATTTAGGGGGGAACAGCCCTTAGTCCCTCTTTCATGTCATTATAGGCCGGCAATCCAAGAGTTGGCTTACTTGGCTTCCAAAGTTTCTTTGGTCCCAAGTTCAAGGACCCCTAGAAATCAATATGCATTATAGGCCAGCAAAGCAAGCCAATGGGGTTGGATTGCCTAGCTTGGCATCCAAAGTTTATTTGGTCCCAAGTTATAGCCTATGTTCTTTGGTCTTAAGTTAGAGACTCCCCTTGAAAACCTAGAAGCATTATAGGGTAGCTGGCATTTTCTTTCTTATGATAAACCATGGTCCATGGTCATTTTCCTTTTTTTTTCCCCTAAAATTTCCAATGCATTCATTTTGCATTTCAAATCACTCTCATTTATGGAATAAAAAGCCACCTTAGTGGGGTGGGGGGATTTATGTGGGTGAGAGTTGCTAAGACATTAGTTTTATGTGGGTGAGAGTTGCTAAGGCTTAATGCCTTGCGTTGGGAAGGTTGTTATGACTTCTTTTATGGTGCAATGCCCTATCCTTGCATTGGGCAACCTCCATAGGTGGTACGCATAGGGTAGGGGATGGCCTTCCCAATGCCAATGTCTCATGGAAAAAAGATATCAAAAATAAAAAAATCTCTAAAGATAAATAGGTACAAGGAACTATAAATCTCCTCCACATTTTTTTAATTGGGAAATGATTGTTTAAATGACCTTTGTACTCCGTTCAATGGACGTAAATTATGGCGAGGCCTCAATAGAACAACTCTTGAACTAGGTATAAAAGTCATTAGAAATTACTTTTCCCAAGCGTAAAAGATTTTCCTGACATTTTACTTTATGGCTGAAGATGTTTTTATTAACTTTTCACCAGATGTAAAGTGCTATCCCAAATTCTTTATGGACATTTTATAAGCTGTAAATTGCTGTTAAGAGGTTTTATGGACTTCAAGATTTAGTAATATCTCACATCTCACTTTCACAAATGGTGATTTTCTTTATATTTCATTTTATGATCCTTTCCCCCAAAACATCTGATGCACAAAGTTGGAACCGTGAAGTTGAGAAGAATGAAGTTCTTTGCGTCGTTTAAGCCACGTCAAACATATGAAGTAAAATGTCAACATTATCCTTTACATCATAATAATCAAGATCATGTGAACCTTAGAAATTTGTAAGGTTTCTTTGAAAAGATCTTTATTTATGACATATAAGTTTTCCTCCAGATACACTTTTTCAAGGCCTTATACACTTTTTTGGCCTTTGGAAAGCGACACTGTCTTGTAAATGCCTTAGAAATGTTTTTTAGTTTGTCACACTTTTTTGGCCTTTGGAAAAATGCGACACTGTCCATTTCTAAGGCATTTACAAGACAGTGTCGCATTTTTCCAAAGGCCAAAAAAGTGTGACAAACCCGAAGGTAGGCCTAAAAAACATTTCTAAGGCATTTACAAGACAGTGTCACTTTCCCCCGAAGGGCGAAAAAGTGCGACAAACCCGAAGGTAGGCCTAAAAACATTTCTAAGACATTTACAAGACAGCGTCGCTTTTTCCCGAAATGCAAAAAAAATGCGACAATGTCGTGAGGGTTGGCCAAACTTAGTTTCTAAGTGTTTTTGACTTAGTACTGTATTTCTCTCATGACCAAAAATTGCGAATTGTGCGACGAAACAGTTCAAAAACGCAGACTGTGCGAAACATAGTTCAAAATGCAGCACCCTAGGAATTTCCCTTTTGAACTAAAGGACATTACGCACTTGAGGCTTTATGGGGCATCATGCCTGAAGTCATTCCCAATGAATTTTGTGCTATTTAAAATCCTTAGAAACACACAAAAAAAACAAAAACAAGTGAAAGATAACCAATTGTGAGATTTAAAACCCTAGGAGATACATACAAAAACAAGTGAAAGTTTTATGTGGGAAAAAAGGGCCTATTCAAGGAGTGGCCAATGGAGTCAATTTTACAATTAATCATAAAAAAAACTTCAATGTTTTCTTTCTTCAGAATTGGAAAAACTTCAAAAGCTAGAATTTCATCGTTGCCAAGCCAGGCATTATGCCCATTAAGCCCATGGGCTTTACAAGCTTGAGAAAATAGTGTAGGGAGATATACCTTGTAATTATGTCCAGGAAAGCTAGGGGTCGGGCTCTCTCAAAAGTAGGAAAGTCCATATTTTCATTAGAGCCTTTAACTTAATCAGTTCCCTGGATTGATCACATAAAAGGATCAATGCAGGATACAGTAAAAATATAGACCATAGATACAGACTGATACTGTCATACATACAGAACTGTAAAAGTTTGAGATAGCTCCAGAGTGAGTTTACAGATTAGCAGTAGCTAGTCATATTATTCGTGAGAGAGAACATATCATTTGCGCCAACCGCTGATCTGGGAAACAGACAACGCTCAAGAAAATATTGTAAATTTAGTTCTGACAATAGAAGCGATTTTGTAATGCTCTATTCTATGATGTATATGATCTGCAATATTGGAATGCATGCTAGTAGTAGATAACTTTCCGATGTTGCCTTACTCAATATTGTCTACTATTTACAAGTTTACTTTAACAACGGATCGTCAGAAATGATCTGGGGCTTGAAAAAGAATTAGACCACAGTCAGTAGCAGTAGCTACTCCTGCCAAATCGGCTCTATCCGGCCTTCATCTCCGGTTCATTCTAAAGATTCCTTTCAGAAGCAATATCAGAGTCATGCCTAATGTTTAACAAAAGATAAAAGACAAAAGTTGATTGAAATTCCAAAAATCTGTTGGAATTCGATACTCAACCTCAAATCCAGTCATTAATGAGCATCCTAAAAGCTATACAAAATCAGGAAAAAGAGAAGGTTCGAATTTATGAGCAGAAGACCAGTATCCTAGTTGTAGATATTTTCAGTATATCTAATCCTAAAATCTTCATCAGAAATCTTCTTCTGATTTCGAGTCTGATAATTCATTAATTTGTATTAGCGTTATCACGCTAAACAAGCTGAAGTTATAACTTCATGCAATTGTACTCATTGTTGATAATAATCAAAGTGCGATTTGTCCTACTGATGTTATTGGTCATTGCGCATTTGTTTGAATCCATCATTTGAACTATTTTGCTGCTAATTGTGGTGTTTCTGATCTATGAATCTAGCTTGTTCTCAGCTTCCGCACAATTCTCACTGATTTCCAACATGGTATCAAAGCGGGCATCCAAGTAATCTACTTCTCTCTGCGGATTATTAGTCTTGTTTCTATCAAGACAACGAACTAGCAAGCGTGTAGCCAACAATATTCCAAAATCGTTGTTACTACCAACGATCTCGCTCAACCAGAATGGATCCATCTTCTCTAATAGAAAGGCTCGATGGAGGGAACTATCATTTCTGGAAGTTCAAAATGAAGGTCATGCTATTAGCCAAGGAACTGTGGGACATTGTTGACGGCACAGAACTCAAGCTAGAGGGTGAAGCAGTTACTATCACCAAGTGGAGACTGAAAGATGAAAAAGTTTTTGCGATGATCACTCTCAACATAAAAGACAACCAAATCAGTCACATAAGAGCTGCTCAGACTACTAAGGATGCATGGGGCATCCTAGCAACCCTTTACGATATCAGGGACCTCACCTCCAAACTCCATTTGAGGAAGAAATATTTCTCCTTGAGAATGTTTGAAGCAGTAAGTGTTTCGAGTCATCTCAACACTTTCCAAAATCTCATGCAGCAAATGACTGCAACTGGCTCAGAAATACAAGACTCCAATGCTGTTATGAATCTATTATCGAGTCTGCCTGAAACCTATGAAAATTGGGTCATGGCAATTTCGATCCAAGAGTATCTAACTCTATCAAGAGTAATCTCATTACTTCTACAAGAAGAAATTAGAAGATCAGCTTCCTCCTCAGGCTCAGGATTGGATCCACAAGCACTATATTCACTGGTGCCACCATTGTCCCAGGCGCCAGCAGCGCCACTACTGCTCCCGGCGCCACTGTGACCAGAAGTCAGCCGGTGCCAAGTTTCTATGGCTGAAAATCTTTGATCGGTTCTAGCGAAGTCCAGAGAGCTCGGATCAATGTGCAATCACCTCACACGATCTAAGCATGATTAAAGGAAGCCTTGGAATCAATAAATTCTAGAGAGAGAAAATCACTTTCTAGAGAGAGAAAATTCTAGAGAGAGAAAACATGCTTTACCAGCTTGGGCAAAGCACTTGGCATGGGGGGGAGGTGGCGAATCCCACCAAAACTATAGGGGAATGCGGGTTGTGACTCAAGGCGAGCTCCAACCTAGTCTCAGCTTCCCTTACTGGAATGTTGTCCTGGAGCCCCCCTTGGCATGCCAGTGCCGTGGAGACTAGGGTTGGTCACACACTTGAAATTTAACCTTATCAGATTTATTAATCAAGTGGGATTTTTTTCAAACTGACTCTGATTACCTTTTGGATTTCAGTGGTCGGCTAAAGCGCTAGTTATAAGGCCGCTTCAAATCTTTTTGATCTGGCACATAGATGACGGTCGTATCCCGGGATGCCAGCGGTATGCGTCGGGACCATTCAGTCCGGGATGCCAACGGTATGTTGCTGGGACCATTCGATCGAGGAACTGGTTGTCTTCATATCTATTGCGGCTTGTGGTTCTAAGTGTTCCTTGCATGAACGTGAATGGGTTAAGCTCTTGGGGAACGGGCTTTAATTTGTCGGCTGATTTTGGATGGAAGACAAGACGAACGTAGATTGAGAGCCGAGGATCATGGTGAATCCCGAAAGATCGAATGACTATGTAGGAACTAGTATTTGTAGGCAAAGTAATAAATGCAAGTAGACCTCTCTTAAAGAAAGTAGAGTGAGCTACCTTTTGATGGTGACCTCTAGTGGAGAGCATTATTCCACTTGTAATTTGTGAAATGTGGAAATGCCACTAGGATGCCACCTAAGGAGCTCTCTTGCTTATTTAAGATACTTCCTCTTTGTAGAAGAGAAGCTTTTGTGAATGTATATACTCCATGCTGAAATGAGATTATCTTCCATGAGTTTTGATGCATTCTTGAGCTCCTTGATCATTATTGTTTCTTTATTGATGCATTTATGATCTTGCCCTTTCATTTCTTTTGTGTGTGGTTGTGGATCTTAGTTGTGGATTAGATTTCAAGTTTTCTTGTGGATTAATGTAGGTTCCAGCATTCAGGTAAATTAAATAGGCTGGATTTGTCACTTAAATCTTGCATATCCTCTTACAATCCAGTTCTTGATGTTCTTGGGCTATCCAAGAATCAAGAAATGAGTGTTTCTTGATCCTTGGACTATCAAAATGCTGTTAAATTAGTTCTTCTTTCTTGTTTTGTGGATTAATGCAGGTGTAGGGTAGTTTTAGTGTTTAGGATCTGATTTCATTTCGTTTTTGCAATATTAAAGTATGATTTCATGGCATTTCAACCACTCTACACGTTGATTTCTTGGTTGAATGCATGGTCTGCATGTTGATTTGAAAGCATGTGATTCAAGTGCAAGAGTGACTACCCTGAGTTGTTCTCTGACAAGCAAGACATTTACTACAACGATTATCAGTTCCCTCTGCCTAATATGGGCTCTGAAACAAGAAAGATAAACTTATAAATAAGCCCACAGTTTCAACTGACAGGCAAAGCACAAACACAACCTATAAGCAAAAAGAAAAACCAGTAAATAGATCCTCCCAAGCAGAGAATATTTAAACAGTGGAAGTTACCTATTTATGGTTGTCCAGTCTGGCATGGCGCCAAGTTGGCTTCCAACGCTCATGATGAAGCTTTGAGTTGCTTAAGTCTGATGTAAGTAAGACAACTTGCTTGGAATTGATGTTACTGGTTTGTAACGAAACTTTGAGCTAGTTAAGTTTGATGTATGTCGGACGACTTGTTGGGAGGGAAGTGACCCACATTGGGACCCCCGATCTGGCATGTCGCCAGGTTGGAACTCAATGTTGGTTTCCGAACTTCAAGTTGGTCAAGTTTGATCGTTGTTGGCGAGTTGGCTGCTTGTATGTCAAGTGGGTTCAGATGACGAGAGAGAAAGTCAAGAAGCTAAGTCGTGGTTTTCGGTTTCCTTTGGGATGTCTACGCTACACCATCTCAACTTCAATAGTATTCAACAGGTACAAAATCCGTCTCAAATCAGCAAATCAAGTTCTCCATGTGAAAGCTATATTATCAGCAAGCATGCTAGAAGTCCATTCATTTCCGACTTAGTTCACACTTCTAGAAATTTGCTGGACCTTGTACACAGTGACATTCGTGGCACGATGCAGACTACTATCACAGGGAGAACACTATATTTTCTTACCTTCATCAATGACTTCTCACGATGGACTGCTACTTACTTTTTGAATAACAAATCAAAGGCATTTAAATTCTTCAAGCAGTTCAAGATGTCTTTAGAAAATCAGACCTAGAGGAAGATCAAAGCACTACGTTCAGATGGAGGGGGAGAATATATCTCCATAGAATTCAAAGAATTCTGCAAGGCAAACAGAATACACCAAGAATGTACAACAAGCTACTCACCACAGTCCAATGGTGTAACTGAGAGGAAGAATCGGACACTTGTTGAAAGTGCCAAGAGCATGCTGGCCCATGCCTCTCTTCCAAAGAAATTCTGGGCAAAAGCTGTTAATACAATAGCCTACTTACAAAATCGATCCATCACCAAAGCCCTGAATCGCAAGACATCTTATGAGGTGTGGACAGGATCGAAACCATCACTCACGAATATTAGAGTGTTTGGATGCATTGCATATGATCAGATCCCTAAAGATCTCAAGAAGAAGCTGGACATCACAAGCAGCAAATCTATTTTTATTAGCTATTCTCTAGATCACAAGGCATACAAGCTCTACAATCTGGACACAGATGTTAAAAATCCACAATTCTAGCTTGACTAGTTTTGGTCATATGACTTGTAAATAGTTAGATGGTCATGATGTGGCTTGTCACATGTGCCAAATAGCATAGGATTCCATTCATAAGGATGTTCTCAAGTATATCTAAGTGTTAGAACCTTTGGAATGAGTCCAAATTATGCTTAGATACAAGAGAAAAAAAATAGGAGCTATTTTTGGTAATTTTTGTATTGTTGAGGGATCTCCAAGATTCCAACCCTAACTTGGTAGGGATGAAAGATCGACCAAAATTAGAATTAGGGATAGGTTTAGGGCTACTCATACCTGCCCAAAACCGTGATGGATCATGTATATATAGGTGATGATATCTCACCAAAATCAATCAAGCAATTTCATGATTTTTCTCTCATAATGGTGCAATTGCTCTCTATGTACATAATTGTTTGAGTTCTTGTGATTACTAATGATTATAGGATTGAATGTAGGTCTGGTGTATAGTACTCAGACTGTGGGAGGCCGTACTTTCACACGTGTGAAGCCTTCTTCAAGGATTTGGGCCATTTAGTGAGGTTCAAGCATAGATTTTAGATGGATTTTGATGGTTCAACTTGTGCTAATCTTATGAGATCATAATCTATTGTTTTCCTCATCATTTCAAGTGTTTTAGGATCCTTATTTGCTGTAATTTTTACATGGTATCAGAGCCTAAAGGCTAAAATGATCTAAATCCTTGGTTTTCATTCAATTTGATCACAATTTTTTTATCTAAATCTTGTGTAGATTGGATCTTAGCATCTAGCATTGATTCTAGAACTCAAAGTGAGTCAAATACATTGGAGATTGGTGTTGTGTGACTTCATTTGCAGGTGTTTAGGTGTCTAAAACCAGAGGCAAAGTTGAATTCAATTCACATTACCAAGATAGCAAGTTTTGCTTGCTCCAAGCATTGATTTCTAAGCGAGTTTTGGAGGTGATTTCATAGAGGAGGCTTTCTAGCATTCAAGGAGAGGGAAGATCAGAGTTTTGGGGACTCTTCAAGGCTGTTCTAAGGTGTAGAGGACACCTCCTAAAGTGATTTAGGTTCAGTCCAACCATTGCTTGACTTATGCACCAAATTAGATCAATTTTTCATCAATTTTGATCAATTTTTTGCTTGTGATTGGATAGTAGATTGTGTTGCATCCTCATTAAGTTCCATTTAGATCTTTTACAACTGATTTTGGAAGTATATTAGGTTTCTGAAATTCTCTCTTGATCAGATCATTTGGAAGCTTTAATGTTCTTTATAGAAAGAGGGGCAATTCTACTAGTATTGTCTACTTCAATCAAGCAAGTGCATTATTTCTATTATTCTATGATTTGATTTTGTTAGAGATCATTCTTAGATCTTTATAGGAAGTCTATTACTGATCTTTTCAGGTCCCTAAGAAGTGGGATAAGGTAGATCTTCAATCAAATCAATAGAAGTAACCTTCATTTGTGTCAAGTCCTTGATTAGGAGAGTGTCAAGTCCTTGATTAGGAGACTAGATGGCATCTATAAATGCATATCTTTTGGATACTAATGAAAGGATGAACAAAACTAACTATTCCATATGGAAAGTTAGAATGGAATCCATCATGATCATGCAAGACCTGATGGAAATTGTAAATGGTAAGGAGGGTGAACCTATTCAACCTCAAGGAAACGCCAAATACATCAAGGGGTGCAATGTTGCACTACATTGCATAAAAATGAATGTTGCAAATGAGCTCTTAAGAGAGGTAGGAGATTGCACTTCGGCTCAAGATGCTTGGGAGACTTTGCAAAAGGTCTATGAATCCAAGAACCAAACTAGAATGTTAGCTTTGAATAACCAAATCTATAGAAGCTATCAAAAGAAAGGAGAGAGTGCACATACTTTTGTCCTAAGAGTAAAGGAATTGAACAAAGAGCGAGCCTTCATAGGTGATCCTATCAAGGATGAAGAGCTTGTTCAACTCATATTGAATGGACTAAGCTTTGAATTTGACAATTTGGTTCAAGGATATGGAATTATGGGTAAGCTACCCATACTTGAAGAACTCCAAGGCACACTCATGGCCGAGGAATCAAGAAGGAGCCAAATGCAAGAGAGGATGGATAGGCTTTCCATCCAAGGTGGAGATGACCAAGCTCTCTTCACCAAAGGCAAAGGCAAGTCCAAAGGCAAAGAATCAACATTGAAGAAGTCTTCAAAGCTTGAGGATCAAGAAGGACCCTCAAAGGCATCTCCATCAACCACCAAACTCAAGAAGGACAAATCAAAGGTGAAGTGCTACTATTGTAGCAAGATGGGGCATTATGCCTCGGAATGCTTCAAGAGGAAGCAAGATCAAAGACAAGCCAACATGAGCAAAGAGGAGGAGGAGGAGAGTTCACATGAGGACTCTCTCATGATGTCGATATTTTCTTCAACAAGCTTCAAAGGAGAAGATCCTTGGTGGATTGACTCGGGTGCTAGTTCACACATGACTAGTAAAAGGGAGTTTTTCTCTTCTCTCTTACCTTATGATGGACCTATAAAGTCTATCTATACAGCAAATGATGAAGCTTGTAAGATTGAAGGAGTTGGTAGCATTCCCCTTTGCTTAGGATCTTCCAAAAAGATCAACATAGAAGGTGTTTTGTACATTCCTACAATAACAAAGAATCTACTAAGTGTTGGCCAAATGGTAGACAATGGTTTCAATGTTAACTTTGCTTCAAATGAATGTTTCATCAAGAAGAAGGGTAAGACAGTGGCTAAGGCCACTAGACTTGGCAAACTTTATAAGTTGGATGCATTTGTGGATAGTAATGTTGTCATGTTGGCCGAGAAGAGCAAGATATCTACCTTTACTTTATGGCACAAAAGACTTGGACATGTCAACTCAGGTTCCATGGAGGCTATGATCAAGGAGGAGTATGCTTTAGGCCTACCAATGTCTATTGGGAAGGAAGACAAGGTTTGTGAAGCTTGTGCTTTATCCAAGGCAAATAAGAAGGTGTTTCCTAACTCCATCACAAAATCATCTCATCCTCTTGAACTCATACACTCGGATGTGCACATTGCTAGCACCAAATCTAATGGAGTTTCATCCATGTTTTTAACCTTCATTGATGACTACTCAAGATATTTTTGGGTGTTCTTACTTTCCTTCAAGTCTCAAGTATTTGATACTTTTGTAAAGTTCAAGCTGTTTGTGGAAAAGCATCATAATCATAGCATCAAGATTCTTAGAAGTGACAATGGTGGAGAATTCATCTCCAATGAGTTCAAGGCCTTTTGTGAGGAGGAAGGGATCAAGAAAGAGACTTCTTGTCCTTACACTCCTCAACAAAATGGAGTTGCTGAAAGAAGGAATAGAACATTATGTGAATGTTCTAAGGCTTTAAGATTAGATGCTTGTTTGCCCAAATCCTTTTGGGGTGAGTCTCTTGTATGTGCAAACTACTTGATGAATAGGGTGTCTTGCAAAGCAATTGAAGGCAAAACTCCCTATGAGATGTTGTATGGAAAGAAACCCAATCTTAATCACTTGAAAGTTTTTGAGTGTATATGCTATGTGCATGTGCCATTGGAAACAAGAACCAAGGAGGATCCATCTTCCACAAGAGGGATCATGCTTGGATATGCAAGCTCAAGCAAGGGCTACAAAGTCTATCTCCCATCCTTGAACAAATTTGTTGTTTCAAAGGATGCTATCTTTGATGAACATCATATGCATATTCTTGAAGAAGACTCAAGTGCTCTAAAAATCAAGAAGAAGATGGTCGAGGAGCAAGATCTTGGTTTTGAGGAGGAGCTCATGGAGGAGCAAGCACCAAACCCACCTATCACACCAAGGAGATCTTCAAGGGAAAAAGTGGAGCCATCAAGGCTCACATATCAAGGCAAAGGACAACAAGTTGAGGGTATCTCATCCACTTCTTATGATTTATCTAGTTTTTAAGAACCATCTAATGTTGAAGGTGCAGTGAACTCCAAAGAATGGTATAAAGCTATGTTGGATGAGTATGATGCCTTGATTGAGAATAAAACTTGGTTGCTTGTTGAGAGACCTCAAAGGAATGTAATAGGATGCAAGTGGGTCTTCAAGCTTAAGTTGAATGCAAATGGTAGTGTCAACAAACATAAAGCAAGATTAGTTGCAAAAGGTTATGCTCAAGAGAGAGGGATAGACTATGAGGAAACTTTTGCACCCGTGGCCAAGATGGTCACAATAAGGCTAATCATTGCACTTGCATCACATTTTGGATGGATCCTATGTCAAATGGATGTCTCTAATGCTTTCTTGAATGGTTTTTTGGAAGAGGATATCTATATGGAGCAGCCACAAGGGTTCATCAAGCATGGAATGGAGAACAAAGTATGCCATCTCCATAGAAGCATCTATGGCTTGAAGCAAGCCTCGAGATCTTGGAATTCAAGACTACATTGCTATCTTATTTCACTTTCTTTTGTTCAAAGTGAATATGATCCCACTCTTTATATTAAGTTTGATGATATTGGTATTGTACTTTTACTCATTTATGTAGATGACATCATCATTAGTGAAAATAGTGTTGATGGTATTGAAAAAATCAAGATAGATCTATCCTTAGAGTTCAAGATGGTAGATCTAGGGTGTCTTCACTTCATCTTAGGCATAGAGGTACTTAGAGGGTTTGATTTTATCTTTATAAGTCAATTAAACTATGCTCAAAGTCTTTTGAAAAAGTTTAAGATGGAAGTATGCAAAAGTGTTGACACACCAATGGAGCAAGATGTAAAGTGCCAAATGAAAATGATGAAAGATCCTTCATGGACATCACTTTGTTTAGGCAACTTATAGGCTCCTTAATGTGGATCACTATAAGTAGACCAGATCTTAGCTTTAGTGTATGTAGGTTGAGCCGATCCATGCAAAAGCCATTGAATATCCATTGGAAAAAGGCTAAGAGGATTCTAAGATACATCTCGGGTACATTGGATTTTGGGATTCTATATAGAGCAGTGTGATTAACCTTTATGCATTTGGTGATTCAGATTTTGCAGGGGAAAAGAGGGATAGGAAATCAACAAGTGCCTATTCAACTTTCATAGGAGAAGGTGTGGTTTCATGGCTTTCAAAAAAGCAAGAAACTATATCTCTATCTTCAACCGAGGTCGAGTACAAAGCTTTGACAACCACTACAAAGGAGGTACTTTGGATCAAGAAATTATTGGTGGAGCTAAATATCATGGATCCAGAGGAGGCATCAATCATCTACAATGACAATATATCAGCCCAGTTGCATCTAACCCAATCTTCCATGCAAGATCTTAGCACATTGAGATATGCCATCACTTTGTGAGAGAAATGGTGCAAGCCAAGGAGATTGCTTTGGAGCATGTTCATGATGATCATCCTGCAATGTCGGTAACCCTATTACCATCTTCAGCTTCACCATCAATCTCAAGCTCCCATAGTCCAAATGACCAAGTCTTTTGTGCCACAACTCGGATTGAGATGTTGTTGAGATAGCCAAACCATATTCACCTGGTTTTGCAGCATTCAATTTATAAAGGCCACAATTACTATCTCTATAACCCTTCGCCACCACTTTGTGGTTGTTGTTTGTATCCTTCATAAGGCATCCATCCTTGACAAATTCAACTTTAAGATGCTGATTTTCCATTACACCAACAGAAAGCAAACTCTTTTTGAGTCCAGGAACATAAAGTACATTAGGGATGTTTTTAATTTTGCCATCAGGAAACTGCACAGGTACATTGCCCACACCCCGTATCTGGCATTCCTCTCCATTGGCTTGAGTGACCTTATCCCCATCATGTATTGGTGAGAATTTTTCAAACCAATCACGTTTCCTGGTCATATGCCTTGTGGCGCCTAAGTCTATGAACCATTTGGCACCATCATTAACTTGAGATGCCAATGCCGATGAGAAGACACTGGTCTCGTCATCTTCTCCATCATCTTCGGCAATGTTTCCTTGTTGAGTCACTTTTCCCGTCTTTATGTATGCTTTCGTTTTATAACACTCGCGTGCCCAATGACCCGGTTTGTGGCAAAAGTAACATTTGTCTTTCTACTTCTTTTTCCCTTTTGATGAAGACTCTCCTTCGTCATCATCATCCTTGGATTTCTTAGAAATCCTTTTCCATCCTTTCTGCTTGCCTTTAGCAAGCAAGGCTTGATCCTCCTGTGGGGATTGTCTTGACTTCACCACTTCGCGACGCTGCTCTTCTTGCAACATGATTCTGTGGAAGTCTTCAAAAGTAGGCAACCTCTCCCTTGAATCAATGCCGCTCACAAACATGTGTAGCCCTTCTGAGACACCACTCATTGTGGTATGTACCAATTTAATATCTCTGATTGGTTCTCCAATCGCCACAAGTTGATCTCTCAGCTCCTTTATCCTGGTGAAGAAGGATCCCACTGATTTACTTTCTTCCATCCTTATTGTGTTCAATCTCGGCTTCAAGAACATGGCTCGAGCTGGATTGCAAGTTTGAAATTGCATTCTAAGAGCTTCCCAAGCTCCCCTAGCTGTCGTGGCATCACTTATGTGAGTGATCACATGGTCTTTCACTGAAAGATTGATCAAGGATAATCCTCTCTGCGCCTTTTTATCAAAGGCCCTTATGTCACCTGGAGTGGTATTTGGTTGGACTTCAATACCTGCTACGATTTCCCACAACTCTTTCTCCATCAAAATGCTCTTCATTTTGAATTTCCAGATGTTGTAGTTAGAAGCCCCATCAAGTTTGCTTGCATCACCCAAAATTGCCTCATTGATGTTTGCCATCTCCGAACTGCTTAAAACTTCACCTGTAGGCTATAAAGTACATGCTGGAGCCAGCCGTGATGTCAAAAATCGATAATAATGACCTGCATTTTTTAGCTTACCTAAAGCCAAACTGGCGTCGTTTTCCAAAATGCTTCACGTCACCAACTCCCAGCTTCCTGCCTAGTGGAATGGTGAAATCACTTCTGACGCGCTTCGAACACTTTCTCCACGGAAATCACTTTGTTTTGGTGTACTGTACTTGCAAGTACAGTCAGGGTGCCCTTCGTTTGGAGACTATAGTCTTTCGTTTGGCCAAAATAGGCTAAAGGAGGTGAAAATAAGGGCAATTTGGATTTTTGAACTGTTTCTTCAGTGTGAAGAAACTTCACCCTTCAAAAACTTGGGACCTAACAATTTTTTCAATTTGAAGATTTTTAATGAAGTTGCAATGCACTTTGCACTTCAGACCCCTTCAGACTTTTTCACTTCAATCCAGCGGATCCTTTAGATCCAACAACCCACCTGTCATGAAATAACCATCGTCGATCTATGTGAATCGAGATCGGACGGCTGTCAACGCTTTTGTGCGTTGATCAAAGGCCTTTGAAGCACTGAGCACTTCGGGCCACTAGCTGGCAATCTAGACTGAGCGAGCGAGAGTTCTCGCGACCTCTCCTCCTCTTCTCTCTCCTTCACAAGCTATAGTAGCTCCAAATGGATCGAACTAGCTACCTTCCTTCTCCACGGCCAGTCGCGGCCTCCCTACTGTTGAATCGTGCTACCAAGGCACCCATTCACATCCTCTCACAGCTTTGAAAACAACCTCCTACAAGGAGATATCTCAAATTTTGTCCCTTGAAACCCTAGCAATTTTTAAGAGAGAAATATATTGGGCTTTATTCAGGATTTCCTTGAGCTTTCCTTTGCAGCTCCTAACTGGCTGAGGTCGGCCTACTGCAGACTATCTTCTGCTCCAAACCGCTCTTCAAACAACATTCGATTGGATTCAAACCAACCACAAATGCCAAGCAACCCTCCAAAAGAATTTTTCAGCTTCAAACTTTGCTTGCTTTCTGATTCAACCAACAATTCCCTGTCTCTGAATCCTTTTTACAATTTTGAGCCATTCCACGAATCTCCACAGACTCGATTTTGTGCTTCCTAGCCAACAAACCGTCGTGAATTCGCAGCTCTTTGTTTTTGTCCAGTGATTCCAGCCACCAAGGGCTCTGATACCAGGTTAAGAAAACACAATTGAAAACACCCGATCGGATCAATCACCACAGCACAACGTCAAGTGCAACAAGAACACAGAATTGCTCTCTT
Source organism: Diphasiastrum complanatum (assembly GCA_029204225.1). Taxonomy (NCBI): domain Eukaryota; kingdom Viridiplantae; phylum Streptophyta; class Lycopodiopsida; order Lycopodiales; family Lycopodiaceae; genus Diphasiastrum; species Diphasiastrum complanatum. The sequence continues at coordinate 46,508,802 of CM055105.1, forward strand.
CAAACTGTATATTTCACTCTATTCATAAGTACAAAGATGAGTTCCTTAAAAAACACTCAAAGGGCTCGAAAATGAAAGATGGCCCGATAACTCTAGAACTAAGCACACGTGGTGCCGTCGAAATAAGAAAGCACTATATAAGTCGATCATTGCTATTTTATCTGATTGATCACATAAAAGGAATAACGAGAGATTAGAAGAATATATTACGGATACATAACAGACAAAATTGTAAAAGTTTGAGATAGCTTGAGAGTGAGTTTAGAGATTAGTAGTAGCTAGTCATATTACTTGTGAGAGAGAACACCTCTCTTGTGCCAACGCGCTGATCTGGGAAACAAACAACGCTCAAGAAAAAGGTTGTAAATCAGTTCTGATAATAGAAGTGATTTTCACAATGCCTAGTTCTATAATGTGTGTGATCTGCAATATTGGAATACATGCTAGCAGTAGATAACTTTTCACTATTGCCTTACTCAACATTGTCTGTTGTTTACAAGTTTAACTTTACGTTAGATCATCAGAGAGCTCGAAAACAACAGAGCAGTGATTCTAGGTGATGGGAGTAGACACGACGTCAAAGGCATCAGCACTCTACAGCTGCAACACTGTCAGACCAAGCAGAGCTGCCAAGAGCACTCTATGTGCCCTCACTCAGAAAAGATCTGTTGTCTGTTTCCAAGATGGCAGATCTTGACATTCGAGTTTTGTTCGACGACAATACTTGCCGCATGATCGAGAAGACAGCGAACAAGTTACTGACGGATGCAGAGAAGGAAACCTCTACCAGGCTAAGATGATCAGAAACTCTGATAGCATATTAAATGCATTAGAAAATGAAGATCAGCTCTGGCATAGGAGAATGTATCATCTGAACATGCGGAGCTTGTATGACATGATTAGAAAGGACATTGTCACAAGTTCAAAGATTTCAAGGTTCAGCAATGTCTATATTAAAAGGGTAGGAAAAGATTTTGTGATACTGACCATTTTTGTGGATGATTCGCTAGTGATAGAAAATTCCTTGATGCTGATCAAAGACACGAAGAGTCAGATTTCTGAAAGTTACGAAATCACAGACCTTGGAGAAGCAACAAAATGCCTCGGGATGGAGATCAGAAGACAACGAAGAAATGGAGAAATGCACTTGAGTCAGTCAGATTATGCCAAAAAAGTGCTAAGGGAGTACCACTTGATGGACTGCAAAGAGAAGGCCACACCAATGATAGCTGGAGCCAAGCTCACGAAGCAGGATTGCCCAAAAAAGGAAGAGGAAGAACGGAAGATGGCAGGTATATCCTACCAGAATTCAATCGGTAGTCTGATGTACCTCACAATTTGTACCAGACCCGATCTAGCTTTCTCTGTTTACGCATTGAGCCAATTCTCTTCAAATCATGGCATGGCACATTGGCAAATGGCCAAACGAATACTACAGTATCTGAAGAGTACCCAGAATATGAGATTAATCTACAGAGCTGAAAATGAAGAAAAGGATTCAAGCTGCACCACTACAATGGTGCAAGCTGGGCGAGCTGCAAAGATGACAGCAAGTCCATTACTAGAGGATGTACAATAGCGTGCAGAGCTGCAATCAGCTGGATATGCAAAAGGCAAACCTTGGTGGCTCAATCCTCTTGCGAAGCTGAATATGTCGCAGCTTCAAAGGTGGTGAATGGGGTAGTGTGGCTGCAGATGATGCTGGAGGCAATCGGGATACCACAAGAAGGGCCAAGCACGATGATGATGGACTCTCAGAGTGCCATCGATTTGTCCCAAGATCCTGTCTTTTATTCTAAGACAAAACACATACCTCTGAAGTACCATCACATTCGAGATTTAATCTCAAAAGGAGAGCTCCAAGTCCAGTATATAAAATCTGAAGACATGATTGCAGATCTGCTCACAAAACCACTCGAGAAGCCACTCTTTGCCAAGCAAAGAAAGACAATTGGATTAAATGTACAAAGCTGCAAGGTTCAAGAGGGAGTGTCAGAAATGGTAAACTCCTGCAACTTTGTCGCAGCACGAACACAAAGCGAAGGTCAAACGAGAACAATTCGCGATAGTCAACATGCCTTGACTCGAAGCATGAACGATTCGTGAATCATTTGTGAATCGTAAACATACCTCCAGGACCGCAAACCGCAAAGGGACGCAAAATGAAAGATTACGAAAGAAACAAAAAGAGCGAAAGCAAACGAACAGGAATCTTTCACCCTGCCAGCTGGCAGCTCAACAGGCTTGGAGTCGTAGACTTCACGCCCAGGTGAAACGAGTGGCAACGACAGAGAGTAACTGATTAGTTGATTAGCATTAACTAGTCTTGTATTTTCTGCGTTTAGCCATCTTGTAAACTCCACATAGTGGAGGTATAAACTATCCTCTCTGGATCATAAAAAAGAGATTTTAAAAACAGAGTAATTGTAAGAGACAGAGAGAGAAACGTAGCGAGTAGAGCAAAAAAGGAAAATACTAGAAACAATAGAGCTGTGCATGAAAGTCTGCCAACGAGCAGAATAGAGCAAAAGAGCAGAGTGTCATTCCACCAACGAGAGAGACAATGACGATCTCGCTCTAAAATTAAACTGATAATATAGTTGCTCTATTTTCATGCATCTCCTTGTCTTGTGTTGTCTATCTTGATTGCTAGAAAAAAATGTGTTTTATGATGTGCAGTCGAGTGTCTAGGTTCCTGTAAAAGCTTCCACGCAAAAAGAAAATTCTAAGACAAAAAATCGTTTGCGAATACGAAAACAAAAACGAAAAGAAATAGTTTTGCTTTCGCGACACCGAACAATAGTTTTTCACTTCCGCGACAGAAATCAAAGGATTTTTTATGGTTTTAGTGAATTTTTCACCTGATGAAAATGTATGGATAGACCTGTATGCATGCATGGATGCATGTTGCATGCATAATCAGTAGATTGATCAGAAGATTTCTTGCATGAAGCTATTTTTGACAATTCTAGATCAAAAAGCAGATTTTCTACTGGCTAGACTAATTACAAATTTGGATTCCTTTTCCCCAGTGTGGATTAGAATTTCGTGAATTCGACAATTCTAAGGGAAAAGTTTGGCAAGACTGATAATCCATTTATAGAACCATCTCTGTTTTGCAAATAGATTTGGATCTTGCAAAAGTAAAGCAGATGAAAGGTGGTCCATACAGAAATCTATGGCATTTCGAGTGTACTTGGATGATACATTCTATTTTGTCCATGTTGGGTACAATATGAAATGGCATTCTTTGAGTAACACTAAAAAAGCGTGAGAGTTTTTAGTTGTTAGGATTATCTCCTAGAATTGGTTGTGAATTTGATCTTATATCTGGGTATAGGATAGCCAAATTGTCTTCTTGACTTTTTGGGCAAAACAGATCTAGATGCAGAGGATTCTTGGAGGAAAAGCTGGTGGTATGGGACATCAGTGATTCTAAAGGAAATTTCTTGGGTGGAATGATCTGTAGACCGATGGTTAGTGATTGCTGAAACGATAATACTAACAAAGTCCATTGGTTTTTGTTTAGGGTGTTGGATTTATCTCCTCTACTCTCCTAAATCCTATGTTAGTCTGCCTCCATTTATGTTGTTGTATTTTACTTGTGTTGTCGCACAATCTGCATATTTACATGTCAAATAAGACAGGCAAATAAAACACAACTGTTTGCATAAATACAAGTAAATTTCCACAGGCAAAAAAGGCGAAAAAGACGACACTGCTCTACAAATGCCAAAGGTGCCCTTATAGAAAAGCAAAGATACCCTGTAAATCAGTTTTTAAGGCATTTGTCAGAGTGTCGCATTTTTTGCATTTTCACCAACGTTAATTTTAGCAAAGGCTGATGTCGTGGCCTTCTCACGCTCATCCCATGCACTATGCAATCAGATTTGACAATGACAGTAATCACCCATAGTCTCCCACAAACAGCACATCCACTTTTGTACCTTCTTCATCTGCACACCTGTAAAAATTATGGATATATATTGAATACCATTTGCGTATTCAGCATGGCATTAGAACGGAACATCGTTGATAATCAGAGATAGACATCGTAGATGCTCTTGTGCATTGATTCTTTTCTTCCAGATGTATTGTCAGTAATAGGCTCATCACCTTTACAGATTGTTTGATTAGCTTTGTGAAGTTGCGTCCGCTATTGTTTTGTGCTCACCTGCATTATTGACCTGTATATTTCTCTATACTTAATCTGATTACAGCTTTGTTTGTTCTGTGTTCAGATTTGTGTCAATATTCTATCTGGCTTTCTTATTACTTAATCTGGTAGTCTACTCTTCGTGAATCATTATTAGTCTAATTATTCGCGACTAATATTTAGTCTTGTTTTTTGTGACTAATTCACGACTGATTATTAGTTTAGCTTGTCGCGACTAATTTGCGATTGATTATTAGTCTAGCTTGTCACAACTATTTTGCGACTGATTTTCAGTCTAGGTCTTCGCAAATAATTCATGACTGATAATTTGTCTAGCTGTTCGTGACAAATTATCTTATTGATGTTTTTGATGCTTAACGTTTGTCTACGTAATCAAATCGAACATGATTTTTGTCACTAATATTCTATTCGAGTCTAGTAGGCGTAGTCATGTTTGAGAAAAGAGTGAGATAACTTATTCTGCTGCGCACGAACATTTTTCATTCGAGTTCATTTCTTTTACGAGTTTTGAGTTTGCTTCTTTTCATGTTCATTTTCTTTTTGAGTTATCTTCTTCACACCCCTCTCTTTCCAACATGGTATCAGAGCTATTGCTGTAGCCTAATAACCTTCCACAGTAACAAGACTCTAATAGCCGATAGAGTGATTGTCTTCTTGTTCTGTAATTTAGTGCCATATTTTCATACTTAAGTCACTGATAGTTATTCCTATCACCTTCTTCCACATGGATTTCCAAGGGAAATCCAATCCTATCCTGGACAAGCTTGATGGAGCCAATTACCATCTGTGAAAATTTAAGATGAAAATAGTGTTAATGGCTAAGGAGTCGTATGACGTTGTTACAGGTGCAGAAGGCAAACCTGAAGCTGACGACGCAGCAATTTCCAGATGGAAGCTGAAGTATGGAAAGGCATTCGTGCTGATCATCCTCATTTCGGATACTCAGATCGGCCATGTATCCAAAGCCCAGACATCCAAGGAAGTATGGGACATCTTGAGAACATTATACGAAGTGTGAGATATAGCTTCCAAGCTACATCTCAAAAAGAAATTTTACTCCCTCAAGATGGCAAATGGTGATTCCTTGCAGAATCACATCAACCAATTCAAGACCCTGTTGAAGCAAATGGACGCTGTTGGATCTGTCATAGATGATCAAGATGCAGTGATGCAGCTACTTACAAGCTTGCTATAAAGCTCATATGACAGTTGGGTGATAATCATCACGACACATCCATAATTGACTCTTTCGAGAGTCATTACAATGTTGTTGCAAGAAGACCTGCGGAGGAACGAACCTCTAGTTCCTCAGCTGATTCTCATGCTTTGTACACCAACAAGAGCACGACTAAGCAGAAGAAGAAGAAAGGCCTGAAGCAATCGAAGCAAGACCAAAAAGCAGCACAGCACAAAGAACAAATCCGCAAACAAAGAAGAAACTGTTCTGCAAATACTACAAACAAAACAACCCCAAAATTCAAGACTGTCGGATACTACAAGCAAATAAGAATAGCAAGGGACAGTCAAATCAAGTGGCTAATGCAGCTATAGAAGCTCCACAGCCCATTCAAGAAGTGGATCATCATGCCTTCATGACCAGCCATCAAGGAGCATCCAACGACAATTTTTGGTTTCTAGATTCTGGTGCCACTTAGCACATGACCAACCTCATTGGCTGTTTTGAGTCCTATACACCCTACAATACCAACAAATACGTTCACCTTGGCGATAATAGCACCCAAGCTATTAAGGGTGAAGGTACTCTGAGATCGAGCTTTGCAAATGATCAATCTATACTACTTTCTAAAGTGCTATATGTACCCAACTTATCTATGAATTTGCTCTCTATAAGCAGAATCACAGATCTAGGACATAAAGTAGAATTCGAATGTGATCAGTGCAAAGTAGTTGATAGGACAGGCACGATCCTAGCACTCGGAAAGAGACATGGATATTTGTATAGATTAAGTCATTGCTTTTCTGCCTCTGGTCAGACGCTCAGTACTTCTATTCATGCAAATAAGATATTACTTTGGCATTATAGACTTGGTCACTTGAATCATGCTGCTATACAACAAATGTCTAAACATTCTATTGTTCTTGATCTAGACTATCCTAGTGATAAAGTTGAGTTACCTGTTTGTCAAGACTGTTTAGTTGGTAAACAGACGAGGAAGCCATTTAGATCAAGCCATTAGCATATTGCTAGAGGATTGTTAGACATTGTACATTCAGACAGCTTGTATGGTTCATCAGTCGATTCCTTCCAAAAGGTCAAGCCGAGTGCACACACAGCCCACAAGGTATACTCCTGAGTCTGCATGTCTCTTGATACAAGAACTGACAACAGTCAAAAAGGCACTCAACCAACCAAACTTTGATCTCTGGAGAGAAGCTATGGACAGAGAGTATTCCTCTTTGATTAAGAACCAGACGTGGTTACTAGTCGAAGCTCCTATTGGTTGCAATATCATTGATTGCAAATGAATCTTTAAGATCAAGTACAATGCCAATGGAGTAATTGATCAAAGGAAGGCAAGACTGGTAGCACGAGGATTCACTCAGATCCCCAACGTAAACTACAGTGAGACTTTCAGTCCAGTAGTCAACCATTTATCGATCCGAGCCCTCCTATCATATGCTGCAGCTGTCAACCTCGAAGTGCATCAACTTGATGTGCAAACAACTTATCTAAATGGAGTAATACAAGAAGACATCTACATGATCCAGCCCGAAGGATATGTTCTGGAAGGTATGAAGAATCATGTTTGTAAATTCCATAAGACACTTTATGGCTTAAAACAATCTGCCAGAGCTTGGTTTTTATGAAATTTCAGTTTTAGGACATTAATGATTGTACTTAACAATCATAGAGAGTTACTGGTTGCTTAATCAATGGATCTATCAAGTTCTACACCTTTATATCTTAATCTAGATTCACTACACTTAGATTTAAGCAAGAGAAATGGATCAAATCTTCATAAACAAGTGAGAGCAGCCTCACACGTGTGGAGTACTGTCCATTGTACGGCCTACACCTGAAACAACAAGTACATAGGTTCTTGATAGCAATCATTCGATAAAATCACAATTCTATTGACTAGAAATCTCCAAAAGTGTAGAATGCAGAAGTCTTACCAATCTCATTAGCAAAATGGTGATCTTTCTATGGATCAAATACATCCACGAGTCTGGTACAGTCCAGCAGGTCTTCACATATGTAAAGAGTGCCACATCACTCAGATCTATCCATTTGATCCATCGTCAACCGACGGATTCCAGTTCCATCTCAACCGACGGGTTCCAATTCCATCACGACCGACGGCCTTCAGTTCAATCTCGACCGACACATTTTTATCAGAACTCAACCGACGTGATGCCCTTTAAATCTCAACCGACGCTACACACACGTCCTATCGCGACTGTGCTGACCCGACGGCCTCCATAAATGCTCCCATTTCGAACACTTTTTCACCTCAGCGACGTGCGACCTTGGAGTTGTTGGCGAAAGAAAACTCTAGAGATTTTGCGAATACCCTCCACGATCTTGGCGCTCTTTCATCCAGTGCATCCATCACCATGTCTACACCATCCCCACCCATTTTTAGCAAACCTCATCTGAGTTCCACAAAGAGCGCCATCACAGACAATATCCGAACCTCAGATCGCCAGAGGAGCACCACATCATATTTTCACGCTAAGGGGTAGTGTCACGCAAGCTCTCAGAATGCTTCTGTGACATTATTGAACATCACCAGTTATTTTGCATATCCCACTATTTTACCCTATCCAAACACCCGCCTTAACCGCTAGTTACCTTCTTTACATTTCTTCATCTCTTCTGCTTCGTTACACCCCAATACCAAAAGTCCTCTTTTCGCCACTCCTAAAACCCATTCTGCACGCCCTACTTACCTACCCACAGCACCTCCACTTCCCATCCACAGTTCCCCCAGTTACCTCTTTCCCACCATCGCTCCTTCCCGGCAATCTATCTCACTTCTATCTCAGCCGACGACATCTCAGCCGATGCCATCTCAGCCGACGCAATACACCCCATCTCAGCCGATGCCATCTCATCCGATGCGATACACCCCATCTCAGCCGACGCCATCGCAGCCGATGCCATACACCCCATCTCAGTTGACGCCATACACTCCATCTCAACTGACACCCCCACTTCCATCTCAACCGACAGTGTTTTTTCAGATCCTTCTTTTCCAGTGCAACACTGGTATCAACAAGCAGCCGCATTCTTTCAAGCAATTGATTTCCAAATACCTGTACTCACGGGGTATCAAATCCCCTATCTCGTGCATATGGTCTATGCAAACTACAATGCCACAGCAAGGTCCTGCAGCTTAATAGTTCCCCCTGTGAGGAACTATGTGTACAACCTCTCCTTTGCACCGGCAGACCTACAACCTTTTGGGTTTCCATGAGGACCCAATGTTGTGACGAGGACACTGAAAAAAATTGAGGAGACAGCCTACTTCAAGCTCATTGACCCATCAGTGCCCAAGTGGAAGAACAAGGACGGGTACCGTGTCGAAGCCATCAATGACCCACAGCTACAAGCAGCTTGTGCATATCTGACCAAGTACATGCAACGACCAAGAAAACAACTACAGAGGGTAACCATGTCCCTGTTTCATATGATGGCAGATTCATGACTATATTCCCAGAATCTCTATGACTGGGCACAGTTTGTCTCAAACTGTCTTCATGAATGCATTAAGAACAAGCACCAGATAACAGTGCTCGAGTATCTCTTGACAAATATCACCCTTCAACAGGTACATAACGGGCCAAAACTTCAACAAAGCCTATAGCTTGCGGACAAGGCATGGGACATCCTCATCGATCAACAAAAGTCCAAGCGTGCATGGTCATGAGCCACCTCCCCATCGGGAACACAGCCTAAATGGGTCAACACCAGCATCCTACCACTGGTACAGAGACAAACAAGCCCACAACCGGATCCACAAGCGGCAACAACATCTGACCCTCAAGCGGCCGACACCTCCAAGGCCCAGTTGCCTGACACTCGGCAACAACGCATGCAAAAGAAGCTTCTTGCTGGCAGTACATCACCCGTGGGATCCGCTTCCGATGGCTCCACCTCGGATTATAGCAGTTCCTCGACGGCCTCACAACAACACTCGTCACCCTCACATGTCCATGAGGGGGGTGATGGAGCAACCACATCAGCAGCAGACCAACCCATCATCACATCACACTCTGCTACTCAACCACCAGATGCAGCCATCACCCCACCCATATCCCTTACGACGCCAACGTCACCAACATCATTATCGGCACAATTATTGGGGGGGGGGAGGAGTGGGGATATCCAGTCCCCAAGACACAGGAGCATCCCAACAGTCACAAGATCAACAATCACAGGCCCAACAAGTCCACATATTGGACACATCTCAATATTTTGATGCTGCAGACCTGATGGAGATAAGCGACGATGAGCCAGCAAAGGGGACGCAACCAGGAAGAAGTCAGACACCTCCACTAATCACCCCTCCACCACCTCCACCTCCACCTCCATCTTCAGTTCTAACACCACGCCTATTTTTTGGTTTAGCCTCACCATCCCACACCCTAGATCAATACCCAACCCTCTCTCACCCTGAAAAGCTCACTGAAGCAGCCAAATGCTCAATGATTGGCCTATCCAAAATGAGCTACCACATGCATTGGTTGGTGAGCTAGCATCAAGTTCTAGAGAGCAAGGTCCAACATCAAGACCAAGAGATTGCACGATATCAAAGGCTAGCCAACAAAAAGGAAAAAGAGGCAGTAGAAACCAGATCCGTAATGGCCGGGCAGAAATCCACTCTGGAAGAGGTCCAGCAGCAATTGAAGCACCAGATGGTCCAAATCGACCAAGTACGAGATGGATCATCAGGTGCAATGACAGTCGATGCTCCTCTCATCAAGCCCGGGGACATTCAAATCTAGGCCCCACAGGCCTCAGCCATCCGGATGGATAAATACATAAGGGTGATCCAAGAGCGAGAGGCTGATAAGAAGAATTTTGAAAACATTGTGGCGAAACAAGAGAAGATCATCTTGGAGTCCCAGAAGCAGCTGGAAGAAACAACGAAGGCCCTGCAGCAAGTCTTGGACAAGGTGAACGAATTATGGGACACGGCGTGCAAGGCCCAAGTAGGTGCTCACGTAACGAAGCCACGGGACGATCATGGGAATGATGGAGTAGGGAATCAGGATGGGCAAACCCACCCTTCAGCCAGTAGCTCGGGATCGGGTGGCCAGAGAGCCGACGCTGCTTCTAGAACTTTTCCCTGACCCCCTCTCACCTTTAACCCTTCTTTCTACTCTGCATTTTTCTGAAACATTCAATCCAACATACCCAATTCTTCCATCTCCCCTCTCTTCATCACCTCCTAGCCAAATAATGGGCCCATCAAAAGGTCCAGCTGACACTTACAAAGCCCGACGAGACAAGTTCCTCCAACCAATCCACTCCCCCGGTGCTGCGTATAACTTATTGTTTCCGCCTCCTCCTAAACCATTCACCTCCGCACCCCTCTCCCTAGATCATTCCATCCCCGACCTTCCAGAAACTAACACAGACATTGGAGTCAATGATGACTTCCTGGCTGACCAACCAGAGACAAGAAGATTCTCGCCCAGGCCAAACACGGGTGCAGATGAGCCGTTGACAAGCAAGCGAGCAAAAGAGAAAGACACAGGCACCAAGGCCCTTGATGATTATCTGGCAAGGCCGTCCCAGCCGCGTAGGACAACTTCCCCTACCCGGGCTTGAAGTAAACTGGCTGCTACAAGGGAATCAAAGAGATTTGAAATAAAGTACCCTCCCAACATGAGGGGAGACAAGGAAGACATCGATCAAAGCCAATACTCCACTAGGACCGAGATCATTGACACACTACAACCACAACCAGATTGGCGGAACAAGGTCCTGAAAGAGAGCAGGCATCTTCAAGAGTATTTGAAGGCCCTGACATGGAAGCGAGTGGATCCCTACTACATGCCACTCAAACGCAGAAACCCATGGCCGGTGGAGAAGCCGTGAGTAGACTTGGTAAACTGGCCTATCATCTCGGGAATTTCAGAAGGAACCACCCCGGATGATCTAAGGTTGCAGCTACTTGACTTCGGGCACAAATACAAGACAAGTGCAGATATCTACATGCAGAAAAGTGCTGAGTATTGTAGATCCATGGCCTTTCTGATGCAGCAGGAGTGTTTTTGGGATTGAGGCTTGGATCCCATTAGGATCAACCCAAATACGGCCCTCCAGTCGGAAGAAGACCATGAAATGATGGCCAGGCTATACTACAGAGCGGCTTTCATGTCGTCACGCTATGTGACCATGGTGGAAGACTGGTAGGAGATGGGCTTCATAGAGAAGGTAAGGGAATATCTGGGGCCCCTTAGTTTCGGAAGTAAGCTCCGCTTCCAGGTTTTTGGAGCCCTAGGATGAAAAATGAGCGAGCGGAAGCAGACTGCACAACGACGAGGCAAGCAGATTTCGCAGGAAGTTCTCAAGCAGGCTGGTATGTAGTGGCCAGTTGAGAGACTTCCAATTTTGGCAAATAAATTTTGCGGATAATAAGCACTTGGTTTTACGAAAGCAAACGAAGATCCACGCTTTTCCAAGTGCCAAGCAGAAGACATCACCGGTGTTGTAGTGGGTCCTGTAACAGATTACGGGTGGATAATGCTAGCAGATTCCAAAGAGTCCTCAGATGCCGAGCCAAGCTGAAGACACAAGTTATCTCTCACCCATGACCGAGGAGGTCTCAGAAGGAAGAGAGCAAAAGAAGCTGAGAGCCGATCATGAGAGCTGAGGAAATACTAGCTAGGAAGTTTGTGATTAACTATGTGAGCCTACATGGTGTATCCCAAAGAAAGAATGACCATGTAGGAGCTAGTAACATTTCCTTGAATAATTGTAATAAATGTAGACCCCCCTTAAAATAGTAAGAGTGAGCCACCTTTTGATGGTGACCTCTAGTGGAAGGGCAAATTCCACATGTAATTTCTAGTTTGGTGGAATTGCCACTTGGGCTCCACATGGGCAGCCTTCTTGCTTATTTAAGGGCCCCCCTCTCTTGTGAGGGAGCTTTTGATTGTATTTCAAGTTCTCTTGAGCTAATAACGAGGATCCTCCACAAGTTCTTGAAGAACACTAAGCTCCTTGTTCATGGCAATGCTCTTGAGTGAGGTTTCTATGAGCATGCTTGATTCCCTTACATTGTGGATTAACTAGGATCTTGTTTCTTTGTTTCTTGCTTAGTTGTGGATTAGGATTCAGTTTCTTGTTGTGGATTAAAGTAGGATTCAGCATTCAAGTAAACTAGATAGGCCGGTTTGTGGCATAGATCTTGCACATTTCCTTACAATCCAGTTCTTGATTGTTCTTGAGTAATCTAAACATCAAGTGATGAGTGTTTCTTGATTCTTAGATTGTAAAATGCTGCTAGGAATCTTGTTTCTTATTCTTGTTCTTGTTTCTTGTTTCTTGAATCTTGTTTTCAGTAGCTAATCTAGTTCTTGATTGTTATTTGATTCAGTAGTTAGTGTAGGTTTGCTCCCTGCTCTAAAACGTTGATCCTCTTGAGCTGTAGATGGTTACATGGCTACTGTATGCATGTAGCTGAGTATCAAACCCGTTCTCCCATTGACAGGCTGGGAAATACATTGAAACTGAGAAACGCTTCTGCTGTTGACTGTTCTAACAAGAAGATAGTCCATAACGAATTGTAACGTCAGAAGAAATAAAAGAAAGAAAAGAGGCAAAGCCTTGTTCATAGAGGCAGTGAATCTGTGAACAAGATCAAGTACATCCATGAGTCTGGTATAGTCCAGCAGGTCTTCACACGTGTGAAGAGTGCCACATCACTCAGATCTATCCATTTGATCCATCCTTGATTCTTATCCAAAGATGACCTTCTAGAATATGGCTAAAATCCAAAGAGCTAGTCTCCTAGAATATAGGAATATTTCCTACAAAATAGGATCTAAGAAAAATGGTCAACTCTTATCGTCTAGAACTCTATACACACGTGTGAACATCCACTTGCCATGTGGGAGCATTTACTCATGCACATGCAAGGATAAGCTAACTTCTAGGTGACTAGTCAACTTGACTAAAAACTAGTCATATCATGTTCCCACTTGACTTGATTGATACAAAATCAAAGTAGATGTCTACAAATATGAAATATACTTTCTTTCACACGTGGGAACATGCTCCACACATGTGAAATCTGATCATGAACATTGTACTCATGATTGATCTTTATTTACAATAGAAAAATGACAAGTGAGAAGTGACAATTTTCAATAGGTTTCAGAGGATCAACACATTCCTCATCAAACAAGGTTACCAGGCACTACTGATTGCAACATCTATTTCAAGTCGGTGCGGCAATCCTTCATTATCATCACCTTATACGTGGATGATATGTTGTTTTTCAGCACCAATACCGATTTGGTCAAGGATTCAAAACAGATGTTGTTTTCTAAGTTCGACATGACTGATCTGGGCGAAGCTCACTTCTATCTGGGCATTAAAATCCACAGAGACTGAAGGCTGATATTCCAAGAAATATTCTAGCCATCCTGCGGAACATCTTTAAAAATACAAGCAGGATATGATTTGAACGTAGAACTTGCCCATCAAGTTTAGGCTTTTACTTTATCCATAATGGCTTAAGATATTCAATTCTAAGTTTAATTGCCATGGGCACTGCATATAGATATGTAGTTTCCAGTTATTTCAAGTTTTGTAAAAGTTAGTCACAAAGGTCCATTGGGGGTTTGTCCCATGGCACCAGTGTGATTCAAAGTTAAGTTAGAACCTCATTTGCAATACAAGCCTATCTTTCTCTACGAGTGTTCTCCCTTGTGTGGTTTCATGTACTGTGTTACTTCACATTGTATTGTATATTATTCATCTGGCAACATGTTAAGTTAATCTAGGCCCTCCTTTCTCTAGTAGGGTAAGCCTTAGAGGATGAGATTTATTTTAGGGTTTTATCTTTTAGGTTAAGCCGTCATTTGAGTCAGTTCCTAAGTAGAGAAACGAGAGAAGAGCGGATCTTACCCATTAGAATACTCACCACCATGCTCATGACTGTCTTCTTGCATCCATATCCAAGCTAGTTGGAGAAGCCATAGCGTAGACTAGTTGGGAGACTGCCATAGTCAAGCTAGTTGGAGCCATAGCCGGTGTGGATGCCGAAGATCCAACATTGGCGCCATTGCCGCTCTTTTTTTTGCTTTCGCTACTTTACGAACGTTGTTCTTTGCTTGTTTTCTACTTTACGAAAGCCTCAACGAAGGTTTAGGGTTTTTGAGAGACGGCTCCTTGAGGGTTTGTGCAAGTCTCCTTGAGAAATTTTGAGCAAAGATGGCTCCTTGAGGATTTGTGAAATCATTGAGGATTTTTTTGTGTTTTCAAGAGAGGAGTGCTTACACCACAGTGCTCGTTGAGGAGGTGCACCATATCCTTTCCAAGAGCACACCAAGGATGCCCATTTGCAGCTCATTAAAATGCCCTGCAAGAGGTCTTCAGTCGCACCATCAGCCACATTTTGAACAAGGTTTGAAAGGCACGTACCCCAGTGATGGAATCAGCTTCTCATCAGCTAAAGAGCAAGCGAGCTTGCTTGCTTGTTGATAGCTTGTTAGCTATGAAGGCATAATGCTATCCTTTTTTAATCATGGAGCTCTTCCGCGTGAGGAATTCTCACAAAATATTGAGAGGATATTTGAATATTGAGACAAGGACTCTCTCGGCCAGTCGTCGCAGGTCACCTGTGTCACGCCCATGGTAGCCCCACCATGAAACAGGCCTCAACATATCCTCCCTCCGCCGACTCTACTCTCCATTCTTGCATGCCCTTTTGATCCTTGAACGATTTGAAAGAAGTGTCATCCTCAACCTTGTGCGATTCAGAGGTCTTCATAGCCATTCTTCAGACATTTCTTCTTTTTCATACGTACTTCTACTTTTTTCCAACGTTTTCAGACATCTTTCCAACATTTTTCAAACATTTTCAATTGTTTTTGCCTGTTTCTTTTACTTCAGAAGATTTTCCATTGTTTTTCAAACATTCGAGAGAGAAAAGTCATACCACTTGTGTGCATTTCTTGAAACTGACCATTTTGTCTTGACCAAGCTTTGCCCACTCGCCCAACTATCTACCATCTCTCAAACGTATTCGACCAACCGGCCATCCCAGCTGTGTGACATCTTAACTCTGTTCACTTTCCAATTTAGCATCAATCCTTGCCAATGCAATGACGATGGCTATGCATACCTCTAATCTGACGGTCCTCACCACCCATCCTTCTACGTAGCCATCCCACCGAAGCAATCCAATACTACTTATTCTAGCTGGGAGAGGCCTTAGACACCTCCAGTAGGAAACGCCTTGGACGTGCACTAGCAGGAAGCCATAGAGTAAGCAAGAAAACGATTGCACCCTCACCCCATAAAACACCATTCTAAAGAGTAGTGACACCCACTTAGATCAAGATGCAAGGCCCCTGGAATCCACCGTGGGTAGAGAAGAGAATACCCCGAATAGATGTGCCAAAGTACGACGAGGAATCAGACCCAGTAAGATTCCTCCAGAATTTTGACAACACTTGTAAGTTTAATGGTGACAGCTCTGAAACCAGAAAGGTGAGGCTGTTCCCTATGATTCTTCAAGGTGACGCCAAGGAATGATTTTTAAACCTTGAAGGCTCGAACAACACATCTTGGGAGACCATCACTGTTGTAAAGCTACCTTTACAAGCTTTACTTCCGGCGCCACTGGCGCCAGCATTGTCTCCGGCGCCAGCAGCGCCCCTGCTGTGTGAAAAATACAGATCCTAAGTGGATCTAAACTCCAAGATCATTGGCTTGAATGCTTGCACTCCAAACTACATAAGCTAGGAATTGGCAACACATTCTATGCTACCTAGAATGCAAAGAACTTGATCAAAAAGCATTTATCACAAATGGAAACTTCCATAAACATCAAGTGCGGCCCAAAATAGCATTATACAGTCCATAATACATCAGCCTATCACTTTTGGAAAGCACCTAAGATCATACACAATAGCTTGAAGACAATACACACAACAATGCTCTCAATGGAGGAAGAAACAATGACAATGATCTATTGATCTCAATGAAGCATACAAAAGGTTTCTCCAACCTGTTCTCCACGACTTCCCTACTATTTATGGATGAGGAAGATGACTCTCTCTCCTCTCTCTAGAAGGTACTTGACCCTAGATATTCCCTATATAGGAAAAATAGCTAAAAATGCCTTATATGACCAAAATACATCAAAATGGTCTCATTTTGAAGGGTATGAAGTTTGACACTTCATCATACTGAAAAAATACAGTAAATAAAAACATTGTGGCCTGGTTCACACGTGTGAAACTCCAGAACCAAAACTATTTACAATTTTAGCCAATTTAGGCCTCAAACTAGCTAGGAAATGTTGACAATTTTCACATGCTGCTCCCGACGCCAATGGTGTCGGCGCCGCTCTTGGCGCCACTGTGACCAAAATCCAGCCGGCGCCAAGTCTCTATGGCTGAAAATCTTTGATCGGTTCTAGCGAAGTCCAGAGAGCTCAGATCGATGTGCAATCACCTCACACGATCTAGGCATGATTAAAAGAAGCCTGGGAATCAATAAAATCTAGAGAGAGAAAATGACTTTCTAGAAAGAAAAAATTCTAGAGAGAGAAAAAAGTGCTTTACCAGCCTGGGTAGAGTGCTTGGTATGAGGGGGGGGGGGGGGGGGGGGGTGCCGAATCCCACCAATACTATAGGGGACTGCGGGTTGCGACTCAGGGCGAGCTCCAACCAAGTCTCAGCCTCCCTTGCTGGAATGTTGTCATGGCTCTCGCCTTGGCATGCTAGTGCCCCGGAGACTAGGGTCGGTCACACACTTGAGATGTAACCTTCTCAGATTTATCAATAAAGTGGGATTTTCCTCAAACTGACTCTGATTACCTTATGGGTTTCAGTGTTTGGTAAAAGCGCCAATTGTAAGGCCGCTTCAAAATTTTTAAGTTGGCACATAGCTGAGGGTCGTATCCCGGGACGCCAACGGTATGCCGTCGGGACCATTCGGTCCATGGCGCCAGCGGTATGCTGTCGGGACCATTTGGTCCAGGAACTGGTTGTCTCCATATCTGTCGCAGCTTGTGGTTCTGAGTGTTCCTTGCATGAATGTGAATGGGTTAAGCTCTTGGGGAACGGGCTCTAACCTGTCGGCTGAGTTGGATGGCTTGCTTGGGTGGAAGTTACCTGTTTATGGCTGTCCAGTCTGGCGTGGCGCCAGGTTGGCTTCCAGCGCTCGTGACGAAGCTTTCAGTTGGTTAAGTCTGATGTAAGCTAGACCGCTTGCTTGGAATGGATGTTACTCGTTTGTAACGAAGCTTCGAGTTGGTTAAGTTTGATGTATGTCGGGCGGCTTGCTTGGAGGGAGGTCACCCACATCGGGACCCCCGATCTGGCATGGCGCCAGGTTGGATCTCAATGTTGGTTTTCGGAACTTCAAGTTGGTTAAGTCTGATCGTTGTTGGCGAGTTGGCTGCTTGTATGTCAAGTGGGTTTGGATGGCAAGAGTTGAAGGCTGGGAATCTAAGTCGTGGTTCCCGGCTCCCTTTGGGATGACTGCGCTACATGTGGTATCAGAGCCGACTGGCCGGTCAGCTATGCGGATCTCACGGAAATGGTCACTGTTTGGGGTTCATCAAGACAATTGTTGTGCAAGGTGCTACCCACAGTGTAAGCACGGGTGCATCCACGGTCGGGCTGGTCGGCAGAATGGGGGACTTGATGAGTCAAAGTGCTGCCCTCGAGGTGTAAGCACGGCCAGTTCTCGCGGTTCAGGCCTGGCACTGTTTGCACGTAGGACGGATGAGACAAAGTGCTGCCTAGGTAGGTGAAAGCACGGTCTGTACCTTGTGGGTTGTGAGGCGACATATTCAAACTGTATGGGTTAACCATTGATACAGAGATGCTGCTCGAATTCGGGTGTAAAGCACGAGGGGTTAGCTGCCGGTGCGGGATAGCTGCTGATCGTTTAGCTATAAGGGCTATCGACCAAAAAGTGGTGGGGCGTGACTGAGGCAATGTGCTGCTTAATGGTGAAAGCACGGATAGTTGGAGGGGTGTCCTATGTGGGCTGATTCTGTGATTGATTTGTATGGGCGCGGCCAGGCAAAGGTCCTTTGGCAGGACCATCTCAAAGGGGGACCTTGTCTTTGTTACTTAGGAAACTTGCCTGAGTGTCTTACTTGTATGTATTCATGGTGAGTCTTAGTACTCGTGCTTTGCCTGGTTTCCATGATTGCTTGTGATACAAGGAGCTGATGGATCGAGAAGGAACCTTTATTTTGAAGGCTGATACCATCAAACAAAGAGGACTACAGAATCTGTGGGGCGGATTTGCAATTCAAGTACTCGAACGTGAACGACAACGAAACGACTCAATCTTTGCAAAGGATGGATGGCTAGCCTGTTTCTTGGGTTAGTTTCATTTGCGACAACGCCCACCAAGACGCAAGCAGGAAGTCAAAAGTTGGAAAGGGAAATTTAAGGGGAGATCTTCTATGGAGCAGTTGGTCTTCATTTTGGGACGACCACCTTCGGAACTGAAACTCATTGAGCATGGGTGATATCCAGTATCAGTTGGGTTTTTCCTCAAAGGGGAAAGACTAGGATCCTCTTCAGAGATTGGCAAAAATTTGGATCGAGCCATAATCCTAGCAGATGGGAAGCAAAGTGTTAAGGCTTTTTGTCCGAAGAACTCTACTCTAAGTGCAATCAGCTGATTTTATAAGTGGAGGGGAACTATCAGACACTTCTCTTTTGGGGAAAATTTTGAATGAAAGTTGATCAAAACGGGGGCTCCTTCGTTGGCTTCAGTTTCTGCTGTGGTTCAGGCCTCTGAACAAAAGGAGGATGCTACTCACAAGCTTTCAATTGAATTAAGCTCTCCAATTCGACTTCACAAGATGGAAAGAAGTTTAATTTCCTTGATAGTATACCTTTTGATGGTGCCAACTATGGGAGAGGGCTTTCTGTGAGGTTTGCGGATGGTGATGATCAATTTTCCAAAATAACATCTTCTACAAGGTGTGAGAACCTTGTTTTTGTTGTTTATTATAAAGATAAGCAAGCTTAGAGATATTGAAAAGAGTGCTTAAAACTAAAGTGAATCTTGTTTGGCCATATTTAGAAAGTGTTTAGTGTTTATTTTGGAAAGTCTATTCTTGTCACTTTCATGACTTGGGCAGTTGCTTTTCTTAATGATATTTAGAAATGAGGTGCATTGTTGGGTCATTATTGGAGGAGATACCAATGTTAGAGCATGCTAGATTGATTTCTACTAAAAAATCGAGTTCTTTACATATGTAGATTGGATTTTTTGTAGGTCAAAGCTCAATTTAGGTTTATGAACTTGAGGGATTCCGATTTCACAAGTGGATTACTAGATTTGGGTGATTTTTGATGCATTAGGAAGGTCTCATTAGAGGCTACAAGATTCTATATCGAGTTTTAGACAATTGCATGTAGAATTTGAAAGATTCAATTTTTTGTGATTTTGTCAAAATCCTAATTTTGATTAGATCTCTATTTTTGAAAGTTACTGGACTTTAGTAGAGTGTTTTTCAACCTTAGGAAGTGGCAACACTGAAACCCAGAAGGTAATCAGAGTCAGTTTGAGGAAAATCCCACTTTATTGATAATCTCTATGTCTCTCATCCGAAGTATTCCAGTCAGGCATCACCCCATAACGTTGAAGATCTTCTAATATAGCTGAATGGTTTTGCTTTAATTCTTCCATCCGCCTTTAAGGTCATGCAGCAGCGTCTCTGAAGGTTCTAATTTGACATGAATTGTCGCTTGGTCTTTGTCAGCCTTGATAATACTACTTTGACGCTTAAAGATATCGCTATGTGCTTCTTTTTAGATTTAAACTGACAAAGTTATGAGTATGAGACATCACTTAAGCATCCTGGCAGCAGGATTTTGTTTGTTGCTGCTGACGATGATTGTTCTTCTCGGTTGATAAACACAATTCTACCAATAGTCGAAGCTAAGATTGTCTATCATGCATTGACCATTATGGAGATACTTGAGTGATGCCTCATATGAGAAACATGATGCTGACAAAAAGCTTGAAGACAGAAGAAAATGCCTTGTGAAAACAAACAATTGAAACTATCATGATAAATAGTTGTGAATTTTTGTAACCAAGCAACCATTGGATTCTGATTTGAAATACAAGAAACATGAATGCACTAAAGTGAACATTCAAATTCAAACTCAGAAACTGTTGAAGAATCCCAGCATCACAGACTTACACAAGCCAGCGCCTCGAACAAGAATATATAAACATGGGCATGCTAAACCTAGTATAACAAAGTGGTCAACTTGCTAATGACAAAGCTAACAACAAAAATGTGAGCGTCCATATTTTTAAACTTTATTGTGAAATGACGGTGTCTTTAAATTTATTTTAATTCTTTGCATACAAAGTTTAGAAACCAAATGTTGGAGATAAAAGTTCAATTAATAAGTATATTTATTTGTTGGAGCCTTTTATTTATCCCTCTTAATGCTTCACCATTGAAAGATATTTGGTGGCATGTGTCAAAACTTCATTGGTGGAGACATTGTAGACCCTTGTTGCCACTTTGCACTTACCTTCAAAAGGGGGCCTTGTGTCAAATTCATATTATGGTATTAATGTGCGAGAAGCACCATTCTATTTGGGGTGGACAGTAAGGATAATGTTAATGGAACAAGATGTAACACCATGCGTCAAACTCAACCCATTGCCACTACCTCCCTTAGTCCTTACTATAAATAAAGACCAAGTTTTAAACGTGAGAAACCTAAAGCACATTGAGAGTGCGTGGACGCGCTTTCTCAACTCCTACCCCAAATAAACCCACCTCCACCAACGGGCTCCGAGTGCGCGTTTAACAATCACTCGTCCCAACGCTAAAGCCTGCTCCAATACCTCTCCTCTCCTCTGCAAACACTCTCAAACTCCTCCCCACACACAATTCCAGGACTAGTGCTGTATGCAATACTATCTATCTATCTATCTCCCACTTCACTCTCAACTCTTTACATTGTCAACTGCCGTCAATTGAAGATACTCATCTGCTACATACGTAGATGGCTGTATTGGCTCCTGCAAAAGGGCATCGCAAAAATGCAAACAGATGTAGCTCTAGCCCTCTGCATTCCGTGAACAAAGACAAGCGACGTTACAGGGGAGTGAGGATGCGTAGTTGGGGGAAATGGGTCTCCGAGATCAGAGAGCCTCACAAAAGGTCTCGCATTTGGTTGGGTTCCTTCCCCACCGCAGATATGGCTGTCCGCGCCTACGATGCTGCCCTCATGTGCCTGCGCGGTCCGTCTGCAGCCTTCAATTTCCCTGAATCGCCCCCGGATTTGCTTACGGGCCTCATCTCTCACCAAAATTCATTCAAGATGCTGCGGCTGCAGCCGCTAATAAGGAATTAGTGTCGCATCGTTCACAATTGCCAGAAATTTCCTCGGACAATGACCGTGCGACCAGTAGTTTAGATGACTCCACATCCTTCACATTGTCGTCGGATGCTTTATGTCATGATGAAGTCGATTATGATGATATGGCAGAGCTTGCTACCTCACTTCAGCATCAATTTCCAGATGAGATCGAAGAGATTGCTTCGGCTGTTGATACATTTCTCGCGCTTCCTCCATTGCCAGACGCCCGAGGATTTGGAAGCGAGCTTCCTTCTCTTGCAAATTTGCCAGAATCCTTTTGGGACCCTATACAAGCCCTGCTATTCTCAGTCTCAAGTCTTTCGCATGAAGACATTAGTAGCTACGAAGACTTAGTGCCATTTTACGAGTTACACCTCTGGAGCTGGCACTGCGATACTAATAGCGTTATCTTATCACAATGAAGTTTGATGCTTTGTGAATGAGGCCAATTATGCGTGCCATTAACAAATTTCCGCATTCATTCCATCAAAGAGCTCCCAATGCTGCGACTTTATTCTCTTTGCTAGTGAAGAGGGTAGAAATTGAGCTATTGGCAGAAAATTGGCGGCGGCAATCTGAGATATGACCCGATTGCTGAAGTAGGCAGTAAGAATAGAGCTTTAGGGTCATAGTCATTATATAGCAAAACCCCGCACAGAAGGGGATTAAACGATCCACGTGGTCAATTGATCTCGTATATCTGTAATTTTGTATAGCGTCATACTGATACATTACACCGAGGCCATTCTTCCATTCAATTTGGTTTCGAAGAATTCGAATGATTTGCTGACTGTCATGTGGTGTATACTTTGATGCTCTTGTAATTCAGAAAAAAATTGATGTTGCCACCTGAAAGGGCTACAGGCTTTTGAATAATTTTCCATGCTTGCATCATTGCATTCAATAAAAACTAAGCCACGCTCATCTTGTGCACTGTAACAGTTTCGGAAATTATCACCACCCAGTCAGTAGCCCACTTCACGCAGATTCCCGATTCTATTCCTGAGCTTGAAAGGCGTTTAATTTTCAAAGCAATGAGTGAGATAGAACTATGTACCTTTTCAAAAACCGCTGTATTTTAAATGTGTCTCCTGATCCATTTAGGAAGAGGAGCCCATGACTTTCAAACATGATGTCATGGGTTCGATACCTCATCTTCCGGAAACCTTTTTCGGGTTCTCCTCCAAAGACCTGTATTTCAGGAACTCTTCCGGTTTTTTCAAGGATGAACCTCAATACATGCTAATTATACATTATTTTATGACCTAAGCAATTTTTTGAGCATGCCGATTTTTGACAAAAGTTGCCGATTTCATTCATGGACTTTGCCGACTTTTTCAAACACTGCTGGCATCTTTTGTGTTGGCATGCCGCACTCGGCCTTTTTGCACTTCTAGTTATAATCTTAAATGCATCTTTCTTTGTTCACCCCGATTCAAGAATGTTATTTGGAGGCTTTAGATTGTACCAAAGTCAATTTGTTACTTTCATCTTATTCTTTGGCTTTGAACTTGTTGAGGAAGAAGACCTTCTCGAGTTCTTATTGATTGTCATATTCAAAAATTTCTTGTTGTCACTTGCCAAAGCATTGTCTTCATTCAAATATGCAAGATAATTTTAGCACGACAATAGTCATGATTAGTTTCTAAAGTATTTCAGTATTCAAGACTATTCACAATCAATATTCATGATCTGTATTCACAAAATTCACAATATTCATGACTAGTATTCACAATATTCATGATTTATATCTCATAATATTCGTTTCTCAGTATTCGCAATTTCATATCGGTATTTACGATCAGTATTCACAATGTTCACGATCAATATTCACAATATTCATGTTCAATATCTCATAATATTTGTTTATCAGTATTTGCAATTTCAGATTAGTATTCATGATCAGTATTCGCAACATTCATGATCATTGTTCACAACATTCACGATCAATATCTCAAAATTTTCATTTCTCAATATTCGCGATTTCAAATTCACAAACCATCAATAAAGTAGCCTTCAAGATGCATATCAAAAAACTCGACCATTTCTTCATCCAATATGGAAGACATTTTCTATGTCCTGCAATAGAAAACACAATCACAAAATTATAATCATATAAAGACCAGCTGTCATTATCGAAAACCAAAACAAAACAAAACAAAACAAAATACACGTGTTTCGAATATATTTGATATTATCTGCTAATGACACAATCAAGTTGTTGGGCGATGGGTTAAAGAAAAAGTTAAAATTTTTTGGAACTTCTTGAATGTAAACTTTGGATGGTAAAGTAGGACTTTGTGGCATTCAATTATTTTTCCTATCTGCAATGCGAAATCTGCACACACAAAATTTCCAAAATCAAAAGTCTGGTGATATGATGGGAAGCCCTGTCTACAACTCAAATATATAAAAAAATTATGAACTTTTTAATGGGAAGCCCTGGCTACAACTCAAATATATAAAAAAATTATGATTACTTGTAAAGTTAGAAAATGACTAAACAATTTTCATCCATTCCTACTAGATGGTCATTTTTCAAGTAAAAAATTTACAAATCTCAAAACACCACAATAATGGCAAGGCCTTTCAGACATCATAGAAGAAAATTTGTCCAATACCAAAGACTGTCACCAACGAAAGATCAAACATACTCAAAGCCTTCTAGTGTATTGGCAAACTTTACAGGCATAGTTCGGATGTCGCTAGCGTGGGTGTTAAGCCAATATCCACAAGCAAGTTGCTTATCATCAAAAACTTGCAAAATTCCTCTGCATTGGTCAGTAATTAGTAATATCCCTATGATTCTCTGCTTGATCAGCTAGATCTATCAAAGAGGAAAAAATATTTTCAATAGCGTTCAATGACCAGATGCGATCACAAGTTTTCAAAATCACACAATCAATTGCCAACATGTTTGGGAACCAACGATGGTCTTATGTTGCATGCTTTTATTGAAATTTATGCATGTTCAAAGTCACAAAGATAAAAGAAAATGTGCATGCTAGCACGCTCATCCTTAGATTAAAGCTACTCGCATGCTCAATCATACAAAAAAGTGAATGCTCATGCTTGCATGCTCAACCATGTTGATTCCCATGCAAATTAAGGGAAATATATGCATGTGAGCCCTCCAATAATGTCCATACCTTTAAAATTTGGGTCACCTTAAAAACTCAGACCACCACACAATTATTCAAAACAAAGTGATTACTTGCAGTATATTAGTACCAAATTATTGAAAGTTTTTCATAAAAGTCAATCTTGTCAATGGCTTCAAACTACAAATAATCATTTGATTTGCGTATATGTCCGCACCTAGAAGAAAATATCTGAATTTGCAATGATGTCATTGTCCATTTATGACAATTGATTATGGCTTGTGATGATTCGAAAGGTCTATGCTCAGGTCAAAAAGGTGCATATCTATAGGCTGCAAAGATCAAGATGTACGTATCACCTATGAGATACAACTAATTTACGAATGCAACAATATTTTCAAAATCAATGAATGGCATAAAGGATCAGATCAAAACAATTTCATAGTAACCTTGAAACAATTCCACGGCCACACTATTCCATCTTCATGGACTAGGTTTTTTGACATGATTGCCCAGTATTGAGGTACAACGACAGAGCTCAATTCTTCCACAGATCTTGATGGTCATCCTCTATATTTCAACCCCAAGCGGTTGTGACCTAACTGATAGGACCCACAGTACAGTAACACAGTGATTCTAACTTTAATTCTAACTCTCTCCCTTAAAGTAGAGTCACTTTCTATACAGTCATATACATAGCTTAAAAGTCAACAAACTTTAAGTACAGAAAGCTTTGATCTAAACTTATCAAACTTTTCTCCAGTAAGTGGCTTAGTGAAAATATCAGCTAGTTGTTCTTCTGTGCTACAATGAACAACATGAATTTCACAACTCAGCAGCCTCTCACGTATGAAGTGATATTGAATCTCAATGTGTTTAGTTCTTGCATGGAACACTGGATTCTTTGCTAGCTGAATGCCACTCTGACTGTCGCTATGTAAAGTCGTGGGATTTTTCTACTTCATGCCAATTTCTTCCAAGATTTGTCTCAACCATATAGCTTCTTGTGCAGCACTACACATTGCCTTATACTCTGCTTCTGTGGTGGAAAGAGCAATTGTACTTTGCTTCTTACTAGACCAGGAAAATCAATTACCACAAAACTGGAATATATATCATGTGGTGGATCTACGATCATCATAGTCACCTCCCCAGTTCGCATCCACATAGCCACACAACTCAGGTAAACCATCATGCTTCCTGTAAATCAAGCCATACTCTGAAGTGTCTTTCACATAATGCAAAATGCGTTTAGCTGCTTTCCAATGCGTTTCCGTAGGTGCTGCCATAAACTGACTTACAATGCCAACAACATAGCATATATCTGGTCTAGTTGTGGTAAGGTAAATCAAGCTCCCTACTAACTGTCTATATAGCGTAGCATCAAATGACTATGATTCATCAAGCTTAGAAAGCTTTTTACCTGGTTCAATAGGAGTGTTTACTGGTTTGCAATCCTGCAACCTAAACCTGTGCAGCAACTCTTTGACATACTTCACCTGTGTTAAACCCACTTCATGTCCTTTTTGCCACACTTCTACTCCAAGGCAGTAATGCATCAGGCTGAGATCCGTCATCTCAAATTGTTCCATGAGGTCTTTTTTGATCATGTCTATCATCTCTTGATTATTTTTCGTAATAATCAAGTCATCAACATAAAGAGCAATCAAAGCAACCATACCATCAAAGCATAAGACATATAGATTTGGATCAGAATGTGTTCTCACCATCCCCTTTGAACGAAAGTAGGCATAAATCCTGCTATACCACGCACGTGGTGTATGAAAGCAATCCTTATTATTAAAGCAATGAAGCATGCAACAATCCAGATTAAAGCAACAAAAACAAAAGAGCAATCCATGAAAGACAATTTAATTCTGCATTCTATTTCTTCGTCTGACCTTTTGTCCCAGACTTCATCCATAAGTTCAGATAATAAACTATCTGATAAATTTTTGCATACAATCATCGTTGCGGTTTTGTGTATATTGACATTTGAAATGAAATCCACAAATATATTCAAGAAAATAAATCTTGTACATTTATCTCTGAATGCATATATACATGTTGGACTAGAATTTCAGAAATAAATTTTCCTTCTGATGATGTTCTAAAAACCAAAATTCTGGCCTTCCAATAAGATCGAAATGATAATTTTGACCTTTTCCTTTCTCGAAATGCTCCTCTCGATATTGGATGCATCAAAACCCAAGAGCTTATTGAATATTTTCTTGGCACCCATAATCCATTATCATCTGTCTCATTAAATAAAACCACAGAGTCGATTGAGGAGCACAACAATATATTTTAAAAGTTTTTATTTTATTTATATTTGAAATATTCTGCGTTACGTAGAACCCCGATTTCAAGGTTTCAATTGGTCCACATGGCAACGAAAATAAGAAAAAAATAAAAAAGCATTTTTTTCAAAGGCCCTCTTCGGGCTCTAAGTCTTCTTATGTGTTTGTTGTATACCTAACACATTTAGTTCCATTTCGTTCAGTACAAAAAAGACAGTGCACTATGGATGCATGGACGACACTTTCAGTTAGAATTAAAGTTAGAATCACTGTGTTACTGTACTGTGGGTCCTATTAGTGGATAAGGATCAGTTGGCCTCGCCACGAGGCAAGTCGACGGGACACGCGTCCCGCCAACGGCAACCTGGGTCATGCATGGGTTGTCTGAGTGAACAACTATATGTATAGTGTAATTTCATTTTGAGAAATACAGTTGCTATGTGAGCTTGCTGAGGAGAGTGATTTTTTGTCTGTGTTACTGTGTAGCATGATCTGTGTTCCTGTGCAAAGCAAATTCTAAGTTGGTATCAGAGCCGTACAGGGAGTGTACACAGTACAGTGTCGTCGTTGAAGAGAGCTTCGGGAGAACTGTCTTCTGAGAGTTCGGGGCTTTACGACGGGTTGAAGACGGAAAGAGAAGCACTAGTACACGGTTTCTAATTTATAGAGGCTTGCTAAGCTCAGCAGAGGGATTATTAGCCTGTGCATAGCATCAGATAGGGAAAAATTTGGTGAAAATTTGACAATTTTGAAGCTAGTTGAAAATTGAAACCGGACTTGGGGTTACGGTTTTTATACATAACTGGCGATTTCTTTGCTGTTTGTGCACCGTTTTGGATGTCGTAAGGACAGAAGGAAGCTAATCACACTGTCAATCAGCCATGGAGAGATTCTGAGGTTTATGTCAGAGATTTGTCTCTAGACAGTTAACCTAGCAGATTTGCGGTAAAAAGAAGAAAAAGCCACTTTGTCAAGTTGAGTTAAAATCACCGTTTCTCCACGGAATTTCCTGACTAAACACTCTACAGTCATGGATTCATTAGGGCGACCCTGCTCCAGGCCTCAGATCGTGCTCAAAACGATCCACAGGAGAGCTTAATCTGATAATTATCAAAGAAGGGAGGCATGGCCGCAGACAGGGAGGTCGCGGGCTGTTTGAGTGCCCAACGCGATAAACAGCTTAGTGTACCGAAGACCGTAGCGTCTGCAGGAGTATGGTTCGATGCCCAGATGTACTTTGGACCTTTAGATGAGGTGTCAAATGAATCAACGGTCCAGAATCTGTGATGGGAAAGAAATTTGAACCACAAGATTTGATTCAGCCATTGGATGAGCTTTGAACAGGACCCTGAAGAATTGAAGTGCATTCTGGCCTTCAACTTCATTAAAAATTTTCATACTGAAAGTTGAGTTGGGTCCCTTCACAAGTGAAGAGTGAAGTTTCTTTAAAGTGAAGAAACAGTTCAAAAGCTAGAAAAGACCCTATTTTTGGGTCCTTTGCCCGTTTTGACCCAAACGAAAGGCTATAACCTCCAAACGAAGGGCACCCGGACTGTACCTGCAAGTACGGTACAACAAAATGTGAAAAACTCAGATCCAAAAGATGCTAAAGTTTCATAAAGATCTTGGCCATGGAAGTTATGCACATCTAGATTGAAAAAATGATAGAAATTGTGATGTTAAGCATACTAAACATCAACTAAACATCAAAATCTGATCATAAGCTTCCACAAACAGAAACTTGCTGTCCCTGTCCGTACTTCAGAGCCTACAACCTGCATTTCACACGTGTGAAGCCATAGCAACAAAGAAATCACAATTCTAGTGGCTAGAATGCAAGATATGAACAAAAAAGTGAGAGAGAAGAAGATGGATCTTCAAAGAGCATAACATTCATTCAATAGAATGAAAATGAGATGTGTACATACTCGTGGAGATGGCTATTTATAGCAGCCATAGTGCCTCTTGGCCACTTGTCTTATGATAGGCTAAAATTGGGGTCCAATAGGATTCACCCATATACCTAGAAATTTGGTCAAATAGGAATGCACCAAATTATGAGCCAATAGAAGAGCTCCACACTCGACCTCCTCTAATTAATGTGACCTCAAAAGTAGTGTACACATACTTTGGGCCTCTACATACATGTATGAACCTATCTCTAACTTTTATTTGGCCATAGGCCTACAAAATCTCAAGTTAGGAAAATACTACTAGTTGACAATTTTTCACACTCCCTCTTCAACTAGTTTTAGCATAGATTTAGAAAGTACACCAAGACTTGTTCTATGCTTGAAAAATAAGTCCTTTCCCAATGCTTTGGTAAAGATATCAGCCACACATTCCTTTGATGGGACATGTTCAAGCTTGATCTCTTTTGCCAACACTTGTTCTCTCACAAAATGGTAAGCCACCTCGATATGTTTGCTCCTTGCATGGAAAACCGGATTGCTTGCTAGACTTTGGGCTGAAAGGTTGTCACAAAAGATGATTGGACTCTCTGAAAAATCCAGCAAATGAAGCTCCATAATCATCCTCTTGATCCACACCATCTCCTTTGTGCATGATGTCAAAGCTTTGTACTCGGCCTCAATAGAAGAAAGTGATATAGTTGCTTGTTTCTTCGACATCCATGAGATAGCTCCATCACCTATGAAAATAGCATGTGCATTTATGGATTTTCTATCCATAAGGTCTCCTGCAAAATCTGAATCTGAAAAACCAAATAAGTTAGGTGATGAGCCTCTATAAACAATGCCAAAATCTTTTGTTCCCGAGATGTATCTCAAGATCCTCTTTCCTAGTTTCCAATGTTCTATGCTAGGATCTTGCATGAATTGGCTTAATCTACCAACACAATAAGATAAATCAGGTCTTGTGATGGTTAGATATATAAGAGAACCTATTAGCTTCCTATAGAGAGTAATGTCCTCGAAGGATCTTTCATTACCTCTTATAGTTAGCTTTACATGTGATTCCATAGGTGTATCAATAGGATTTGCATCTACCATATGAAATCTATTGAGAATAGAAATAGCATACTTCTCTTGTGAAATAAAAGTGATTTGAGAAGTTCTAATTACTTCTATTCCTAAGATATAGCTCAAAAGACCAAGATCATGCACTTCAAATTCCTTTTTTAGTGCTTTCTTGATATCTTCTATATCTTCCTTGTTCCCTCCACTTAAAATAATGTCATCCACATAAATTAGAAGGATTGTAACATCATTAGCACTAATTCTAAAGTAAAGTGAATGATCATACTCACTCATAGTGAAGTTTTGAGAAAGTAGAAAAGAGTTAAGCCTAGCATACCAACTCCTTGGTGCTTGCTTAAGACCATACAAACTTTTTTGTAGAAAACACACATGATTAGGCTTGCTATGAGAAACATAGCTCTCGGGTTGCTCCATGTAGACTTCCTCTTCAAGATCACCATTCAAGAAAGCATTAGAAATGTCTAATTGCCAAAGATCCCATCCATAAAGAGTTGCAAGGGAAATGATTACTCTTATGCTCACCATCTTTGCCACGGGTGCAAAGGTTTCCTCATAGTCAATGCCATGCTCTTGAGCATAACCTTTAGCCACCAACCTTGCCTTCAACTTGTTGATAGATCCATCTTGATTTGTCTTTACCTTGAAGATCCATTTGCATCCAATTGCACTTTTGCCCTTTGGAAGCTCCACCAATCTCCATGTGTTGTTCTTCATAAGTGCTTCAAACTCAAGATCCATTGCTTGGATCCATTCCTCTTTTTGCCTTGCTTCATCTACACATGAAGGTACATCAAAAGAAGTTAGGAAAGCATAGTTGGATCCATCCACCACTTGCTTACCTTTGCCATCATAAGTGAGCCTTGAGGGTTTCACTTTATGCCTTGGAGTTCTCCTTGGAATTTGACTTGAAGAGGCTTCTTCAACATCCACATCCAATGTGTCATCAACTCCATTGTCATCAAGCACATTAGTTGCAACAACACCATCATCACTTGAAACAACTTTTGGAATGTTACTTTCATCAAAAATGACATCCCTACTTGTGAACACTTTCTTGATTGAAGGAACATAAATCCTATATGCTTTGCTTACTTCACTATAACCAACAAAAATGCCCTTTCTTGAAGATGGATCCTCCTTAGTTCTATCATCAAGAGTAATGTTGAAGTAGCAAATGCATCCAAAAGTTCTTAGAAACTTGACATTAGGCTTCGTACCAAACAAAGCTTCAAAAGGGGTTTTTCCTTCCAATACAACACTTGGCCATCTATTGCATAGGAAATTTGCACACAACAAAGCATCACTCCAAAAAGGTTTAGGAAGATTAGCATTCAATCTCATTGCCTTTGCACTCTCACACAAGGTTCTATTCTTCCTCTCGGCCACTCCATTTTGTTGTGGTGTTCTTGGACATGTGTACTCCCTCTTGATCCCATGCTCATCGCAAAAGGCTTTGAATTTGTTAGAAATGTATTCACCACCATTGTCGCTCCTCAAGCATTTGATTTTGGTTGTAAATTGAGTCTCAATAGCAACTTTGAACTTGACAAACACATCAAACACCTCATCCTTGCTCTTTAGTAGATAAACCCAACAAAATCTACTAAAATCATCAATGAAAGTTACATACATCTTAGCACCTCCATTGCTAATTGTAGTAACACCATGAATATCCGAATGCAAGAGAGAAAAAGGCATCTTAGATCTAGATATAGATCTAGTATATGGCAATCTATGTGATTTAGACAAAGCACATTCTTCACAAACATGATTCAAGCAAGTAAGAGACTTGGGAAGTCCCCTTACTACCTCCTTTTTGGCTATTACCTCCAAGGCCTTGTAGTTGAGATGTCCCATCCTTTTATGCCATACCTCTTGAATTGACATTTGTTCATTTGCCATGCATCCAACTTGGTTAGCAACAACACATGCATCAAGCTTGAACAATTTCCCTTGCCTTTTCCCTTTTGCAATGATACTACACCCCTTTTTGATCAAGCAAGCATCACCATCAAACTCAACTTTGAATCCTTTGTCAAGCATTTGGCTTACACTAAGTAAGTTCTTGGTAATGGATGGAATGAGCAAAACATCTTTCAATTCTATATTCCTATTTGTAGAAAGTGAAATAGGAATTGTGCCAATCCCCTTGATTGCACACTCACCATCATTTGCGGTATAGATTACCTTCCTATCACCATCAAATGCCATTAAAGATGAAAAATACTCTTTATGATATGTCATATGAGAAGTGGCTCCACTATCAATCCACCAAGGATCAATGTCTCCATGATTAGCCAACAAGCAAGATGACATAACAAAAGCATCATTTGAAAGAAGCTCATCCCCACCCTCATCAATAGTTAGATTGGTTTGCTTTTCCCCTTGATCCCTCTTTTTCTTAAAACAATCACTAGCAAAATGCCCTTTGACTCCACAATAGAAACATTTTAGCTTAGATCTATCCTTCTTTTTGCCAAAAGTAGAGTGCTCACCTTGGTCTTGCCCTTTAGACCAATTGCTTTTACCTTTGCCCTTGAACTTGCCTTTAGAGAACATTGCCTCCTCTTCTCCTCCTTGAGATGTAGAAGATGCTCCCACTCTTGTTTGCAACCTGAATTCTTCAGCCAACAAGACCTCTTGCAAGTCTCCAACACTTGGTAAACATTTTTGGATAGCATAACTTTGAACAAGATTAGCATGATCATCCAACAAGCCATTGAGAATCACTTGAACAAGCTCCTCATTATTTATGCCATCATTAATGCATGCTAACTCATCATTCAATGCTTTAACTCTCAAAACAAAAGCATGTCCATTCTCACTCTTCTTTTGCATACAAGAAAAGATTTGCCTTCTTAAAGTCAACACTCTAGAAGTAGACTTGGATTCATAAACCTTCTTCAAGGCTTCCCAAGCTTCACTAGATGATGTGCACTTACCAACCTCTTTGATAAGCTCATTTGTCACATTCATCTTGATCATGTGAAGGGCTTTCTTTGCCCTCTTGTCATACCTCAATTGTTCTTGAGGTGCCAAAGGTCTCTCCTCCACACCTACAACAATATCCATCAACTCATTCATCTCAAGCAAAGACTCCATCCTTACTTTCCAAGTAGAATAGTTGAGGGAGGTAAGCCTATCATTGCTTTCCAACATGTAGCCTCCATTTGTAGCCATGTTGCAATGATTGATCTCTGATCTTTGACCTGTTCCAATGCACTAAGCACTCTCTTGAATCAACAAATGAAACACAAGAAGAAATCACAAAGATTTGGAACCTAAAACCTTACTTTTTCTCTCTTTTCCTCACTTTTTTCTCAATTTTAGCCACTAGTTTTATGATTTCTTGATCAAACCAAGACCAAACCTCAATATACTTGCTTTTCCCTCACTCCTAAGATTGAAATACACTCTTGAATCATTCAGCAAACTGAAAATCAGAGGGTTACATCAATTTTGAAGTTTTTGACATGAAGAAGCAAGAAATTGAATCAAAAAACTATATGCTAGAATGGAAAACTAATAGGATCTTGTTGGATCTTGCATCTCCCTCTTTCCAAAACAATTTTTGTCTCCTTATTCTGATAAGTATAGAGGGAATTCGCCCTACTTCAATTGAAATGCATACAAATGATGTTTTGATCACAAAGATCCAATTTCTACACATAAATCAACAAGATTTTTAGCTAGAAACTTGATTGGAATGCTACAAAAGCAAACTCGCCCACAAATCTCTTCTAAATCTGGCAAAACCTGCACATTTGGCCGCCTAATGCTCTGATACCATGTGAAAAACTCAGATCCAAAAGATGCTAAAGTTTCATAAAGATCTTGGCCATGGAAGTTATGCACATCTAGATTGAAAAAATGATAGAAATTGTGATGTTAAGCATACTAAACATCAACTAAACATCAAAATCTGATCATAAGCTTCCACAAACAGAAACTTGCTGTCCCTGTCCGTACTTCAGAGCCTACAACCTGCATTTCACACGTGTGAAGCCATAGCAACAAAGAAATCACAATTCTAGTGGCTAGAATGCAAGATATGAACAAAAAAGTGAGAGAGAAGAAGATGGATCTTCAAAGAGCATAACATTCATTCAATAGAATGAAAATGAGATGTGTACATACTCGTGGAGATGGCTATTTATAGCAGCCATAGTGCCTCTTGGCCACTTGTCTTATGATAGGCTAAAATTGGGGTCCAATAGGATTCACCCATATACCTAGAAATTTGGTCAAATAGGAATGCACCAAATTATGAGCCAATAGAAGAGCTCCACACTCGACCTCCTCTAATTAATGTGACCTCAAAAGTAGTGTACACATACTTTGGGCCTCTACATACATGTATGAACCTATCTCTAACTTTTATTTGGCCATAGGCCTACAAAATCTCAAGTTAGGAAAATACTACTAGTTGACAATTTTTCACACAAAACAGAGTGGTTGCAGCGGAGAAAGTGTTCGGAGTATGCCAGAAGTAGTTTCACCATTCCACTGGGAACGTTGTTGGGAGTTGACGACTGAGTGCATTTCGGAAGGCGACGCCGATTTGGCTTTCAAATTGGTGGAAAAGCGGCGAGTGGCCTGGTAAGAAAAAAAGTGCAGGTCATTATTTTCAACTTCTGACATCACTGTTGGCCTTGACATACTGTTCTTAGCCTAAGGCAGAAGTTTTAAGCAATTTTGCGATGGCAAACATGGGAGAGTCCATTTTGAGTGAAAGTAGCAAATTGGACGGGATTTCCAACTATGCAGTGTGGAAATTCAAAATGAAAAACATACTGATGGAGAAAGATGTGTGGGAAGTCGTCATAGGTGATGAGAGAAGGCCGCCAAATGAAGCAGACATCAAAGTGTTTGACAAAAAGATGAGGAAAGCTTTGACCTTCATTAACTTGTCAGTGAAGGATCACATCATTACCCACATTTGTGATGCTATTACCCCAGACAGGCATGGGATGTGCTAAAGGAGCAGTTCGAGACGTCAAATCCGTCAAGAATCATGTTTCTGAAGTCAAAGTTGAATAGTGCCCGCATGGAGCAAGGAGAGCACATTCAGACGTACATGACCAGAATCAAGACAATGAGAGATGAACTGCATTCTATTGGAGAGCGCATAGGTGATGTGGAGCTGGTGCATAATGCATTATGCGGCATTGCAGAACCCTATCAGATGTTTGTGAGCGGAATAGCATCAAGAGAAAGATTGCCAACCTTTGACGAGCTCATAGGAATCTTGATGCAGGAAGAGCAACGACGAGAAATGGTGAAAGCTAGACATCAAAATACTGACGATCAGGCACTTGCGACACGCCAAAAACAAGGCAAAGGCAAGGGCAAGAAGAAGTCTAAGCAGCAATTTGCCAAGTCTCAGGAGAATGAGGGATCTTTTAGCAAAACTAAGAAGAAAGACAAGTGCTTCCATTGTGGTAAAAAGGGCCATTGGAAGAGTGAATGTCGCAAATTCCTGGCGGAACAAGGCAAGGAGAAACCAAAACAAGCAGGTAACCTTGTCGATGAAGGTGAGATTGAAGACTCTAGCATCTTCATATCTGCATTGTCATCTAATCAAGATGATCAAGCATGGTATATTGACTCAGGAGCCACAAGACACATGACAGGTAACAAGAATTGGTTCAGTAATTTGAAGGTGTTAGATAATGGAACATCTGTTTCACAAGCAAATGGTGAGGTGTGCATGATCAAGGAGATAGGCACAGTTTCAATCCAACTGCCTGATGGCAAAAGCAGGATGATCAGGGAGGTACTTTACGTACCAGGTTTGAAGAAAAATCTACTTTCTGTTGGAGTCATTACTGATCAAAAGTTGAAAGTAGAATTCGCCCATGATTGTTGCTTTGTGAAGGATGCGAACCAAAAGTTCAAAGTTATTGCGAATGGAATAAGAGAGCCCAATACAAAATTGTACAGGTTGAATGCTACAATCAAGGGGCAACATGGACTTGTATCATCCGTTTCTTCGAAACTGAGTGCACAAGAGGCTTGGTCACTTGAACTTGGGAAGCCTCAGTTTGATGAGAAAATTGGAGATGGTAACAGGACTGCCTACCATAGAAGATCACTTGAAATCGATGTGCGAATCTTGTGTATATGGGAAGCAGCATCGAGAGAAGTTCAATAAAGGGGGTGTTGCAAGAGCAAAGAACATCCTGGATTTAATCCACACAGATTTATGCGGGCCTATGAGGACCATGTCCTTAGGAAAAGCCTTCTATTTCATGACCTTTATTGATGATATGTCACGTAAGACGTGGATCTACTTCTTGAAGAAGAAATAAGATGCATTTGATAACTTCAAGAACTTCAAAAACTTGGTTGAAAATCAGACAGGTAGGAAGATCAAAGTCCTAAGATCAGATAGTGGAGGTGAGTATAAGTCTAATGACTTCAATGATCTTTGTGATCAATGTGGGATTAAAAGACAATTTATGCAAGCTCATACTCCTGCTCTCAATGGTGTAGCTGAGCGCAAAAATCGTACGATTGTGGAAAATGCCAGATCTATGCTAGTTGAAATGAAACTACCAAAAGATTTTTGGTCAGAAGCATGTAGCACGACAGTCTATCTTCAAGATAGAAGTCCTACCATTGCCATACCAAAAATGACACCTGAGGAAGCATTCACAAAGAAGAAGCCAAAGGTGAACCACTTGCGAATCTTTGGATGTAAGGCCTTTGTACACATTCCTAAGGAAGAGAGACGTAAACTTGATGTAAAAGCTATCAAGTGCATATTCCTAGGATATGATGATCGCGTGAAGGGCTACAGATGTTTTGATCCAGTCGAAAACAAAACCCATATAAGCCGAGATGTTATCTTTGATGAATCGAAGATGTATGAAGACGAAGATGCTGAGAAGATAGACACATCCAGTAGGAAAGATGGTATAGTGAGGATACCACCTGATGATGATCCATTCATTGACCTTCCGAGTGATGAACATGAGGATACATCTCAAGATACTACTACTCAACCTCAAGAAACAGGTTGGAGAGGTAGGGACAAACCTTGTGGTGCAAGAAGGATTGAAATTGCAGGTGACAAATGCAAGGAGAAGGATGTACCGTGGGATACATTTTCACCAGGAAGCCGATCACCTGACAGAAAGCTCCCTAAGTGGTTTGAGAGATTGATGGAGAGCCGCGACATAGATGACTTTCCAGGATCATCTAACCAGAGAGAGCTACGAAGATCAACAAGAGAGAAGATACTACCAGAAAGGTATGAAGCAAATTATGCTCTCTTGTCTAGCATTATTCAAAGCAAAGAACCTTCGACTTATAGTGAAGCGAAGGATGATGACATTTGGATCAAGGCCATGGGAGAGGAGATGGAGTCAATTGCTAAGCATAGCACATGGGACTTAGTAGAACCACCAGTTGGCAAGAAACCCATTGGTTGCAAATGGGTATACAGAACTAAGTACCATGCAGATGGAAGTATAGCAAAGCACAAAGCAAGATTGGTGATCAAAGGGTACGCACAAAATAAAGGCATTGACTATGAGGAGACCTTTGCGCCGGTTTGTAAGTGGAATACTCTACGTCTACTTATTTCTTTAGCTTCACATTTTGGTTGGCCTTTGCATCAGATGGATGTGAAATCTGCTTTTCTAAATGGTGAGTTAGAAGAAGAAGTGTTCATGGATCAACCTGAAGGCTTTGTAACGAAAGGACAGGAAAATAAAGTATTTCGCTTGAAGAATCGATTTATCGATATTTGTATTTTGGTTGTTGCAGTCGGCATTGGAGCCTGAACATTCTTTCTGTAAAGATAAATAAGGAGGGAGTATCAAAATTCTACGTGTAAAATTAAACTCAGTTGCAAATACACATAGAGAATTTGATTCTCTACTTCATGATGTCGTTTGGGAAATATCGACAACATCAACTTCAATTGGAGAGATAACCATTAGATTTCTCAAGGTATATTCAATTTATCTCCTCAAAAGCAAGCTGCTCCTGTCTTAACAGCCTTTCAGGTTGCTCAGGATGCAGATTTTATTATATATGATAAAAAAGAAATAGAAGTCCTTCCTAATACAGAGGAAGGCAATATTATAGCAGAGAGTCCTCTTGTCCTAAAAGGCATTGAGGCCCTTC
Organism: Diphasiastrum complanatum; assembly: GCA_029204225.1. Lineage (NCBI taxonomy): Eukaryota > Viridiplantae > Streptophyta > Lycopodiopsida > Lycopodiales > Lycopodiaceae > Diphasiastrum > Diphasiastrum complanatum. The sequence goes on from CM055105.1 coordinate 46,547,092, forward strand.
CCAAGACAGAGGAAGGCGAGATTATAGAAGGAGTTGTTCCCTTATTTCCTAATACAAATAAAAAAAATATAGAAAAATTGACTGAATAGAGATCTATTTGTAAAGAGAGATACATAAAAAAAAAAAGATACAATCATTTACAAGTAAACAACCCGTTTATGGGTTTTTTTTTATTGATATCAATATAGATTCTTACAATCAGGTTGTATCCATAGTGTAATACTAGAATGCAATTTTCTATATTGATAAAAAGACATGATGATTGGCATGTATTTGCTGATAGTGAATCTCAGTGTTCTTCCATAAGTTGGATTGTTTTGCCAATATCTTTGCATTTGATCTCGAGCTCATGTCTTTTACGTACATGCATAAAACTAATACAAAGTTAGTTACAATTAGTACATAAATTGTAATAAAAAGTTTTGATTGAAACTATTCATAAAAGATTGCGTGTTTACAGTTACTTATGAGTTTACCATTGAAAATGAATCTAAAGTCTGAAAGTACATCATTTTGTAAGAGCAATAGTTCCCACCTGATGTAGTTTAGACTCCAATCTTCTTCCACCTCAACACACGTCAAAACAGCATCATTGTATATAATTTCAATATTTTTTCATTTTGAATGTGGCTTCCAAGTCTTGATCGAGTGGCACCCATTTATCTTTATTTTTTTTCCATCTTTGATAATGGAAGCAGAAGCTCAACATTTGTTTTTCAATTAGAATCAAAATAAACTTGGGTAGGATTGTATGGAATTCTTACAAAAAGATTATGTACAGGAATAAGAAAAAGAAGTAGAAACAATAATAAGATTTCTCTGTTATTTTCTTGAGCTCCTCTTGGGTAATCAACACTTTTGGTGAAGAAACCTACTGAGGAGCTGGACGAATAACAAGAGGAGGAAGGGGTGAAGATTCTCGATCTAAATCAGATTCTCTAGCATCTGACTCAGAGCTCAGGACGATCCGGGGTCTCTTGGCCGGAATAACTCTAGGAAGAAGAGAAGCAGCTCGCCTTCGAGATCCAACCTTCTTGGGGATAGGCTACTTCCTCTTCCTCATAGAGGTAGTCGGCAAGTTGGTTCTATCTAAAGGCAGGTCTCTGGAGGTGCTGGCGTTATCAACATGCAGACCAGAAAAACGGTCTTGAAGCCTTCTGAGAATGACGAAATCTATTGGCATGATGGTGACACGCTTACCATGCACTACCAAAAGACAAGTATCCTGAAAAAAATGGGACAGAAAATCTTCTACAACACCCTATAAGGCCTGCATGGCTGTCACGGCAAAATGAACATTTAGCCCAAGTGACAGAGTGACATTCCTTACAGATCGGTTGAAAGGAGCTCTAGGGATCAACAGTTCAGTTGATCTCTGGAGTTTTCTAATCTCCCTCAGCCAGACCTACTTCCTGCCACGTCTACGGCCAGTTCCAGGGGTTATGGCATGGCTATACAGTGGTTATGGCATGGGCAGTGGATTTGGTCCTGGCCATTATTCTGAGAAGAAAAAAATTAACAAAAAAAAGTTTGAACAAAAGCAAAGGGGATGAAAACAAAAAAAGTGTTAAACATGTCATTTTCGGTTCGGATTTTCATGCAAATTTATGATTTTTTGGCCGGATATCGATTTCAAGCGCGCCGTTTGCACTAATTACCCTCCGTTGACTAACTTGCGTCTGGAACCGATACTGCCTCATCCGGTATCGCATTCAAGCACGTCTTACATATCCTTTCTTTTGTGCTCTTTGTTCACGTGCGCGGATTTGATATTGTAATTTCTAATATCTCTTTCGAGCGCACATTGCCTTGGTTTGCGTCTGAGAGCGATATTTGGAATTTTACATCTGTTATTTTTGTTTGAAATGTCTAATTTTGTTTCTAGTTTTTTTTTTTTTTTTTTCATGAATTTGGTATTACTAATAGTTTGGAGTATTTCAAATCTTTCTTTTTTTTTCTTTTCTTTTTATTCTTCCTTCTATAACTGAGGGCCCTGGTGTGGAGGCATTATCTGAGATATATCTCAGATTTAAGTCCTTGCTCAGTACTCCGTTATTCAGATCTCAGAATAAGAACATGATTCATTATTAGGACCTGGTGCACTCAACAAGCATATCTATAAAGCTAAGCTTGATAGAATGTTTACCAAGTTACATAATGATTTCAAGTCTGTAGATGAGTCCCCAATTCACAATAAAAAATGTAGTTTTGTTGATTTTCAGTCTGCATTTGTTTTTCTTCTTTTGTTAAATATTTTTGACGATTCGAAAGCTGTCCCTTCCACTTCTGAAGCTACTTCTTCTAGTGGTACAAAGTTTGAAAAAGTCAAAGATTGTAGATATAAATACTTTTTTTTATTGATACGAGCGTTAATTTAGATGATTGTTCAGATTTTAATCCTGCTCAAAATAGGGCATCGTTTATAGGCCCTAGAACACCCACTACCCTTTCTCCTTCTGATAAATCTTTGATCACTTTGCCTACTCATAATATAGATAACAGTTCTTTTTTGACAATATCGGATATATCGGATCTTTTTTATTTCACTGAAGCTGAGACTCTTTGCATTTTGAACAAAGAGCTTGATGAATTTTCGGATATAATTGATTTTGATGCTGATGATCTTCTCCCTGGTGTTGATGATGTACATAATAATGAGTTTTATTCAGGAAAAGATTGCTTGAAAATGGCTGTGGAGGAAATGCGCAACAAAGAAGATGATCTACCTTCTGAGGAGGAGTTTCTCAGAATCCAAAGTCAACTTGGTTTTCCACAACCAACTGTCTATTCACCAACAATATTGACATCGAAAGGTGGACATAATATTGATGGAGAGACAATAATCAAGGAAGACAAAGCTGAATGCATAAGTTTTTGTATCTTATAATGTTCTAGTAGATTCGTTATGTCAGATTATATACTAGAGCTTTCTTTGTTTTTTATCATTTCAGAAAACAATTTTCCTTGATGATTTCGCAATTCGTCGAGGAGGGCAGAGATCTTTTGCTGGAGAATTTTCAAGAGATTATATATTGGGGCACAATCTGAAGTTCTTCAAGAATAATGAGATAAGTGTTGCCTATTCAAAGTTTCATCAACATGGTGAGACTATGATTATGGCAATCAAGGCACTGTCTCATTTTCTTGGAGGACATAATTTCAATAAGGTGCATAAAATAATTTTTGTAAAGAAAACCATTGCGGTTAAAATTTTAGGATATGGACCAGTGAAATCCATGCTCAGATCATCTCATTTTGCATTGTGTGCTGCTTACATTGATCTGAGTAAGCATGAAAACTATGAGCTATTGGATCCATAAAAGAAGAAAATTGTTGCATGATTCTAAGTTGTAACTTTCATTGGAGAAAGTATTGAAAGCAGAGTAGATACTGCTGAATTGTACTTTGTAAATATTTTTATTTAATATACAAAATTTTATTGTGTGTCTATAGCCTACTAGCTTGTATAAATTTGCATGTTTTTTGAAATTTTTTATAATCCGTCGATTTTGTATTATGACGAATTTGGATTCTTCTGTAAAACCATTGGAAAAGTTGTAGTATATAGCTATTTTTTGTGCTAGTCCCACCATGTTGTGTACTTTTATGAAATGCCGCTCTTGCTTGCCAATGAGATTTTTCCATTCCTTGCAATGACCATATGCTAAGACTTCTACTATTTCTTGCAAAGAATGTCAAATGATGTCGTAATATGTGCTACATGTCATAAAAACATAATCTAAATCAGTACCAAAAGTATCTAATTTAATTGCACATATTTGTCTATCATAGTCTAAAATCAAAATCTTACCATATAATGTGTTATATGATCAACACCCCATGCACTTTGAACTACATCCACAAATTCACTGGTTGTTTTTTGTATCATTTGTACATCAGTATTTGAAAATATATCTTTTCTCAAGTATTTCACCATGTTGTCTACTTTTTCCAAACTTCTACTTTGTGTATACGAGTAGAACCTTCGTTTTCAAAATCTTGAGTTGTTGCAATAATTTCTTTCCAAATCGTGTATTGAACCTTGGATTGTTTGCCGGAATAATTTGATAAAAATCTTCGAGCTTTGGATTCTCCAATGCTCAACTTGCATGGAATATTTCATGTTTTACCTGATAGCTTGTCATCATTTTTTATTCAGCCTTCTTTGGACAACACATCCTCTAATCTGGAAATAGCTTCCTTCGTAGAGGCCTCTGGCTTGGAATTCCATGCAAACTAGATGTGAAGATATATTATTTTTTTCTATAATACGCACCGCCGCATGCAATGTATAGATATGAACATTTCGAAAAGGAATCGATAGTACAAGTTTCCAATTAGGATCTTCTCGATTTCTTGATATTCCTGTACTCCTTGTCATGTCTTTTGATGTTTTCATGCAGCACAAACAAGGGTGTTTAGAGTTAGAGCCATGAGATACATTGAACATAGATTTTAATGTCTTCAGATCTCCTGCTAAATGCCATTCAATGTTGAAAGTGCCAGTTCCAGGAATATTGAGTGGAACTGCATGTGATTTTTTATGGTGGCAAGATATGATGTTCTATTAAATATCCATGAGAGAATGTCATGGTCTTCTTTCATCAACTATAAGAGAATACAATAACGTGATTAGCCTCATAATATTAACACAGAGAAGATTTTCCAAATGAGATCCGTATTCAAATGATCATCCCTATTTATTATGCGAAGGAACTGCTATACCTGAAATGCTACCAACCACTAGATATCATTTTCTGATTGAACACTAAAATTGAGGCCTTCTGAGTCTTCTGAATTTGAAAGTGCTCCATTCATGATCGTGAGACTGACTCTTTCCATTTTTTGTCCTTTTATAATTTCAGACTCATCTAACTTGAGAACAACTATCAACTTGTTATTGACATTCTCATTTGTAATACCGTAAAATTTTATGATGAATGTTAATAACTGATTAATGTCAATAAATAAATTGTTGGAATTGTTATAAACTAGACTTTCTCCTTTCCAGCAATACACTATATTGATATGAAATGGATTACCAACTATTGTCTGCATACCTTGGTTTAAGATGTCTTTTTTTTTTTAAAAGATGAAATGGTCGTGGGATTGGAAACTTTTTTATATTTACATGTGCAAATTTTTCTTTATCATTTTAAACATTGTTGCATATGCTTCCCTACTGATGCTAGAAAAGTCACATGCCTTCTGAAGCAATGTAGTGTCTAATATTTTTCTAACTTCATCCATAGTGCTATCAGTAATTGAAGTCTTAATCTTTTTCATTTTGTTATTGTTTAACATTGATTTCATAGATTTAGAATTCAAGATAGTACCAAAATTTTGTCTTTAAGTTGGTGACGAGATTGTTCTCCAACTTTGGGATCCGATAAGCTTTCCAAAATTTGCGTCATAGCTACATTTTTAGTATACTCATCCAAGATGATGGACTTCTAGTCATTTTCCAAAGAAATGAGGGGATTCAGTATGCATTTTTCTATCATGCAACATAACCCTTGTGAGGCTTGATCTTGTTTTGTGGACATGCAATTCTCCTATGCATCTTGGAGAATAGTTATATACTCCTCTAAGGATTCACCTGTATCACTCATTTGAATTCTCCACAGCCTTGATAAAGCATCAGCAACTTGGTTTTCCCTGCCCTTCAGATATTCAATAACAAAGTCATATGCTTGAACTTGTGCCAATCATCTCTTTTGTTTGTCCGTAAGCTGCTTCTGACTTAAGAAATACTTAAGCCTATGGTGATCACTTTTAATGATGAATTTCGACCCATAAATCGCCATTTTTTCAAGGCATGAACTATAGCTAACATCTCCTTGTCATGCGTAAGATATGACATCTCCTTATCGGTTAATTTTCTACTCTCATAGGCAATCACACCATCCTTCTGACTTAGTATGGCTCCTAATCCACTTCCACTTGCATCAACAGTCACCTTGAAAGGTAAACTGAAGTCTGGTTGTACCAAAACTGGGGATCTACTATCTGTCTCCAATATGGCAAATCTAGACATTCAAGTTTTGTTCGACGACAACACTTGTCACATGCCGATTTTTTCCAATTTTGCGAAGTTAAACTTCAATATTAGCTTGATTTTTCGTGTGAAATATGGGCTAACATTGGCGACTACCACCGGGTAGTATGGTCCCCATACGGTGGACCCAAAGTCTCTGGTTTCACAAACCAGGTCTTGGTGGTGAATCAAATATAGTGGGATCAACACCCTTGCTAAGTGATGCTAACCACAGTGAGTTGGTGGGATGTCTTCAACAGCTTCCTACCTAGAGGTCATCGATTGAGCCCTTAGGATATAGTGATGCGAGCTGGACGAGCTGCAAGGATGACAACAAGTCCATTACTGGAGGATGTACAATAGCGTGCGGAGCTGCAATCAGCTGGATATGCAAAAAGCAAACCTTGGTAGCTCAATCCTCTTGCGAAGCTGAGTATGTCGCAACCTCGAAAGTGGTGAATGAGGTAGTGTGGCTGCGGATGATGTTGGAGGAAATCGGGATACCACAAGAGGGGCCAAGCATGATGATGATGGACTCCCAGAGTGCCATCTATCTATCCCAGGATCCTGTCTTCCATTCAAAGATGAAGCACATTCCTCTGAAGTACCATCACATTCGAGATTTGATCTCGAAAGGAGAGCTCTAGGTCCAGTTCATAAAATCAGAAAGTATGATTGCAGATGTCCTCACGAAACCGCTCGACAAGCCACTCTTTACCAAGCAAAGAGAGGCAATTGGATTTAACAAACAAAGCTACAAGGTTCAAGAGGGAGTGTCAAAAATGGTGAACTCCTGCAACTTTGTCGCAGCACGAACAAGACACGAAGGTCGAACGAGAACAATTCGCGACAATCAACGTGTCTTTGACTCAAAGAATAAATGATTCGTGAATCATTCGCAAATTGTAAACACACCTCCAAGACCGCAAACTGCAAAAGGGGCAAAGAGCAAAAACACACAAAGAGAAATCTTTCACGCTGCCAGTTGGCAGCTCAACGGGCTTCATGCCCAGCTAAAACGAATAGCAACGACGAAGACTAACTAACTAGTTGATTAGCGTTAACTAGTCTTGTGATTCTACGTTTAGCTATCTTGTAAACTCCACACTGGAGGTATAAACGATCCTCTCTAGATCATAACCTAAAGAGAGAGAAAAAGTGATGAGAATTTTACAAAAAACAGAGAGAGACGTAGCGAATAGAGTAAGAAAGCAAAAATACCATAGTTGTGCATGAAAGTCTACCAACGAGCAAAACACAGCGAAAGAGCAGAGAGTCAATCCACCAATGAGCGAGACACTGACGATCTTGCTCTAAAACCAAATTGACAATATAGTCGCTCTATTTCGTGTATCTCTTGGCCTTGTGATATGTCTCTTGATTGCTAGAATAAAATATGTTCTATGATGCGTAGTCGAGTGTCTTGGATCCCGTAAGAGCTTCCGCACGAAAAGAAAATTCAAAGACAGAAAATTGTTCGTGAAACAAAAGAGAGAGGACGAACACGAAACGAAAAAGATTTCGCGACACCCACCGTCTAAGTTGTGTAGAGTTAAGATAAGAAAGTTATGGTAGATCAAAGATTTATAGTACAAGACAAGCATTTGATGACGCGACACTTGATTATGTGGAATATCTCCACCACGCGAGGATCTGCATTCCGGTAAAAAAAAACTTGTCTATTCTTGCATCATGGCGATATGCCACATCATCATATTCTATGCAAAAAGTAGATCAATTTTGCTTTTGACCTCATCTCTATCAGAGTTCAGATAAGAAAGTTATGGTAAATCAAAGATTTATAGTACAAGATAAGCATATGATGATGTGGCATTTGATGATGTGGCATTTAATGATGTGGAATATCTCCACCATGTGAGGATCTACATTTTGGTAAAAAAAGTTGTCTATTCTCGCGTCATGGTGATATCATCAAAATCTTTGATTAGCCATAACTTTCTTATTTGAGCTCGGATGGAGATGAAGTGAAAAGCAAAAATGATCTACTCTTTGCGTAGAATCCATTGGAATATCTCCACCACATGAGGATCTGCATTCTAGTAAAAAAAAATCGTCTATTCTCACGTTGTGGCGATATGCCACATCATCAAAATCTTTGATTAGCCATAACTTTCTTATTTGAACTCGCATGGAGCTGAGGTAAAAAGCAAAAATGATCTACTCTTCACGTAAAATACATTGGAATGATCACATCTTGCTCATGATTCTATAAAAATATCAAAAATGTCTAAAAAGTCTATTGTTATTCTACTCGTCCGCAGTTTAATGGCTGATGTTATTGTAGATGATGTTTTGCAGCTTCTTGCAGGTTGGCCCTCTTTAAAACATGTAAGTTTGTTAAACTATGCTTTGCTCAAAATATATTACTACTAACCATAAGTTTTAAGAGTCGGGTAGTTAGGAGTCTTGCGGGCAGCAAGTATTGTCAAATCACAACTCCAGACCCTGCCCAGCGGGAGTTTTGAAATGTTCAAATATATTACCGGAAAATGCCAATTTTTTTCAGACCAACAAACAACGTTACGTTCGTTCACAGGTGTAAAAAATTTATTGGGCCACATGTACATTGAATAGTTGAATAGTCAAAAAAAGCATCTTGACAAACAGCCCTTTTGGTGCTTGGAACTCCTCTAATGGTACATATTTTATTGTGCCATTCATTTTGTTATTGCAAGAATGCTATTCTTTATGTCTTGTTTTTGCTTAGTGCAGGGTGATCTATGACACCTCAATCACTAGCTTAATCTCTTTAGAACAATTCATGCACTAGCAATGACATTCTTAAACACACGCTGTACATGACTCGTTCATGCTCCCTCACACTAATGACTCACACAGTTCATTCATTTACAACAAGTGAGACAGACATTGTAGATGTCTTCGCACATCGATTCTTTTCCTTTCAGACAGATTGTCAGTAATAGGTTCATAACCTTTACAGATTGTGATTAGCCTTGTGAAGCACGCGGTTATGTCCGCTTCTATTTTGTGCTCACTTGCATTATCGACTTGTATATTTTGTTATACTTAATTTGATTACAGCTCTGTATGTTTCTACGTTCTCATATTCATGTCAATATTGCAATGCTTTTCTATGTTCTGTCTGGTTGTCTGATTGACTTGTCTGACTGTCTGCTCAGCGCTTTCGCAAAATTTATTCTATTCTTGTATTCGCCTACTAAGTCACCAGTAGTGCATGCACTGAGAAGAAGAGAAATTCATATTCTTCCAACAATAATCACACGTTAACCACAATAATTACACTTTATAATAAATAAATTAAACATTTCTACATGGTTTTAGGGCCAAATACATTTCAATTATATGACTAGCCAAAATTTAAAATTACATTAAAAACTAGCTGCATCAAAAGATGGCTGGCAAATGTATGAATAAAAATGATAGATGTAAAAACATGTACACAAGTGTCTATAAACATAGAAAGGCTAGCTATATAGCCAAAACACTAGCTAGACCTATCCTATTCTTCCTCATCATCTCCGCCATGTGGAGCTTGTTCTTCCTGCACGTGCAAGACACATGAATTAGTTTTCTGAACAATCATATGGGAGTGGGAGAGAATAGCAAGTTTAAAGAACATAAAATGGATTTGATGTCGTACTTGAAGAGCAGCATCACAGTTTACATGCACGTCCTGCCTCTCCAATAACTCAAGTATTGCCTACGTATCGTGGGAATACGCATACACGTACTCGTCATGTGTAGTAGAACATCCCATGGCGGATCGCTACCCAAACATTCCAAATTTTGATCATATAAAGAGAGCATTTATTCCAATGGGACTTATGAAAAAATCCCAAGAGCCAAAAAAAAAAACAATCAATAGTCAAATTACACAAATGGGTATAGGGTAGACTTACAAAGTCGGCTCGCCGCCACTGCCCAAGCTTTTGGTCCTCTTTCTCCACGTGGGAAGGCCTGTCTCTCTCAGCTTTCACTGCATCTCAGATCTCCGATTTGCGGTGGCTCATCATAGCTCCCATGCGGCTCCCCATCCCTTTCCATGCAAATTCCATATTTTGAGATGGGATAGGGAACTCACTACATAGCTGGTCAATGACGCGATTCTTGCGGTCATTGTTGACATCGCGTCAGTCATGAGAATGTCTTTGGGAAAGTGGATATACATGAGCATCCTCATATGCGAGATGACCGCCTTACCACGGTTATTCTCAATGATGTGACCATCCCTGTCTGTGTCATATGACGGTGGGATGGCACCTGGTGGCGATGTGGTCATGGGAGTGTCTAAGGGGGTGGCCTCCGGTATGAGAGATGTGGCCTTGGGAGTGTCTGCGGGGGTGGCCTCAAGTGTGGGAGATGCCTCGCCGACGGGAGAATACTAATGTTGTGGGGTGTACGTAGTGTACTGGGGGGGAATAGGGAAGGGGGGGGTACCGAGGGGAAAATAGCCAATGGGGAGCGTCGGATGGGAGAATAGATAGGAGTGGGCTAAAAACCCCAAACGTGACTCCACAGAGTATACCCGAAAGGACAAAACAGTGGCAGTGGGTCCAGAGGGAGGGAAAATGTGAGGGGTGAAAGTGCATGCCGGGCATCTGAGGTATGACAGATGCAAAAGTCTCGATATCGTGTGACATACATGCTGCTTCTTGGGTCAGTGTCTCCTGAAGTAGGGACCCCCCACGACGAGATGTGATACGTAGACATGCCAGGACTCATGAACACATCGGAGATATCAGGGTCATCGCCACATCCTCCACAACAGAAGACACCAAGGCAGCTCCTCCTCCTCTCTCGAGAATGTCGGGAGGAAGCACTAGCAGTAGCGCCATGGGTGGAGGTGCGACCCTCGTCGGAGTGACCCTCACGAGATGGAGATACATGTGACTGATCTACAAGAGGAGTCGACTGAATCCCCTTACTCGATGATGTGTACTCAACTAATCGAGAGGAGCTACAAGCCTCGTGTTGAGACCTTAATCATTGTAAGACCCTCTACTGCTACGAGGAAGGCAACTGCTCGAGGTAGCTAATGAGATCACTCTCACTCATCGAGAAAAGACGGGATGACCCACGACTATGGCCTAACCTCTGACTAGGAGATCCATCATCTGACATAATGGGTGCAACGGAATAAGAGGGATAAATATTGTAGACAACCAAGGGGAGTCTCAAAAATAGTAAAAAAAAAACATCACCATGTCCATCTCTCTCTCTCTCTCTCTCTCTCTCTCTCTCTCTCTCTCTCTCTCTCTCTCTCTCTCTCTCTCTCTCTCTCTCTCTCTCTCTCTCTCTCTCTCTCTCTCTCTCTCTCTCTCTCTCTCTCTCTCTCTCTCTCTCTCTCTCTCTCTCTCTCTCTCTCTCTCTCTCTCTCTCTCTCTCTCTCGTGTCTCGTGGGCTAAAAAAAATAGAGTTTTGTGAAACGGATGCCAAAACTTTTATGTATACTGACCATAGCTGCAACGTCAATACTAACACATATATTATCTGTTCACGACCATTTCAAGTTCAAGGAACAATGATGATCCAAATTGAACTACATTGAGGAATAGACATCAACAAGAGGCTCACTGGCCCCACAAGTGACTCGTATGTAACGAGGGGGTGTCTCTTATATGAATACACAAAAGAGGACTATGGTGTGTAGGCCCATGACAGTCGTTGAATCTTGCGGTTTGTAGCATCAAAGAGAGAAAATGATGCTGCTACTTTGAACTCAACACTTCAAAGTGGTTACATGTGGAACACTTGTTTGAATCCAAATGAACCTCATGCAACCTTTTAGAGTTATTGAGTTTGAAGTAGCAGACACACTTTTCTCACTTCGATGTGGTGAACCATGAGATTAAAGGACGTCAACAGCCTGCACACCATGTCTCTTTGGTGTCGTCATTTTTAGGCAAGACACCTAATCGGCACAAACAACTCGATCGAGGAGCAATTTAGCCCCCTTTGCATCCTCAATGGATTCGTGTCATCATTAATATTGTTTGGGTTATGGTTTGTGGTTAATTGGAGATGGAAAAATGATTTATATGTTGGTATTGCCCTTGTATCTTTGACTCAATACCTATAAAAGCTCAGACTATGGTACATGATCCTAAACCCTAAAACCTAAACACACACGAGGAGAAAAAACAAAAGAACATAGTAGAGTGCTAATCAAAACTCCCGAACCGTACGGTTATATCCTATTCCAAAATGTCACCACATGCTCTCTCCCTATGACGTTTGGGCTTTCTTGTGGAACTTATCATCCAACAAGAAACATTTGAACCACACCTTTAACGGAAGAAAACAAGGGCTACACACCTTCCTAGAATTGGGAGTGTTGGTTACCTTTAACTCTTTCATGATCTCTCTCTCTCTCTCTCTCTCTCTCTCTCTCTCTCTCTCTCTCTCTCTCTCTCTCTCTCTCTCTCTCTCTCTCTCTCTCTCTCTCTCTCTCTCTCTCTCTCTCTCTCTCTCTCGTCCTGTGGGCTAAAAAAAATAGAGTATTGTAAAACGGATTTCAAAACTTTAATGTATACTGACTCATAGCTACAACGTCAATACCAACACATATGTATTGTCAATTCACGACCATTTCAAGTCCAAACAACAATGATGATTCATATTAAACCACATTAAGAAATAGACATCAATAAGAGGCTCACTAGCCCCACAAGTGACTCGTACATAATGAGGGGTTGTCTCTTCTATGAAGACACGAAAGAGGACTATAGAGTTAGAAATCGATTTTGATCTGATTCATTATTATAGGCTTTAAATGTGAAATTGTAATTAGTGTACAGTTTATTTCGTTTACTATATATGGTTGTGATCGGGACGTGACCCGTTAGGATACATTGATCGGGCAATGTTCCCGTAGCCGGCTACTTGGGTTAGCCGAGTAGCCACACATAGGAAAAATTAGCATGTATAGAGTTATTTATAGTATTTGCTATACTTGGGGGCATGTCCCAAGTTTGTCGGTCGAATTTGGCCATATTGGGCCCGACCTTAGTTTGACAAGTGGTAGGCCAGTTTTAGGACACCTGCCTTTTCATGCAGTTTGTGAATACTCTATATGTACAGTGTTTCTTTGTAATCTATCAACTTTTGTTGTGCCATCTATGAGAACTTGCGAGGAGTGGCTATGGTGATTGTGTGATGTGATCTACATACTGCACTAGATTCTATCAGAATTTCAACTTGGTATCAGAGCGTCAGGGTGATGCAAATATGCACGATCCGATGAAGTCTCAGGGACAGCCATGAAGCATTGAAAGAGCAATTACTCCTTCTCAGAAGCTATAGTGTATGAAGGCAGCTAGGGTTTACAGTTGAAAAATGATGGATCTTTCACTGTAGAAGATCATTTTCAAGTTTGTAAAATCTTACAAGTCTATGGCGATCCTGTGTCTGGATACTATATGGCCAAGAATTAGGCCATGTGTCACCCAAAACTGACACTTCTCTGGGATCAAGGATATCTGATATTCGCGACATTTTTTCAGCACCTTTTCTAGATTGGATAAGTGCTCAGAGTTAGGTATGTGCACACAGATCATCCAAGAAAATCTCCAAAAAGTTTTGCAAATACTCTTTGAATGCCGCTTGCATAACTCTTTGAAAGGTACTTGGGGCAGTGCAAAGTCCAAACGACATCACCTTATAGGCATAGGTTCCCCATTCTGTGGCGAATGTTGTCTTATGCTGATCTTGTGGCGCTATTTTCACCTGATTGTAGCCGCTGAAACCATCCAAAAAAATTTAGGCTTCCTGCTACTTTGTCTAGAACACTTTCCATAAATGGTAGGGTAAAATGATCCTTCTTGGTGACTGCATTTAACGCTTTCAGATTCACACAGATTCGCATTTTGCCGTTCTTCTTGGGTACTATGACCATCGGCGACACCCATTCAGTGTGCTTGATCTCATAGAACAAAGTCAAGACGGGAAAACGAGAAAGGGTCCGAGACTATATTGAACGGGTCAAATATCTACGATCATGCGGTGATCATGTGGTTCCTAGCCGGATTACCACGAAGCATCAGAAGAGAACTGAAACGACGAGAGCAGTACCTACTCTACAAGAAGCTATGGAAGATGCCATCATGGAAGAGGATGAGGGATCTGACGATGAATATCCTTCCACCCACACTCCTACTCCCTCGATCGTATCATCGTCATAAAACGCATCCGCTCTATCCACAGAACTGTTGTTGGAGCAAATGACTAAATTACACAAACACCAGATGGAGCCACTTACGATGTAGTTTGACCAGAAACTGAAGGCCTTACAAGGAACGGTAACAGTAACTACCATCAATCGGAACCAGACCAGCTGCAGTATCCTCGACGAGAAAATGTATGGTGTTCAGTATGCATGCAAAACCATACAACGAACGAGTGTCCAGTCCTAAAGCAAAATCTGAGACTGACACATGTGAAAGATTCAACTAGTTTCATCACATTTTGCAATATTTCCATATTTGGCATATTGAGGCCAAAACTTGTTTTAGACTTAGAGGTTGACTTTTCAAAGTTCATTAGTCTAAATTTCATTTGAATAAACACTTTTTTAAAGTGTGGGAAAGATAGAATGCGAGTTTGAGTAGGTTCAATTTGAATAAGTTGGGTACATTGAATCTAGACCCAAGATTGGTAGGGTTAGCATTTTGGTGGAAATGCCAAGTGGCCAAATAGGGTTTGGACCTGTTATAAAAGGATGTAACTCGTGGAGAGAGTCATCTTCTCTCTTCTCTATCTCATTTCATGCTTATACATGATTCTCTTGGGTTCTACTATCCATTGGTGCACTATCTTGGTGATTGCTTGCAATTCTATGTGTAGAATGATCTATATTTGTTATTTTTGGATCCACACGTGTGAAATACAATAGCTTGCTGGTTTTGTACGGAAAGCAACAGTACATAATCATTTCATTCAATTTTGATCAAGTTCTATTAGTGTTTGCATCTCAAATTGTGTGTAGATGCTGATTTTTCTACATTGGTGAAATTGGTAGTGTATTTCTCTTTCTAACCAAAAATCATTCAAGTAGATTGGATCTTAAGGATCTAAAATCTTTCACATGGTGTCAGAGCTTGTGTTTCAGGTTATGAAGGAGGAAATCAGATCTATCAATGATTTGGTGAAGATATCAAGTCTAGAGCATGCTAGAGAGGATTCTATACCAAAATCAGATTTTTTGCTTTTGTAGATTGGATCTTTTGTAGATCAAAACACTAAATAGGTCAATATACTTGTTCAATTCCATTTTTTGAATTCACATGCTGGATTTGGCCTATTTTTGGATCATTGGTTCAGCCTAAGTGGTGGCTTATAGATTGCATATCAAATTTTCAGCATTTGCATGTAGATTTGGAATAGTCAATTTTTTTGATTTTGTCAAAACCCTAATTTTGATTGGATCTCTAGATAGTGAGGTTGCTGGACTTCATTTGAGTGTGTTTCAATCTTAGGAAGTGGCAAAAGTCATTAGATTGAGGATAGATCATAGGTTGATCAAGATTCCATGGTTGTATGTGTTGATTTGCTTGGATAAGTGCTAGAAGAGAATTTGTGAGATAGTTTCAAATCTTGGTGATTTCTTTTGAAAGCATTTGTTTTTGTTCAAAGGAGTGCTTTGTGCATTGAAACAGGTTGAAAGAGAAGATCAGGTCATTGCTACATGGCAACCTCAATTGGAGTCATGTTGGAAGCCAATGATAGGCTTACCTCAAGTAACTTTTCATTATGGAAAGTGAGGATGGAGTCACTTCTTGAGATGAATGATGTTTTGGATATTGTTGTAGGTTTGGAAGAGAGACCAACAACACAACAAGATCAATTGAGGTATGACAAGAGGGCCAAGAAGGCTCTACACATGATAAAGATGAATGTTACCAATGGACTTCTCAAGGAAGTTGGTAAGTGCACATCATCTTTGGAAGCTTGGAATTCATTGAAGAAGCTTTATGAATCCAAGTCTACTTCTAGAGTGTTGACTCTAAGAAGGCAAATCTTTTCTTGTTTGCAAAAGAATGAAGAAAGTCCAAGTACTTTTGTTTTGAGAATGAAAGCATTGAATGATGAGTTAGCTTGCATAGATAAAAGCATTAAGGAAGGAGAGCTTATTCAAGTGATTCTTAATGGCTTGTTGGATGCTCATGCTAACATTGTTCAAATTATTGCTATTCAAAAGACTTTGCCAAGTTTGATGGATCTTCAAGAGATCTTGATCAATGAGGAATATAGGCTTCAAGCAAGAGGTGGATCTACATCGACACTTCAAGAGGATGCTATGTTCACAAAGGGCAAATTCAAGGGCAAAACCAAAAGCAAGTGGTCTAAAGGGCAAGATCAAGTGGATGCTTCTTCAAGTGGCAAAAATAAGGATAGATCAAAGCTCAAGTGCTTCTATTGTGGCATCAAAGGACACTTTGCAATTGAGTGCTACAAGAAGAAGAGAGATCAAGGAGACAAGCAAGGTAATCTTACTCTTGATGAGGATGGTTTGGATGTGCAAGATGCAAATGATGATGCTTTTGTGATGTCTTCATGTATGCTTGCTAATGATGGATATCTAGATCCTTGGTGGATTGATAGTGGAGCAAGTTCACACATGACCTTTCACAAAGAGTATTTCACTTCTTTGTTGGCATCTGGAGATGACAAGAGGGTGATCTACACGGCCAATGATGGTGAGTGTGCAATCAAAGGGATTGGCACGATTCCTATTTCTCTCTCTACAAATAGAAATGTTCATTTGGAGGATGTCTTGTTTATTCCATCTATTACCAAGAATTTGCTTAGTGTGAGTCAAATGCTAAATAAGGGCCTCAAGGTGGAGTTTGATGGAGATGCTTGTTTGATCAAAAGGAAGGATGTCTTGATTGGAAAAGGTAAAATACAAGGGAAGTTGTTCAAACTTGATGCTTGTGTTATTGCTAACCAAGTTGGATGTGTTGCAAGGGAGCAAATTTCTATTCAAGAGGTTTGGCACAAAAGGATGGGACACCTCAACTTCAAGTCATTGGAGGTAATGGCAAGGAAGAAGGTTGTGATTGGTCTTCCAAGTTCCTTAAGTAATGACAAGCATGTTTGTGAGTCTTGTGCTTTGCCTAAGTCACATAGACTACCTTATACTAGATCTATTTCTAGATCTACAAAGCCTTTTCAACTTGTACATTCGGATATTCATGGATTTACTACAATTAGCAATAGTGGAGCTAAGATGTATGTAACATTCATTGATGATTTTAGTAGATTTTGTTGGATCTATCTACTAAAGAGCAAGGATGAAGTGTATGATGTCTTTGTCAAGTTCAAGAATGCAAGGGAGAACCAATTCTCCACAAAGATCAAGTGCTTGAGAGGTGACAATGGTGGTGAGTACATATCTAACAAGTTCAAGGCCTTTTGTGATGAGCATGGGATCAAGAGGGAGTATACAACATCAAGGACTCCACAACAAAATGGAGTGGCTGAAAGGAAGAATAGGACTTTATGTGAAAGTGCTAAATCTATGAGGTTAAGTGCTAATCTTGACAAACCATTTTGGAATCAAGCTTTGTTGTGTGCCGATTTCTTGTGCAATAGGTGGCCGAGTGCTATTTTGGATGGAAGGACACCTTTTGAGATGCTATTCAAGAGGAGGCCGAGTGTCAACTTTCTAAGAACCTTTGGATGCACATGCTATGTCAACATTACTCTTGATGATAGGACCAAGGAGGATCCATCTTCAAGAAGAGGTATTTTTGTTGGATATAGTGAGGTGAGTAAAGCCTACAAGGTTTACATTCCTTCTATTAACAAAGTGATTGTTGGTAGAGATGTCATTTTTTATGAGGAGAACATTCCAAAGGTGTCTTCAAGCATGATTGATGGTAAAGTAGATGGATCTAACATTCTTGATGTTGATGAGAAGGATCCTACTTTGGATGGTGGTGATGATGGACCTTCATCAAGTCAAAAGCCAAGGAGAACATCAAGAGAAAGACAAGTACCTTCAAGGCTCACATATGATCAAAAGGGTAAGCAAGTAGTTTTTGGAAATTATGTTGCTTTCCTAACCTCTTTGGATGATCCTACAAGTGTAGATCAAGCAAGGAAAGAAGAGGAGTGGATCCAAGCAATGGATCTTGAGTATCGATCTCTTATGAAGAATAGAACATCTTTTGGAAGATCTTGTGTACATGGAGCTATGCAAGTGGATGGATGTTATCTTGCTGTAAAATCAAGTAATGGATCTGGAAAACAAATTTTGTTCAATGACTTTGATGGTCAAGTTGAAGATCAAGAGGCTGATCTCAAAGCGCTTCAACTAGTCAAAAGGGAAGTTGGCAATTTGGAGCTAGTCAAGAGCATCAAAGGAGAGGTAATTGGCAAAGGTGTTATGGATATGTTTTTGCAGCATATTGAAGACTCAAGTAAGGTCAAAGGAGCAGCAAGGAAGTGTTGTTCAAGTTTACTTTACTTGTTCTATCTCATGTTTGAGCAATTTCATGTGGATGTGTGCAAATTGTCAAGATATGGTAAAACTAGCTACATTGGTGAGCATTGTTTTGATGTTGGATTTGTACTAGCATTCTTGGCTGATTTTGCTGATGGAAATGAAGCTATTGGAGGTTCATTATGTCACTCATCCATGGCTAAGTTCTCAAGTGTTGAGCTACTTGGTGCCAATACTTGGAGATTGTCAATTTTTGGTGAATTCATGGTCATTTTCTTGTGTCAAGTAGATCTTGAAGATGGACTAGTGCAAACTACTTGGTTTATGGAGTCATGTGGTGCTGGATTTGCATCATTTATGTACTCACCTACTCATGGATTTCCAAGGTTTGATGGTTTCTTGTGATTCATGGAGTATCATGGTGGATACAAGGCAACAAAGGACAAAGGAGGAGGGTAGTGTTTGCATCTCAAATTGTGTGTAGATGCTGATTTTTCTACATTGGTGAAATTGGTAACCGGTTCCCTGAAAAACACAATAGCAATTTGCATATTAATAAAAAGTAACAGAGTACATTGGAAAATTCACTCGGCAGTGCCGGCTAATATATTCGGGCCAATTCTAAGGCCGTAACTATTCTATGGGCCATTTCTAAGACCTCAAAATTTGCTCTAGCCACATTTTGGACGGGCTGGGACCCCTATCTATAGGCAACTGTGTGCCAATTTTACCATTAATAGCCGAGTTTTACATGCCGATTTTTGTACAAAACTATGAAAATTGCTCTAAAAATAGCCCAATTTTTTGTGCAAAAATAACTCCTTCAGCCTTTCACCTCTCTTTAAAATATTATTTTAGTAATTTGCATGATTCGAGTCAAAATTAGCATCTACTTCCCAATTCGAAAGCCTAAAAATGTTTCATCATAATATATTTGGAGATTTTAAGAAATCTCTTTGCACGTGTCCTATTATGTATTTAGGAGGAAGGAGTAACTTGTAAATTTGGTATTGTTATTTGCATTTGGTTGCACATCACTAACTCACTAATGATCACATATATTTTATCACACGATGACTCTTTGATCCAGTCTGTGGCTTACAAAATTATGGTTAGATCTATGAAACTGAATGATTAGCTATCGTCGCTTCTTTCCCAATGTGAACATTGAGAGGGTGCACTTAAATAAACAAAGCACGTAAGCGTGCCATTAGGATGTGGCTGCTATTTATAGATTTTAGGGCAATGTTGCTTACACTCCCAAGAAGATTCAGCCAAACCCTATAAAATGCTAGACTATATTACAAATTTTAGGGTTTAGGGTTTATCTCGACAAAAAGGATGTTAGCATGCTATAGGATGTGGCTGCTATTTATAGATTTTAGGGCAATGTTGCTTACACTACCAAGAAGATTCAGCCAAACCCTATAAAATGCTAGACAATATTACAAATTTTAGGGTTTAGGGTTTATCTCGACTATTGTCTTCATTCTATTTGTGGTAGGAAGAGAGTTTGTGGCATTTGAATCTAATGTGTCATAAAATTTGCATGTGTGAACCTTCATTATGGGGCACACTATGTGCCCCACAATTATGTGGATTATTGGTACAAACCATAGATGCACCGAATCGCGATTCGCTGGGTACACAATTCGCGAATCGCGATTCTGCGAATTGCGATTCTGCGAATTGCGATTCTGCGAATTGCGATTCTGAACCCAGAAAAAATGTTTTTTTTTTTTTTTGGAAAAATAGCTTATGGTTGAAACTTTTTTAGGGGATCAATAGTCAAATCAGTGTTTTGCCTCTTAGAAGTGTAGTAGATGAGACACAAACAGATCTTATTTTCAGTAGCTATCTGGTTGTCATTTGCTCTGGTTTTCAAAATGTTAATACTACAGTTTGGGCTACCAACTATATGGATGATGATCACTTTTGCAATCGTTTCACTGGAGATGTGAGTGCGATGCGCATACAATTGGGGGCATAAATATTGGGCCCTTCTCGGCGCGCATTTGGACCCCATTTTTATCTTAAGGGGGGGTGGTAGCATTTTTATCTACAGTGTCTATATAGCAGGAAGTTCTAGGGGGTCGGGGGGCGGTAGCCCCCCAAGAAATAGGGGGCCCGGGGGCGGTAGCCCCCCGGTGGGGATTTGGGGGGTTGGGGTAGCCCCCCAACGATAAGGCCTCTTCATGATTTGGCCTTCCAACTCCCCGAGTAAAAACACACTTTTTGGTGTTTTGCACTCAAAACAGTCGGCAAACTACACAGTCATAATGCTCTCAATCAAAGCTTTCATCTGATACCCATATTGCCTAAAAAAAATTCAAAAAAAAAAACGATTCTGCGCGATTATGAGAAAATCTAGAAATGCGTTTCAAAATCGCGATTCTGATTCTTTGGATTTAACCAACACTTGTCTTCTATATGACCTATTCTTTTGCGTCTGTTACAAATCTTTCTATCACCATAATTTTTCTATTGTTTTTCTGATTGTTGATCATTTGTCTTGGATTCGTTTCCATTCTTTTTAGACGACTCCCTCTTAAACTTAGACTTTTTCGAAAATTTATTCTTCTGAATAAATAGAGCATTTTCCAAATTACCATTATCGTCATAGCGTTCACGAGTTTCTACTTCCTCTTTGACTCCATCTATTGCCTTTTGAAGTGTCATCGTCAAATCTTTCACCAGTAAAGTTTGAGTTGTGTGGAATGACCTGGGTAGGGCTCGAAGAAAATAGCTAAGCTGTTTTTCCTTTGAGATTGTTTTTTCCATGCCAGAATTTTGTAAAGAAATAAACAAATTTTTTATCTTTAGTACAAAAGTGGTAAGGTCTTTGTCATCCCATTGTAGGTAAGTCAATTGGTCTTCCAAGAACATGATTTGATTACGAGATCGAGTCTCATTCTTGGTTTGTAATTCTTCTCACAATTATTTTGCGTTCGAAATTGATATAAGATCTAGCATTATGTTGTCATTCACTGAAGATGCAATAATTGCTATAGCTTTGTCATTTTTCAAACTCCATTCTCGAAGTTCTTTGCCAGAAGTAATTGGCTTTTCTTCTATTGGTTCTACCCATTGCCAAAGACCTTCGCCCTTCAGTATGAGTGAAGTCTTTAATTTTCAGATTAAATAATTTGAACCTTTTGTATCCAAGATCATATTGATCTTAGATTGAATGTTGCTGATCGAAGACATCTTCTAATGTTTTGAATAAGCTCCAGATACGGCTGCTGATGGATGTGTGAGAGATGCTGAGAGATGTGTGCTCTTATACCACTGTATCAGCTCTGATGTGCTCTGATACCACTCTCTCTTGCAACTTCAGTAACCTCACAATCTAGAGATCCAATCAAAATTAGGACTTTGACAAAATCACAAAAAATTGATTATTTCAAAATCTATATGCAATTGCCTAAAACTTGATATGCAATCTTGTAGCCACCACTTAGACTTTTCCAATGTTCTAAAAATCGACCATTTTCAATAAGTGATGTGTGAAATCGAAATTGATCAAGATTATAACTCTATTTAGGGTTTTGATCTACAAAAGATCCAATCTACATATGCAAGAAACTCGATTTTGGTGTGGAATCCAATCTAGCATGCTCCAGCATTGATATCTTCTCCAAATCATTGATAGATTGTGAATGCTTCCTTCATAACTTGAAACACAAGCTCTGATACCATGTGAAGAATTTCATATCATTAAGATCCAAAATATCCCTTTGATCTTTGGTTAAAAAAACAAACAAATCACCAAGCTTGCCAATGTAGAAAAACCAACTTCTACACTATAAATGAGATGCAAACTCTATTAGATCTTGATCAAATATCAATCAAAGCATAAAATAATGTTGTTGTCCATACAAAAACAATAAGCTATTGTATTTCACACGTGTGGATATGAAAGTAGTATTCAATGAACATTCTACACATAGAATTATATCATAGCAATAGTGCACCAATGGATAATAGAACCCAAGAAAACCATGTAGAATTATATCACAGCAATAGTGCACCAATGGATAGTAGAACCCAAGAGAACCATGTATAAGCATGAATGAGATAAGAGAGAGAGAATGTCTTCTCTTCCCACGAGTTACATCCTTTTATAATAGGTCCAAACCTAAATTCAAATTTTGGTTTCCCTCCATAATGAAAACCCTATTATTTATGTGACTAGATTCAATGTATATACTACTCAAATTGAATCTTTCCAAAACTCGTGTTCTATAGTTTCCCACACTTTCCAAAAGTGTTTATTCAAATGCTTTTAGACTAATATAACTTTGAAAACTCAAACTCTAAGTCTAATATGGAAATTGGACTCAATTGCCAAATATACTATCGAAGTTTCATCAGTACCTTGTTCTATGGTAGGGAACCATTGCTTTTTTGGCTACAATCACTTCATGTTGGTTTTACCATGTCCAAGAAAGGTTTTTTCATAGTTCTTGTGCACATATCAGTTCTTTCAAGGTCGCATATGGTGTAGACATGTTATGCTCAAATTATCGCTTGAAATTAATTTTTTGAAAAAGTGTAAAATCTCGATGTTTGCAAGCTAACCCATGGATTAGGCTCTTCATGTAGTAGAAAAAGGTAGTGTTACACACCTTTGACATTTTTTAATCAAGTTGTGCTCAGGAATAGTCATATTTGCACCTAAACTGAGTAGAACATCAAAGAAAAGGCTAGTTTTGAGCAATTTTGATGCTTTTTGAGAAGATTCTTGATGTTGCATACTAGTTAAGAGTAATAAATTTTTGTAAATCTATTGCATCAAGTCAAAATTGTGTTGGCTGGACAATAGAGTGGTTGCATGAAGTGATAAA
This sequence comes from Diphasiastrum complanatum, assembly GCA_029204225.1. NCBI lineage: Eukaryota > Viridiplantae > Streptophyta > Lycopodiopsida > Lycopodiales > Lycopodiaceae > Diphasiastrum > Diphasiastrum complanatum. The sequence continues at coordinate 46,570,424 of CM055105.1, forward strand.
GTGTCAAAACAGTGAATAGACTAGTATTTTTTTGGTCAAAAGTTCATGTTGTTTGATTATTACTACATGCCATTGGAGGTATGAACTTGTTTTGAACTTGAACTCAATTGTACAATGTTTTTGAGGTGCTTGATGAGTGATCTATTGTGTTTCTAGGGGGTTAGAAGCTTTTCATGCATGTGTATACTGAGTATGAGAAAAGAGTTTTTCATATTGTGTAAATTTTGGTAATTTTAGATCTGATATGACAAGTTAAATCTTTTAATTTGTAATGCATTTGGGAAGTATTTATATGAATCAAACTATCAATTAATGGTAAAAAAATTGATTCATTCAAATGCAATTCGATTTCTATCTGTATAGTCTATTAACATAGTTAGTGGAAGTCGATTCTACGCAATATTGTGTAAGACAAATGCTCAATTTTTGTATATCTGAATTTACATGCATACTTGACATTGTTTTTGAGTTCAAAAACTAAGATTATGTCTGCAACATGTATGATCTGAAGAAACAAAACGTTTCTATTTACAAAGCTTTGCTAGCTTTGGGCCCTCTGCCTGACGAAGATGTTCGCGAACATGAAAGTCAAGAGACACGAAGCACGAAAGTTTCGCGAACACCTGACGAAAAGACACAAACATGAAAGATTTGTGAACGAGAATCTTTTGTGGTCCAACACGAGAAAGTCAGACGATGGAAACGAAACCAACGACGCGACATGAAAAACGTCGCGAAACCTTTCTGCCCTCACGCTCCAAAGAGTACCAGCAAAGATCATGCAAGTACCCAAAATTACAGATATATGATCTGATGGCATGACGTCAACAGATACACTCTAGGTCGTGGCTAATCCACCACTCTTGTAATTTCCTGATTAGTTGTAGATGCTTAATCACTCTAATGTTAAAGTTACATAGAACGACTATATACTTGCTGGATGATACTTGACACAGACAGATGAAGTAGTCCGATGCTAGTAAGCAATCAAGATGAAATACAGACAAGAAGTCCGTCTGCGTGCGAGACGTGTTCTGTGATCAGGATCCATAGTGATCCACAAGTTCGCTAGTAAGCGAGACATCCACCTGTGAGAGAACTGTATTTCTCTCATGCCAACGCACTACGTGGATCTGTATGTAGTGCTTGAAGAATCAAAGAAAAATCAATAGATGATCTCTTAGCCATTGTGCACATGTCAATTTTATGATGTATGATCTTGAATGCATATGTGTTTGTTGTCATTCGTGTGTCTAATTCTCCCATTTATTTCAATTCTGCACATTGGTTGAATTTCGTGACTGCTGGATTAATTTATAAGCGTAGATCAACAATGCCTGACTACATTCTGGAGGATTGTAGGAGTGATTCAGTTGGCAGTGTCCAACGACCACATCTGAACTTCATCCGAATCGCATTGAGTCGTGGTTGCTTCGCTTTCGCGACAATCTCGCGACTGTTTCGCGTCCGCGAAAGATTTTTTGCATTCTCCTCAGTGGTATCGGAGCCTACCTACCTATCTTGTCAGAATCTGACATAGCCAAGCAGCTATTAGATTCAGGAGGCCAAGCATTCAGACGAACAACCATCAACAAGGAAAACAGACTTCAGAAGCAATGGCTTCAATCAGCAGCATGCAGAGCAAGATCTGCACAATTCTTGATTCTTCAGGATCTAACTTTCTAGCCTGAAAAGTTAAGACATCACTCATACTCAAGGACGAAGGTTTATTCCTCTGGGTGGATGGCACAGAAGAGATGCCTACAACATCAGACAAGGAGCTACGCGAATGGAGGGAGAAAATCGACCAGGTAGTAGCCTTGCTATCATCTTCCATTGAAGATAGTCTCACACTTGACCTGGCTATGCTCTCCAAAGCTAAGGAGATGTGGGATGCATTGCTCACCAGATTTTAGACGAAATCAAGAAGTCAAATCATGATACTAGAAGATCAGCTGACGAATCTATAGTGGGATGAAAAAGACCTCACTTCTTTCATGAGAAAGATGAAGGATCTGTTTCTATCACTAAACAGCTCTGGAGCAAAGAATGCAGTGTCAGCTGAGAAGCAGCTCACATACCTGTTGAGAGCCTTACCCAGATTATTCCAGACAACGAGGACCCTGCTCGCGAAAGATCCTACCATGAACCTCGAAAAGGTGATTTTCGAGATTCGAGAGGAAGTCGAGGTCAAAGAACATCTTGATCACAAAGATGGTTCTGACCAGGCCCTCTACGACAACAAAGAAAAATCCAAGAAACAATTCAAGCCTAAGAGGGAGTCGAATCAAAGGCATGATCGTAATCAGCAAGCAGAGGAATCAAGCAAAAGCAACTGGAAGAGCAAAGGGAGGTCGAAGCAACAAGGTGCAGACAAGAAGACTTGCATGAGATGTAGAAGAGATGGGCATACGGTTGATACATGCTGGCTTAATCCCAAGATTGAGGGTATTCAATGCCACAAGAAGGGTCATGTAGCCGTGGATTGCCGCCAAACTCGAGGAACAAATAAGTGCAGAACAGACAGGAGAACAACAACACTTCATCCTATGTCTAGGAGCCCGAAAGCTCAAAGATGGGCGAAGAAAGAATGAACAAAAACTGTTCGACCGCCTACATCTGTGAAGACGTGTGTGCAACATCAATATCTGACACACATGATGTGATCCTAGATTCAGGAGCCACCTCACACTTCGTGACATCAAGACGAATAATGTCTGATTTCAGAAGTGTGGATCCTTCAAGAATCATAGTCCTTGGAGATGGATCTAGATATCAAGTGAACGGTATTGGTTCACTATGGCTCAACACCAACGGCAAAGACAGAGGGCTCGAAGACGTTCTGTTCGTGCCTACTCTGCAACAAGACTTGCTCTCTGTAGCAAGAATAGTAGATGCAAGGATGCGTGTGACGTTTTCTGATGAAGCATGCAACGTGATTGATGCCAATACTAGTACTCTCATCGCTCAAGGCAGAAGGAAGGGAAACCTATATCATCTGAAGGTACGCCTACCTGTAGATCAGGTGCATCAGACTCATGATGACTCGCCAGACACTCTGTGGCACAGAAGACTTTGCCACATGAACTCAATGGCACTTTATCAAGCAAGCCATCATGGAGCAATAACAGGGGTCAACATCTTGAATGCATTTGGACATCTGCGGACCATTCAACGTGATCTCAGTAGGAAGTTCAAAGAATTATATAACATTCATCGATGATTATAGCAAATTTGCCAGAGTATTTTATCTAGAATAAATATGAAGCACTTGATAAATTCACAGAATATGTGAATTGGACTGAGAGATATACAGGGAGCAAAGTGAAGTAGAGCAGAATAGATCGAGGTGGCGAATACATCTCGAATTGCTTCACTGACTTCTGCAATGATTGTGGCATCATTCACAAAAGCACTGCAGCATACACACCGCAACACAACAGTGTTGCTGAACGAAAGAATAGGATGGCCTACTCGAAGTCTCCAAGGGTACTGTGGGCTGAAGCAGTAGCTATAGCTGCATACATCCAGAACAGGACAGTGTCCCTCACACGACACCACACGAGCTATGGTGGGGTAGAAAGCCCAACCTGTCTCACGTCGGAATCTTTGACTGTGCAGCTTATGCACATATTCCTGATAAGCTTCGAAAGAAGCTTGATGAAAAAGCCGAGCAAGGATTTATGGTAGGTTATGACAACAACTCGTCATACTACAAAGTCTAACTGCCAGACCTGAACACTGTAAAAACAGTGAGAGATGTCAGATTTGATGAGAGCAGGACAATGGGCAATGACGATCCTGTCAGCTACAAAGTTCTGGAAAGATAGTACTATGACCTACCGCAAGTGACAGAGGGAGCAGAGGACGAATATGAAAACGAAAATTTTCGAATCGTTTCTCATTCGAGTGATGAATCAGAAGAAGAAAAATTCGAGAGGCAGCCTACTGCTATAGTTCTTGTAAACCAAGATGGTTCCGGACCGAGCAGAGCAGACAAAGGCAAAGACATTGCTGTCCCAGGAGGATCTCCTAGAAGGTCGACCCACGAAGAACGCCAGTAAGATATGTGCCAGATAGCTCAGCTTCCACATCAAAAGAGTTTTGCGGATTCAGTGGCGAACCACAGACTTTCGAGAAAGCAATTGAAAGTCCAGAAAATGACAGATGGATCCAAGCCATGAGCAAATAAATGAAGTCCATGAGGAAGAATCAGGTATGGACGTTGGAGCGATTACCACATAAGCGCAAGATTGTGAAATGCAAATGGGTTTTCAAACTCAAATACAGACTAGATGGGAACATCACGAAATACAAGGCAAGACTGGTAGCGAAGGGATTTTCTCAAAGATATGGTATTGACTACTCTGAAACCTTCTCTCCTGTCATCAAACATTCGTCCCTACATCTGTTATTTGCATATGCAGCAGCTTATGACCTCAGGATCCACATTGTAGATGAGAAGACAGCCTTCTTGCATGGCGAACTAGACGAAAAGATCTATATGGATCAACCCCCAAGATATGTCTCAAATTCACTTCCTGACTGTGCATGCAGAGTGCATAGAAGTATCTATGGTCTGAAATAATCAGCTCGACAATGGTACAAGAAGAAAGATCAAGCCCTGAAATCATTAGGATTCAAGCCTCTGTTGGCTGATTCCAATGTATATGTCAAAGCTACATATGGGCAGATCATCATTGTGGCTGTATATGTGGACGACACTACGGTATTTTGCAAGAGTGAGCAGCTAATTGCTGAAATGAAGACTGACATCTCGAAACATTTTGAGATCGTGGATCTGGGAGAAGCCAGGTGTTATCTAGGCTTACAAATTGAAAGGGACTATGAGGGAGGTAACCTATACCTTCACCAGTCCAAATACACCCAGAAGATCCTAGAGGACTTTGGGATGCTGAACTGCAAAGGAGCAAATACTCCAATGCTTGCAGGGACGGTGCTGACAAATGATGATTGTCCAAAGACTGAGGAAGAGAGAGAACAGATGCAGCTCACACCTTACAGGAAGTTGATAGGATCACTGATGTACCTTGCAGACAACACACGTCTTGATATTGCTTATGTAGTATTCAGGATGAGCTAATTCTGTACGAATCCAGGCTCGACACATTGGAAGATCGCAAAACGTATTTTGCAATATCTTCAATTACCGAGGGATTACGGGTTGTGTTATTGTCGTGATGTAGATTTTAGGATACTTTCCTACAGCGATGCTAGCTGGGCATCCCTCAAGGACGATTGTAAAAGCGTCTCAGGAGGATGCACCATCACATCAGGAACAGCAGTTCTCTGGGTCAGCAAGAAGAAGACCGTTGTAGCCCAGTCATCCTGCGAAGCAAAGTACATTGCAGCAGCAAAGATGGCCAAAGAGATAATCTGACTAAGGTAGTTCCTGGATGAATTGGGTCAAACAAGGAACGAGCCTCTGGTCTTGCAGATGGACAACACCTCTGCAATACACCTGACGAAAGATCCCGTGTTCCATTCCCGAATGAAGCACATTGCGATCAAGTATCACTTGATCAAGGATCTAATTGAAAAGAAGATGCTGCAGACCACCTTCATCGGAACAAAAGACATGGTTGTTGACATCTTCACCAACGCCCTGGACAAAGGACTTTTTGAGAGACAGAGGAGCAGTCTCGGGATCGTAAAGCTATCATGCTTTGAGAGGAAGTTGAAGAAACAAAACGTTTCTATTTACAAAGCTTTGCTAGCTTTGGGCCCTCTGTCTGACGAAGATGTTCGTGAACATGAAAGTCAAGAGACACGAAGCACGAAAGTTTCTCGAACACCTGACGAAAAGACACAAACACGAAAGATTCACGAACGAGAATCTTTTCCGGTCCAACACGAGAAAGTCAGACGATGGAAACGAAACCAACGACGCGACATGAAAAACATCACGAAACTTTTTTTGCCCTCACGCTCCAAAGAGTACCAGCAAAGATCATGCAACAGAAGTACAGATATCTGATTTAATGGCATGATGTCAGCAGATACACTCTAGGTCGTGGCTAATTTGCCACTCTTGTAATTTCTTGATTAGTTGTAGATGCTTAATCACTCTAATCTTAAAGTTACATAGAACGACTATATACTTGTTGGATGATACTTGACACAGACAGATGAAGTAGTATGATGTTAGTAAGCAATCAAGACGAAATACAGACAAGAAGTCCACCTGCGTGCAAGACGTGTTCTGTGATCAGGATCCATAGTGATCCACAAGTCCGCTAGTAAGCAAGACATCCACTCGTGAGAGAACTGTATTTCTCTCACGCCAACGCACTGCGTGGATCTGTATGCAGTGCTTGAAGAATCAAAGAAAAATCAATACATGATTTTGTAGCCATTGTGCACATGTCAATTGTATGATGTATGATCTTGAATGCAGATGTGTTTGTTGTTATTCGTGTGTCTGCTGATTCTCCCATTTATTTCAATTCCGCACATTGGTTGAATTTCGTGAATGCTGCATTAATTTATAAATGTAGATCAGCAGTGCCTGACTACATTCTGGAGGACTGTAGGAGTGATTCAGCTGGCAGTGTTCATCGACCACATCTGAACTTCATCCGAATCGCATTGAGTCGTGGTTGCTTCGCTTTCGCGACAGTCTCGCGACAGTTTCGCGTCCACGAAAGATTTTTCGCATTCTCATCATGATCTCATTATTTTGATAAACCATATGGAGAGTAATAATTGATTACTTTGAAAATTGTTTGAATTAGGTGGTTATAATTTTATTGATTTTTTGAGCTTCGTTCTATTTTAAGTCACAAAAGGTAATCACTAAATGGATATGTTAATAATATCTATTAGTTGAAATTGTATTTTTGAAATAAATATTCGATATGATTGGAAATAGTCCGAATTACTCCAATGTGGTGGAACCACTTGTATCTATTTTATCAATAAATTAAGTAGGGTACTTAATCGGTGAGTAATGGAAATGATCTAAAGGAGAAGGCTAGGCCTTACATGGAACTTTAGGAAAGTAATTCTCTCCTCATTGTGATCTTCTGATGGAATCATGTCTAGAGAGGCAAGAGTGTGAAGTAGAGAAGAGCCAAGTGAGAATGAGACCTTGGACAAGTAATTTTCAAATGTTAGAAAGGGTTCGCTTTATCCCTACAAAAACTTGGGAGTTTTTGAGGAAACATAATTTCTATGGGAGGAAGGAAAACTAAGCATCACAATAGTAAATTGCCTTTGGAATTGTGTTATGCAATAGGATTATTATGTAATCCATGAAACATTTGCATATTACATGCAGTTGAATCATTCCATACAAAAATAATTAAGGGAACATGATTTTGTAAAAATGTTTTTTTATGAAAATTCTTTGATGTCATGAGTTAACTATAGACCTTGAGGAAAATACCTATTGTAGGAAGTGGACATATAAAACCTAGATCACATTGGAAACCTATTAGTATAAAAAGATTTATCCCCAAAGTTGGCCACTCTCAGTTCACGGGGATGAAAATTACTAACTAGTGAAGGTTAATAATGTGATGAAAAAACCTTGAATTTGGTTAAGTCGTTCCTTTTGCTATTTCAATAGTGGACTTTGGTATTCATTAGTGATGGCTATAGAGTGTCAGAATAATTGTTTTTTCTTGGAAGTGCCTATTTTGAGTAGAAGATAACCAAATGAGTCTCTTTGAGTCTTAAATAGATCTAGAAGCAAGAATTTTTTTTGGAGGGAAAGTTGGTGGTATGTGTGAAAGATTTCAACTAGTTTTACTATTTTGGTCATATTCTAGCTTGTCTACTCTTAAATATCCTATATGATTATAGAAACACGTCTATTATAAAAAAATTGATTTTGGAGATCTGTAGAGAAACGTGCATTCAAAGTTATCCTTTTAAGTGTTGATAAAAATCACCAAAAATGGAAATATCATATATGAGTGTATAATACCATGATTTTAACGAAAAAAAAATTATTTGTCTATTTTAGAAAATATTATATGGCCATAAAAACATGTCTCTAAAATTATTTTCAATCTGGAGTTATGTAGAGATAGATATGTGCATCTAAAGTTACCCGTGTCAAGTGTTGAAAAGCATTCAGAATTATTGAAATGCGTTAGAAAGTTTCAGCTCTTTTGGAGGTGCATTTTACAACCCTTTCTTTGGCTATCTACTGTCAAAAATCCTTTATGACCATAGAAACATGTCCATAAAAAAAAATTAAATCCGGAGTCCTGTAGAAATATACACAAAGTGCTGAAAATTGAAGTTTTTTGGAAACAAATTGCCATCAATTGGGAGAAAAAATAATAAAGTCTTCCAATAACACAATGAAGAATCAAGTCTAGGCAATTGAAATATTAAAATTTCCATCATTTGATTGCATGTTATGTCTCATCAAGTGACCAAGGGTTTTATGCGCACCGCACAAAAATGTGTTGAAAACAATTCTAGTGTTAAAGCCATTATTTACCAAAGCAATGAGCAAGGTTCTCATCTTCTGTAGGGGACAAAATTGTTGGATGGATGGATGGGGTCTGTGTTTTTGGGCCATGGGAATGTGTGGTGTGGTCTATGTGAGAGAGTGGCTAGTAAACTAGTAAAGATGAATGAGAGTGTAGGCTTGGGGCCATCCTCATCCAATGGCTAATAAAGTTCATAAGGCATCAGATTTGAATTTCTACTATGGCAATACTCCACTTCACTCGAGGCTCCAAAGTACAAACTTCACACCAAGCTTTAGAGTTTGATTTCTTATAATGCCAAGTGCTCAAATTTGCTTTGTATTTTGAAAGCACCTCTAAGAATGAAATATGCATTTATCATTTATTAATATTTTTTGAGAAATCTATTTTTAAAATGTGCATTATCTCTTTACAAAATGTGTATTCTCTCTCCATGATGTGTTTTCTCTCTAAAATGTGACTCCTCTTTAACATGTATTCGTGTACGAAATGTGTGTTCTCTCTTCACCTTCTCACTGACTTTGCATTACGGGTGGCGTGGAAGGCCTGTGACCTGGGGACTTCGTTGAATGTGAGAGCCCTCAAGTGCACACTAATAGGTTGTGTAACTAGTCTCTGCCGTCTGGAGACTGGGACCTTCTGGGTAGCGCGCTGCCAACGTCTAAAGAAACACGTTACCATCATCAAACATTTATGCGCAGTTGTCAGTTGGCAATGCGTGCTGCGTAAAAGCTTATATAATCGTAGGCTCTGACCGTCCTTGCGTTTCAAGCATCCAATGTCAACGAAATCTGAATAAATAACATACAATTATATATATCTATATATATAGTCAAACGTGTAATGATCATGATGATCTATTAGCAATGACCACTTTTTCCTCATCGTTGTTATAAGATATTAAGATACTATAATAAAATCTATCACATCCCGTTGTGATTCCTGATGAAAACCCATATTTAGCGGCAAAGGAAAAAGTGGATCCATCATTTGCAATCGTATGGAGTTTTTCTCGGCCGCTCTTAAATTCCATGGCGTCTGAATCCGGCAACATGTTATTCAATCGCCAGGCTTTTGTGGATACTTAGTTTCTTGATCACCGTTAGTTAACGGTCTTCAAGGCATAACACAATCAACTCCCACTAATTGACATATTAGGCATTAGAGCTCACATAAGAAGGGCGTTTGATCTGTTAACGATCTTCACAGATGCTTTTAGCTCAGTGCCATTCTGCAAAACTCACTGTTATTTCAACTCTTATCAAGACCCAGCAAATCCCCAATAAGATCACAATATAAACAAATATAAACCAATCGAATTCATCATCAACAAATGTCACTATTTTGCTGCAACTGCCATGGCCTAATTTGTCTCTTAAGGCGTATGAAAATGAAATATTACCAACATCAGTAAATTCTGCTAGAATCTTTAATTCGCCTGCGGAAGCAGCAGATTTTGAAGTCCCTTGCTTTTGTAAGTCTTTAACTGGCTATTTCAAATTGTGCCAGGGAGTTTGGGACCATTCAAATAATGCACAGGGCAGATCTTGAAATATGGCTAGCTCCATAGGCTGGGCTCTTCCACGAAGGCGCCCTCATCATCGTCATTAGGAGCAGCATCATTATTGTAAAGAACAGAAGCCATTGAAGGAGCAGCCAGCAGTAGCATGACTTGAGCCATCCCTGACATGGTACTTTGCAACACCATGCCATGATCCTCTTCGATTCTTGAGTTGGCATTTGTTGTGCATTCAAAAATGCGTTTCCTAGTTTCCTTATTTGGTCACAGTCATTGGTAGGATTTTGAACATTATTTTTTATAATTTCATGTAGAGCCGCAGTTATTGTATTATCCATTTTTGTCAAATATGATGTACAATAACTTGCAGCAGCGTATGGTTCTAAGATATATTGTATATCAGTATTGGCCTGCCAGAGACGTGCAAGTGTTTGATTGAAATTGTTTGTTCTAATGTCTCGAGGTTCGCATTTTAAAAACAATGTTGTTTGTTGAATTGTTGATCGAATTGCATGTAAGTAAGTTTGTTCGTTCAACTGAAGCATTGTTAGAAATTCGTCGAATGACATATCCATTCCTAGTCCCATATGTTGCAAGTGTTTGTTTATCGAATGTGATATGTCTTGTAACGTTTTAAATTCTTTTGCAAATTGTTCTTGTAAAGGCATCAATATAATTGTTCTTCTCATGGGAGGTTTCGGAAAGTGGAATCGACAAATAGAATGGCCCTTTTTTTTGCAAGTACTACAATGTTTGTGTGTTTGTATATCTCGCATGTTTTCAGGCAGACTTGTTTTGTCACATGTGATAGATGTGTCAATGTAAGTTGTAATTTCATGTACAGGACTTGTGTACAACTGAGGACTACCTTTTATCCACAAAAGTGCATGGTCATGCTCACTACCTCTATGTTGGAATTCAGTTACAAATGCAAAATCTGTTACTAAACCAATGTGAGAAATTGGCAAAAATCTAGCTTGGTATTTTTTATGATAGAAGTTTGTAAGTGAATCTCACATGTGTGGAGGATGTTCCCACGTGTGGACAATTGTAAAGTAAATCAAAATGTTTGATATAGGGGTCTCATAGAATTTCATAGTCAAGCATTTAGGTGTAGGATGTTGATAGGGTCAAATTTGGCATAGATGGCAAATTATCCATTTCCACTTGTAATGCCAATATTGAGCCAAACTTGTGCCAATTAGAGTGTAGACAAGTGTCATGCTTTTGTTTGATGAAGCTTAAGAGGTCCAATAGGATTTAGAGGTGGAACCTTGTGAGGTCCAATAGAAAATTGAGGTGTGCTTGAATATAGTCCAATAGAATTTAGAGGTGCATGGATCAATGGTCCAATAGGATTAAAAGGTGGCAAAGTGTGATCCAATCATAGTTAAGCATAGTGGTAGCTCATGAATCTATTAGTATCATTGTACTCCTCCTTTTGGATCTAATTGATTTTGAGATTGAGTGGATTTTGAGTGTCATTGAGTTTCTAGCTTTCTCTCTCTACCCGAGAGCTCATGATGGTTTTTCTCTCTCTACCCGAGGAGAGCAGCTTGTTTTTACTTAGAATACTTTTGGAACACTTCCCACACGTGTGAGTGAGAGTTGGAAGTGATTGAATGCATGTAGTAGTGTGTTTTTGCCATAGGATACAAGATTGATCTTGAATCTCAATCTAGTCTTGATCTTGGTGCATCTACACACCTTAGGAGATCACAAGTACATGTAGTGGACAGTCCACACGTGTGAAATTCAACAACCAAGAATGGAATGATCTTGCCGAATCAATTTCCGGAGGCAGTTCATTCGGTGATTATAATATCTTGCACAAGTTATAGGATCATGTCGAATAAGGTTTTGTATATTGCTTTCTTCTAAACGTAAGTGTGTATCTGAGGCATGAATATTTGCTAGGCTATGTAAACATGTTACAAGGTCTGGCCAATGTGACTCAGCGCTTGTGAACGTTACGAATAATGTTGGTGGTCTTAGTTGTCTGATCATTGCAAATATGTCCTTTTTTGTTTTGTCAGATAATCTGGTGATGTGCGTAGCATTCCTAGGTCTCTGTATCCAATATCAGATTTCATTACTGTGGCAATTTTTGAAATGTCAAGCATGTCTTTTACTTTAAGAGTACGTCCGTAAGTTTTCTCTTTTCGTATACGAAAGCGTGCAGTTGATCAAATGAGCTTAATTTGGCATTTAATAGTTTTGTAAAATAGATTTGGAATGTGAGTTGCAAAACGCCTATCATGGTGCATGATTTTCCATTGTGCAATTTGTTGGTATATATTGTTTTCGTAGAGCATTTTGTGTCGTCGGCATCCATAAAATAAAGTTGGAAAATTCAATTCCTCACTATCTTTGTCTTGAAATAATCCCAATGGTTGATAACTTTCAGCTGGGAATATTGAAATGATTTTGTCTTCAAAATCTTGTATTTGTTGTGATGTTAAAAAATTATGTATAAGGGTATCTGAAAACGTCTCATCTGCAATTTCAACAAAGTTCGTGGTTTCATTATCGGAAAAGGTAACGGTTGTAGGACTAGTTGGTGGTATGACATCGCTATTAGTATTATGTAATCGATATGCAAATTCATTGGCTTGTAATTGTTCTTTCCAATTAGGAAGAATTTGTATGGCCAATTCAGTATACAAGTTTGTTTTGCAAAGGTCTTGCAATGCAGTCATTATGATATCTGGTCTAATTAAGCCCGAAGCAAAAACTGATTTGTATTCAAGCTTTCGCTTTAATTGTATATATGGTTCGCTAAAATTCCATGTGTGTGCTACTAAACTACCGCTAATATGGTTTTGCATTTGTTCATAGAGAATTGGCTCATTTTTGGCACTGTTTTAGTGTTTGCCTATGATTTCATGTACCGTTCACATTCAATGTATTAGACAATCTAAAATTTGTCGTGATCGTTTGTAACTTTTGCTTGTTCCCTATTTGTATTTTGGGTTGATCATCGCAGGTTTTAGTTTCGGTACCATAACAGTCGAAGAAGCAATGGAATACCAAAGTGATGAGCAAACGACGTTGACAGATGCAGGTATTTTATATGCGCACTCGCGCATCTATTCAATACGGTCCTTGGAGGATTCATGATCTAATTTTCATATACCGCAAAATAAAGGCAATGGTTGTTTTAACAAACACGCATATGATGTACTGTAATTTAGAACATGGAAATCTAGAACTGGAGCAAGGCAAGAAACAAGGATGCTCAAATAACCCAAAATCCATGTAGTTGTAAATGACCAAGTCTAGGATGGTAATACAAGTTACATCTCGAAAGCTACTTCTATGACACTGTAAGCCCTCAATTGGTCATTACATAAACCATTTTCACATGCAAACCCAGTAAATGTGTAACGGTATGTCTATGACATATATATACAATCATAGCGAGTGTCTTTTTCATAAGCATGTGGAAATCACTCATAAAATGGGTACAAAAATGCCTCCCCTCGCTCATACCTCTCTCTCTCTCTCTCTCTCTCTCTCTCTCTCTCTCTCTCTCTCTCTCTCTCTCTCTCTCTCTCTCTCTCTCTCTCTCTCTCTCTCTCTCCCCCGCTCGTGTTTTTTGCAAAGTAAGATAGTGCATTCCAGCTATTGACGGCAGATTGTCTGGTGGGTGAAAATGAGCATTGGGATTGATTATTTTTTGGTTTCACCTTTGTGCCAAGTCCAATTGAAACGACCAATTACAACTTCTTTTCTTAGTGGTGAGTCTAGTGACCTAACTTGACTAAGGGTAACTATCTAGGATGTTAGGCTCATTGCTATGTTGATTGGCTAAGTGAACTCTAGGTTTGTGCTTTCGTTTTGTGGCTTGACATATTGCGTTGGCTTATATAAAAAACACTCATGGTATGTTGATTTTGTTAGTTGGCTTGCTTGGATTGCTCTAGAATGGCTATTTAGAGCTCATGCTAAGGTGATGCCAGGTTAACTCTTAGTTGTGTTTTTGTTGGGATCATGTCTAATCTAGGTTAGTTCCCTAATACTTGCACCTCATGAAACAAATGTTGGATTGCATGTTGGACTTTGTGTGTTGATGGTTGATATGATCAAACAAGGAGTTGAACTTAGGACCTAATTAAGTTATTGACTTTGCGCCCCTGAAGGTAAACACCCTTCACTTACTGGTGCAACAAAATGATATTTGAAAAGTCTGTGGTGGACAACACCTCGACAAGGTAATGTAAGAATGCCATGTAGTTGAGCCATCATGACACTATTGACTCTTGGGAGTAAGGCTTAGGTAAAGATAGAGAACATATGCACGTTCTAAAGTCCAAGTTATTTGACTTTAATCCCGTCATTATAGAAATTTGTATACTAGGCTTAACTTCAGGGTTAGCTTCTTAAACTAGTGTTAATCAGCAACATTAATCTTTAATGTTTGGTTTTAAGCAGCGAGTTTACGTCAATGTAATGAAGTTCAATCAAGTTAAGCCTCTCGAGGCATCACTTATGCCGCCGCGACAGGGTCAACTCTCTCCCTCTCTAGATCTCTGGGTATCTCTCAATCTCAGTCTCGATCTAACGTGTAGTGTTCCCGTTCTGCTGTTAGATCAGTACCAGTAGCAGTAGCTAGCGCTTGTGTCGCATCCAGCGAAGGCTCCTGATCGTGTTGGGCAGGTGTTTCATGTTATTTGGAATCGGTACTGACACAACCTCAGGAACTATCGGGCTTAGCAGAAATGGTGTTCAACATCGGTACATTACTATCACAATCTTTAGTATCCAAGTCAAGAATTGTGTGTGCCAGATCTGCGTTCTATGATTGGACTTCTTTTCCCATGAAATTATGACCTTTTGCCTGATTTCTGACTTTTTTGATTATCGGCTTTTTGAAACCTGCTTATTTCTACCTCTCTTTTAGGAGTGGAGTTTCTATTGATGTTTGAGAAATTAGGAATCAATGTACGAGATTGAAAATAGCTTCGAAGATTGGACACACTTTATGGAATGAGATGTAATCTAAATTTTTCTTTTCCATCCCATCGTTGATAATAATAGTAACCGACTTTCAATTCCTAATTTCTACATGGCTAGTTATTATAGAAAAGAAAATAGCAAAACTCTCTATGCACTGTAGCAATCCCATTAGAAGCTAGAAGCAACTGGATCCATCATTTGCAAGCATAGTACTGAAAGTTCTCGTTGATTAAGAAAGCATTATACTAGATTCTAGTTATGATTGATTATAGGCATGGGCAAGGACAGCTCGTTTCTGATTCCTGAGGCAATTAGTTTTCTCTACTTTTCTGGTTCAACTGGAAGCACTTACAGTTTCAGTCTAGCAGACAATCACTTGAGAACTTAAATTCTAAGATTATAATATCTTGCAGGGTCTAAATTTGTAGAGCTCTCCGTGTCTCTTGCTTGTGTGTGTGTGTGTGTGTTTACCTGGACCTCCTCGCAACACCAGCTCCTCTGCACCACGATCTCTTCAGCACCTCCTCGCAACACGAGCTCTTCTGCACCACGATCTCTTTAGCAGAGGCGAGCGTACGCGACTGTCTCAGCAATGAGATAGAAAGGCTGCTCTGTCTCAGTGTCTCAGCAAGTCAACAGTCCCAGCAGCAAGATAAAAATTTTGCTGTGAGCGTTAGCACTTATCACCTACAGCGGATAAGCATGACGACATAATGTTTCACGTGACGTTCACGTGCACCGCGAATAATATCATGAATAAAAAATGTTTTGAGAAATTAAGAAATGTTTATTGTCCTCAGGTGAACGTGAAGCGAACACGTCATCACGGGATGAAACCGTCACAGTATCCCTGCCCAACAAGGGAAGGGCCAACAAAACTGTGCGCGTCAGCTCCACGCGCTCCTTTCCATTTTTTTCTTGAACATGTCGGTTGGTCGGTTGCCAGCAGGTCAGTTGGTCGGTTTCCTGAGGTCAGTTCGTTTTATTTTTATTTTTAGGCTTTCAAGTTATTACAACTCTTTGTTTAGGGGGTTTTTTTTGTGTATTTGGAGGAATCCTTATTTGGAAGAACCTCTTGCCACTTACGCTACCAAAATCTGGTATAAACCCAGAGTTCTTGAAATCATATTTTTTTTACCTTTAAAATCCTTAACTTCCGAAAAAGATGACCTCACTTTTCTTGCACAATTTTTTTTCAAGAGTCTAAGATCCTACAACTTTCCATTCATAAACTTAAATTTCCTACATAGATTATTTTTTTGTATTCCTTTGTAAATTTCGTTATTTAGTATTTTGAATCTTTAAGTTTCCATTTACACACTCATATTTCATGTATATAATGTAATGTGCCTTATCCTAGTACTCTTGAAAGTTGGACTCTGATATGTAGTATGTAATAAGCTTTAATTGACCATGGAGTCTGGACCTATGTAAAGTTTACACACCATTGAGTGCAAACCACATAGCTATGCTCTCAAATTCCTCTAAAATGGACATACAAAGACTCATTCAAAAATTTGGTTAGGCCTTGTGTAGCAATGAGTGCAAATTTGCAAAATGTATGAATCTTGTTAAGTGCAAATTGGAAGTGATTGCATTGATAAAATCATATGCTTATATTCCAACCCTGCATGAACTAAACCAATGCTTGGCGTGCCATACATGTGCGGTTGCATGGTGCCCCAATAATCTGTCAAATTTTTCCTCTACAAGGGCAATGATACCATTGACTTCCCTTTAGAATCACACTAATATCAATTACTTCAACCATAATGCTTCTTTCTCGTCTTGAGTAGAAAGGCCGTCTTCTCTTGCTTGTAACCTATACTCTTCAGCCACTAAGAACTCTTGCAAGTCTTCCACACTTGACAAAGTCTTTTGAATGACAAAGCTTTATAGCATAACTTAAACAAGTTCTACATCCTTAACGCTTTCATCAATATAAGAAAGATCATCATTCAAGGCTTTAACTCTTAAGATAAATGTGTGAGCACTTTCTCCTTCCTTTTGAAAACTTTAGAACATTTGCCTTCTTAAGGTTAGAATGCTAGATGTGGACTTACTCTCATACACCCTCTTCAATGCATTCCATGCTTCACTTGAAGAAGTGCACTTCAACTAGCTTTCTTAAGAAGTTCATTGGTGATATTCATCGGGATGATGTGGAGTGCCCTCCTGGCCCTTTTATCATACTTTACTTGTTCTTGACACACCAAAGATCTCTCTTCTACACCTGCAACAATGTCCATTAGCTCACTCAACTCAAGCAAGGATTCAAACCTCACTTTCCAAGTTGAATAATTGGTTGAGTAGAGTGTATCATTCTTCCAACATGATTCTACTATTAGTAGCCATCATGCAAAATAATTACCCCTCATCTTTACATAAAAGCACATGTTGGTGTATGATGTGAAATGCTTGGTCTACGATTGATTATGATTGCAGCGGACGTGACGAAAGCAGAACACGAGAGGCGATTACGATGTAAAACGATGCCTCTACCAACAATAAGAAAAACAATGAACACAATAGTAACTGCGATTTCAGGAACGTGGATTGACTAGGAACGAAATCAAAAGCTTGTTATTCCTTTTGGGTTATCAAAGTAGGAGTCTGAGACTACCGTAACAGTAGGATTGCGAAGCATTGGGCGTCTTGGACGACCATGCGATCCTCTGTCTCTGATAACCGTGTTTGTGTGCAAGAGAGTGAGAGAGACAATTGCATTCAATCAAGAACGTAAGTATTGAACAGTAGCGAATCTATATATATAAAAAGAGAATCGGAACATAATCAATAGCGATGACAAGCGCGTGCTCCTAATTACAGACTCAAAACAATAGCTACATCTCTAAATCTCTCTCTCTCAGTGTATAAATCACTAACTCTAAGGATCTAGCTACTTAAGACCTTTTGGTCGTTTGATCACTCTGTGCATACAGATTTATTCAACTCAACAACACCTATCTATCACCCCTTCTCTTCGTTCAGATACATATTTATAGCTGTCAGAGTCTTTTTGATTTATTGTAATTACAATTTACAGGATGATTAACAGCCGTTTAAACAAGATCCGTAGATCCGTTATTGGAGCGTTGTGAAGGAGGTGAAGTACAAAGTAATGTATCCTCCGTATGAGTCGTAGTGAAAGGATGTAGACCATGATGGTCGTAGTCTGTCTGCAATCGTTTGAACAATTGCTGGTCGTTCGATCAACTGTTGATCGTTTCATTTGCAGGTGATCGTTTGCTTCCTTCGTTGATAACTGTATCTATGTATAACATAGATGAATGCTTGTTGTGATTGAATGCACTCTATTGTTGTTTGATTGCGCTTGTTTACTCACTCTGATAAGAACACGGACGTCTACGACTCCTCAGTTTCAGATTAGACGATGGTTGTCTTTGACGTCTGAGGAACTCGCGATATCATACTGCTCTTTCAATCTATTTCAGAACTAAACTTCACATTGAATCCATTTTTCAGCAATACCACACACAAACCATCTCTAATCTCTTTGGTGGACTGTACTCTCATTTTTGTGAGTATGAATTAATATTTAAGATCCTGTTGGGCAATTAGAACACTTAAAGTTGTGATTATATCTAACATAAGCCTTCTATTAGACTATCTTTGCATCTAGCAGCTGATTGAAAAGGGAGAGCTGTTTCGCAATATTCCAGCTCTCTTCTTCGTTTGCGTTCTTCTATCTCTCTTGCCCCATCAAAAGTTAGAGATTTGATCAAAACAAATGTAGATAAATGCACAAAATATCATGCTAGATTGAAGGTAGACCTACAATCACTACTAATTTTGGTAAAATTACTATTTTTGGAGAACTCCTTGCTTTGATACCATGTGGAAATTTAAAATCTAATGACAATCCTAAAATTGGATCTAGGCCAATAGTAATTGCACAAAAAATTACTTGTAAAATTGTTGGACAATTTCTATACAATCTCACTAGTTTGATCAAGATCATTCTACCAAAATTAAATAAAATCAAAAGATATTCAACACATATTTAGATCTAATCCTATTCTCTATAAATAAGCCATACAACACCTCATTGACTTCCTTCCCTAATAGAGATTGAACAAAGACACATCAAATATTCTAGTACACAAATGTAGAAGAGAACCAAACATGAAATGATAATATTGCTACTAAAAGTGGAATACCACTTAGGTTCTACGTTCTCCATGCCCTAACTACTATTTATAATTGAAAGTGATGATCTCTCTCTCTCTCTCTCTCTCTCTCTCTCTCTCTCTCTCTCTCTCTCTCTCTCTCTCTCTCTCTCTCTCTCTCTCTCTCTCTCGTCTTTCTAGAGTCATTTGGCCTAGCTTATCCAAAACTTGACCAAAAGCTTATCCAGAACTTTTGTGTGTACAAATGACTAAATGAACGTGGACCCAACTTAAAAATGGTCATGTACATTGGTTTTACACATGTGAGAAAACCTTGTGAAGTCTATCTACAAGTTTGGACTCTAAAATGCCTAAAATTGCCAAAACTAGTCAAGTATAAGTTGACAATTTTTTACATAAGTGAGACCCATACCATGATTTCAACCATAAAATTTTTACCATTTTTTATGCTTGGGAAAGGTCTTTATAGTGACCTTTGCACTTGGTAAAATAGCCTCGTCGTAATTACGACTATTTTACAAATGCAAAGGTCATTAAAAAATCATTTCCCATTACATAAGTATTTTTTATATATTTTCATATGGTTAAAACCCTATTAACTCTTGACAAAAGATTTTATTTCATTGAAGGGCGAGAAGACCCTTCGAGGCCCTTTCGTCAAGGAAGTACTTTTGGAGTAGCGAGGAGGAAGTCCCTTTTGACAGTGAAAGGACCAAGGACATGGACCTTGTTTGTCCTGAAAAGCTTCTTTACTTTGTGTGTTTTAATTTTTTTTTGTGTCAAAATGTTTTACACACCTTTTGGGTGAAGGTGATTTTACATGCACTTAACGGACACACCTTCTAGAATGTTCATGTGAAACAAATCTGTTACAAAATTTGTTTTCCATGAATTCCATTGTGGGAGGTCCTTAAGTTTCTTTTATGAAAATGCAAAAAGTGATTTTACCTTAGAGTTAAGGGGTAACTTTTTTCATATGGGACCCTAAAGAAAGTCTGATAGAAGAAGATGTAATGGCATGTGTCAAAAACTCATTATTGATGGAGAGACAAATTTGTGCCACTAACACACATTTAGTTTAAAGAATACGAGCTCTTTTAAACGCATAGTTGTCCTTACACATGCCTTCTCCCAGTAATACCCTCACAAGAGAGGGGGGGCCTTAAAGAAGCAAAAAGGCTGCCCATGTGGAGCTCAAGTGGCAATTCCACTCTAAATAAATGAGACGTACCTTGTCGGCATAATCGATTATAAAAATGCGATGATAATTTGTGTTTCCGAGGAAGACGTACACTTCCTTCATTGTTGCAGGTAAGGGCATTTCAACTATTACCTTGATTTTTGAAGGATCGATAGAAATACCATCCTTTGAAATTATATGTCCGAGTACCACCCCATGAGTGACCCAGATTTGACACTTATCAGGGTTTAGAAAAATTTCAAATCTACGGTAGCGAATGAAGATTTTTTGCAGTGCATCAAGGTGCGTAGCGGCTAAGGAATGTACACCCAGATCGTCGAGATAAATCTCGACAATCTGATGTAACAGGTATTGGAAGGCCAGTTGCATGACCCTCTGAAACGTTGAAGGGGCGTTGCATAAGCCAAAAGGCATGACATTATAAGCATAAACCCCGTTCTTTGTGGCAAAGGCCGTTTTATGTTTATCTTAAGGGGCTATTTGAACAAGGAAATAACCGCTGAATCCATTCAATATGCTAAAAGCTTCAGCTCCTGCCATTTCCTCTAAGATTTGGGTCATTAAAGGCAAGGGAAAATGTTCTTTCTTCGTAACCGCATTAAGGTTCTTGAGATCAACACAGATACGAAGTTTGCCATTTTTCCTGGGTACAACCACAATGGGTGATACCCAATCAGTATGTTGGACTTCATAAATGAACCCAGCATCCAGCAATTTCTTAATATCTTCATCGATTCTCTCACGATAGACGAGGTTACTTCTGTAAGGTTTAGCCCAAATAGGCTTAGCGTTGTCTTCTAAAGGAATCATATGAACCACTACTTTAGGTGGAATTCCTGTCATTTCTGTATAGTTCCATGCAAATACATCCCTGTATTTGCGAAGTAAAGTTTCTAGATCAGAAAGAAATTTGGACAAAAGGTGTGCACCAACATGAACTAGTCGATCCATCTCCTCATCAGGATCTTTAAGCTTTAACGACATCGTTTTAGCTGGTCCTTCAAAGGAGTTGAAACTTGGTGTAGGTTCCCGGTGTGGCTGCGGTAACTGGATAACAACGTCATCCAGTGTGAAATCTTTAAATTTTTGTAGGAGATCGAAAGGTGGTTCCACAAAGTTTTTTGGAACTTTGGGAATTTTCTGTGTTGAGTCACTAGTGGACGTGGAAGCTTGGTCTGATGGTTTGGTTTCTATCTCTTTAGACAAGGGCTTGATTGGCTACTTAAGCTTCTCATGCATCTGTTTTGACGCTCGGTTAATTTTGTATCGATAAATTTATTTTTTTGTAACCGAGGTTTTTGTGGTTTGGGAGTGGACGGTGTTGCTGTCTCACTTATCATGTCGTCATCAATTGTATCCCAGACTTCGTCTGGATACACATCCCATGTGTATGCTTTGGGATTGGACCTATACGCTTGTGTGCTGGGTATTTTGGATTTCAGTTGGACATGAGCCAACGGCCCTGGTGACTTGATCTCCTAAGGACTTGGTTTTGGCGGATAACGTTGGACATCTAGATAAAGGAGTACACTGTTTATCCGTCATTTCAGTATCATCCATGGAAAGAATACCTTCTTCAGAAACATGGGCGGTAGAGACGCTAGGTTCTCCTGGTCACCACGCTATAGGAATCGGGTCAATCATCATAAGTGGGATGATGGGTGTATCAATGTCTGTAGAAGATGGGAGAATATCCACAGAGTGGTTTCGATACGATATCGATTAGAATCAGCACAGTTCACAGTGGCTAGTGTCTGTCCCCAATTGATTATGTCTGTGGATCTCGTATAGTGGCCTTTGGGTTGGATTGGGACACTATCTGATTTGTCATATGTTGTTGATGACCAATCATCATAAACTTTAGCAGGCTTGACATGGCTAGTTGAGTCGACAGTGACTCGTTTGTCGTGATTGCCAAAGGTAATTTTGTTATGTTTCTAATCTTGGACAACATCTGCCATCTGGAGCCAGGGTGTATCAAGAAGGAGTTTATAAGTATTGGCATCTTCTGGTAAGTCTAAGATGACACAATCAATCACAAATTTGACACCTGCTATTCGAACCTTAAAATTTGATAAATGACCAGCAGAGTTGGTAACTCGTTGATCAGCCATGCGAAGTTTGTATCGTGGTTGATCGAGGGTATGGAAGCCCCATGACTTTGCCAAGGACAAAGCCATTATATTAACGCCTGATCCGCTATCAAGGATAGCAGATACTGCGAGATAGTCTTTATAGGACAAAGGCAAGGTGATGCTAGTCCCCTTAGCAACACCTATATTCAGCACATTCATAGGAATCTAGGGGATTTCAGGAATCTCTTCTGTTTTCCCATTAGGAATAGTAGGCAGCTGAAAACTACGATGGATATATCGTTGAAGCCCGGTGAAAGATTTTAGCACACTATGGAATGGCATAGTGAGTTGAGCTTGCAGGAGGTCAGAAAATACTTCAAGTCCTTGTAGAAATTGCTCTTTGTCAGGGATCTGAGCGGATAACAGACTTTCCGTATGTCTTTCCTCTCGCAAAAACTCCTCTTGAAATTCCTTGTACTGCCTTTGTTCCACGTTTGGGTCTGGGTATTCTTTGGGTAAAGTGGAAGTTGTCAAGTGGCTTCCATGTGGGTCAGTTGATTTTGGATGGTTTTGCTGCTATTATTTTTGTTGGTGTTGTGCTCTAGTTAGAACTCTAACAGGTTCGGATGATATATGATGTGCTGGAAGGACCTTGTTAGGTTGTTTAGGGTAGTCTTTGATACGAACACAGTCTGGGCACTCCACTGGTATTGGTTCTTAACTTTACAGTCAACCATGAAGTGGCCAGTTTTGCCACAAATAAAAAAACGGTTGCTCATTGGGCCTGTGGCAATAGCATAACCATCTTGGATGGCTAGGTGTGCTGGATTTTCTGGTGGTGTGGAATACTCATCTCGTTTGCACGAGCATGAGTTGTCAGTTGGATATTGTTGAGAACTAACAGATGGAAGTGTTGTTTCATGATGATATGAGTGATTGTAAGAGTTTTTTACAAGATGTCTTTGTGCAGATTCTCGAGGGTGTCTATGTTTTTGTGCTCCTAGATCAGGTTGTCCCCTTGGAGGTGGTCCTAAGAGCGCCAGTTGTGGTTGAGCTTCATGTCTAGATTGTCTGGGCAACTCTTGTATATGGACTTGATTGTTTCGTGATGGATAGTGC
This sequence comes from Diphasiastrum complanatum, assembly GCA_029204225.1. Taxonomy (NCBI): domain Eukaryota; kingdom Viridiplantae; phylum Streptophyta; class Lycopodiopsida; order Lycopodiales; family Lycopodiaceae; genus Diphasiastrum; species Diphasiastrum complanatum. The sequence continues at coordinate 46,593,916 of CM055105.1, forward strand.
TGATTTTGATTTTGTGAAACAAACTGGTGTCTGGGAGGTTGATAATGTCCCCCTGACTAGTTGTGAAGCTGATTCCTCGGGTTATAATAGCAATAAAATGAAGTATGCCCCATAAAGTCGCAGATGTCACATTTGATCAATGAAGTGTCTGGGACCGGTTGGTATGAATGGCACTGATTGCCAGTGTGTGCACCTCGACAGTGAGGGCACCATGTGTTCTCTCGTCTATGGTGGATTTGGCCAGTGGGTAACTGACTTGGCATCGAACTCTGGATAGACTTAAGAGTGTTTTGAAACTCTTTCGTGAGTTTCTCCATTTGTTGTTGGTGTTGCTGGTTAAGCAACTCCATCTGTGTTTTACACAACTGTTCTCGTGTTTCCTCATTTGGTCGAGCTTCTTGGACAACACGATGTGCTCTCCGTTCACGTGGCTCATCGACATTTGATCTCTCGACTTCTTCCCAAATGGCATCAGACATGGCTTGTTTCAATGATGTGTATTCGTCATTGGAGCGAAGTTCACGTCGTATGCATCGTGGGAGTCCAACGAGGAACCAAATTATGAGCATAGATTCAGTGGGTTGTTCTTATACCTGACTTTTTAATCGTTTAAATCATTCAATGTAGTCACGCACTTCTCATCTTTTGTCATTTTGATGTTACTTAGCTTGACAAAAGGACTTTTGATCAAGCGAAATGGCTTGAAGCGTTTGATAAACGCCTCCTTCAAAAGTGACCAGTCTCGTTTATCTTCACGATCAAGGTTAAAAAACCATTCTCGTGCTCGATCGATCATGGTCATCGAGAAGAGCTGTACCATGGCGTCTAGTGATGTCTCGCCATAGACATCACATGCATTCTCAAAGACTTGAAGAAATATTTGAGAATCAGTGTTACCATCGTACTTAGGTAAATCTAGCTTTGGAGTATGTTTTTCAGTACGCGGAACATTACTTGCAAAAGCTCCGTTTAAGTGAGCTCGTGCATGTGAAGATTCTGCAGCATGAAAATGTGGTCGATCGTATGGAGCTTCAAAATGCATGGGTTCCCATCTGTCAAATGGGTTGCTGGATGGCTCTTGGACTTGGGATTTCATCCTAGAATATCTATTAAATCGAGCCTGTTTGGTAGATGTAGAAACCATCTCTGGTGGATAGTCCTCTGTGGAATTCGGATCGTAAGGACGATCCATAATAACTCTAGAGTACCTTAGGATTGGCTAAATAGGCCTCTTGGACTCTTTGGTAACTTGACTGGTGTTTGTTGTTTTTTTTTTATTTATTTTTATCAATATTAGTCAGAGACTAATAATGTGGTGGTGTCCAAATGGCATAGTTGTTTTGTTTTTTGGTGTTAGGGTTTTGCAATAAAGTTGGAAAGAACTGTGGTAGTTGGCAAACATTGAGACCTAGTCAAAGAAGAAAGGTGACTTTGTCTGGAAGTTGACTTGGTTCAGGTGGAAAGTCAAAGCTCTCGGTTGAGAGTTGATAAAAGTCCTCGGTTGAGATTTGATAGAAAGGTCCGGTTGAAATTTGATAGAACAATCCGGTTGAGATTTGAGAGACAGCTCCGGTCGAGATCTGATAGACAGCTTCGGTTGAGATCTGAGAGGAAGCTTTGGTCGAGATCTGAGAGAAAGCTCTGGTCCAGATCTGAGAGAAAGCTTCGGTCGAGATCTGAGAGAAAGCTCCGGTCGAGATCTGACAAGAAAGTTCCGGTCGAGATTTGACAGGAAAGCTCCGGTCGAGATTTGACAAAAATGCCTTCGGTTGAGATTCAATAGACAGTTCCGGTCGAGATCTGATAGGAATGCAGTCGGTTGAGGTTTCAGCAGAGGCCCCAGTTAAGAGTTCAAAAGAGGCTTCGGTTGAGATTTCAGAAGAGGCTCCGGTTGAGATTTCAACAGAGGCTCCGGCTGAGATTTCAAAAGAGAGGCTCGGGTGAGATCTGATCGATGAGCATCGGTTGAGATTTAACTCAGGACTGGACATGATATTGCGAGTAGCTGTTCGGTCGAGAGTGAGTGTGTTGTTTCAATAGGTGAATGAAACTATGTTTCGTTTGGTCCAGAACAGAGCTGGATGTCAAGAACAGAGCTGGACGTCGGTCAAGACGAAAGTGACGAGCTCGGTAATGATGCGTGTGTGAGACTTCAGAGTGCAAGAAACACCCATTTCTTGATGCTTGGAATGCCCAAGAACAATCAAGGACATGATTGTTACAGAGTATGCAAATCAGATCCACAATCTCAGCCTCTATAGTTTACCTGCATGCTGAAACTACAAAATCAAGAAACAAAAAAGTTAATCCACATCTACATTCCACAAAACGAAAAAGTAAGCAAGAGATGTAACTAATCCACAATCACAATGGAAATCAGAACTTGCCATGAACAAGGAGCTTCACAATCATCAAGAACTCGTGGAAGATCTTTTTTATTCATTCAAGAGCAATTGACAGTACAATCAAAGCTCCCTCACAAGAGAGGGGGGCCCTTAAATAAGCAAAAAGGCCGCCCATGTGAAGCCCAAGTGGCAATTCCACTAATTTGAAAATTACAAGTGAAAAAAGCCCTTCCATTAGTGGTCACCATCAAAAGGTGGCTCACTTTAAATTATTCAAAGGGGTCTACATTATTTACAATGCCTAGGAAATATTACTAGCTCTTACGTGGTCGTTCCTTCTTTGGGATACACTATGTAGGCTCACATGAATAATAATTGTCACCCTAGCTAGTAATCCTCGGCTCTCATGCTTGGCTCTCAGCTTCTTCCGCTCTCCTCTTTCTGAGACCTCCTCGGTCATGGATGAGAGATACTTTGTGTCTTCAGCTTGGCTCGACATCTGGAGATTCCCTGGAATCCGCTAATAGACCGATGCACTATTTTTAAGAAAGCTAGCTACTATAATAGACAGCAATCTTTGATACTTGTAAGATTTTCGAATGCAACATTTTTGAGTTGAAGATTTTAGAAGGCATTATTTTTCAAAAGCCGACATCCATTGAAAGATATAGGATAAAAAACTCAAGCGAGGTTTCTTCTTTATCCATTCACTCTTACCCTAAATTTACCCCACGTTTAACAACCACTCTTCCTAAACGCTAAAAGCCGCCGCCTCCACCTCCACCTCCCAATACCTATAAAACTTTTCCCTCTCCTCTCCTCTCCAAACACTCTCAAACACTATCTATCTCCCACTTCACTCTCAACTCTTTACATTGTCAACTGCCATCAATTGCAGATACTCATCTGCTACATATGTAGATGGGGCTCCTCTTATTTTTAGCACCCTGATGGGTGCTGGCACGCGTCAGGGTGGGCCAGGCAAGGAGTTTTTTTTTTTCAACTGGTTGCCCTGGTGCCACGTGTCGGGCACCAGGGTTTATTCCATAAGCAAATCTCTGAGATAAACCAGTCGGGCACCAGGGTTTATTCCATAAGTAAATCTCTGAGATAAACCAATCGGGCCCATAAGCAAATCTCTGAGATAAACCAGTGAACCCACCTGCTTAATCACATGTCACATGGCTGCCTATTAAGAATTTAGTGTCTCATTGTTTACAATTGCCAAAATTTACAATGGCCGTTAGGCAGGCAGATGACTCCACATCCTTCACTTTGTCGTCGGATGCCTTTTTTCATGATGAAATTGATTATGATGAGATGGCAGAGCTTCGTACCACACTTCAACGTGAATTCCCAGATGAGATCGAAGAGATTGATGAGGCTGTTGATAAATTTCTCGCGCTTCCTCCATTTCCAGAATTTGCAAGCGAGCTTACTTCTCTGCCAAATTTGCCAGAAGTCTTTTGAAACCCTATACAAGCCTTGCTATTCTCTACGCCAAGTCTTTCGTCTGAAAAAAATTAGTAGCTACGAAGACAGTCGCTTAGCCCCATTTTAAGAGCTACATCTCTGGAACTAGTGCTACGATACTATTAACATTATTGAGAAGCTTATCACGATGAAGTTTGATGCTCTGCGAATGAACTAATACGAGCAATTCAGAAATTTCCGCATTCACCCAGCAACAGAATTCCCAATGCTACGACTCTATTCTCTTTTCTAGTCAAGAGGGTAGGAATTGATGTATTAGCAGAAAATTGGCGGCGACTTACTCAGATAAGACCCTAATGATGAAGTAGGCAGTAAGAATAGAGCTTTAGGATCATAGTCATTGTACAGCAGAACCCCGCACAGAAGGGGATTAAACGATCCACGTTGTCAATTGATCTCGTGAATCTGTAATTTTTTACAGTGTCATACAGTATACCGAGACCATTCTTACATTCAATTTGCTTTAATTTTGAAAAATTTGATGTAGGCACCAGCTTAATAAAAACTACAGGTGTTGAATGCTTCCCCTTGCTTGCATCATTGCATTCAATGGAAACTAAGGCACGCTCCTTTCCTGCACTACAACGCTTTTGAAAACTAACACTACGCAGTCAATAGCGGATTTCACGCAGATTTCTGATTTCATTGCGTAGCATGTCGATGAAGCTTGAAAGGCGTTCAATGTTCAAACTAGACAGTGAGATAGAACTATGCACCCTTTCAAAAACTGTTGTACGTATTAATATGTCTTCTCATCCATTCAGAAGACGAGCCTGGCTCCTTGACTCTCAAACATGATGTCATTTATGGGTTCCAGACCCGAAGGGCCACTGGCAATGTCGCATAAACCAAAAGCCACTCAAAAGAGTCAAGCCGGATCAAAAGCGGGCCCACTTCCGATATGATATGCCAGAGCCTAGCAATTTGGATGAGGCCAGCGAATTGCCTGTTGGCAGCTGCGATTGGTGCCAAAAAGGTTCAAAATGTCTTATTGCGGAAAGATTCTGGACTGGAGACTTTCCATTACTCGAGGCTTTTCAGAGTTACGTCAGCTTAGAGCCACGCAGCGTCCATACCCAGCGAGGTGGATCCTTCGGAATGCAGCTTCGCGACTCCAGTCTCCCACAAATTACGACGTCAGCTTCGCGACTCTAGTCTCCAACAAATTGCAATAGTTGAAATTTGTAGTTCATGATCACAGACTTGAGGTCCATTCCCTTGACATAGAGTCATTGCTCACAAACCTTTTTTGAGTTTTTAAGCTCACAGATTTTTTTGAACACAATTACTCATAAATGGATACATATGCTTACATAAGAAATCGTGAAAGATTTTATGATATCGTTTCTGAAAAGTTATTCCCATTCGAGTCCTACATTGCCGGTTTTTAAGTACTAGATAGAGTCTACTCTACAAGCACATGGACTCTAATGTGGGCCTAAATTGAACAGTCTCCCATGAGTCAATAGCACACCCAACACCCAAAAAGCTGACAATTGTTGAAGCGGGTTGAATAAAAAGATCCTACATTTCTTAATTTTATTATCTCAAATTGATTAGCCATAGACTACTGGCTTTTTACAACAAACAAAAGTGAGGTTAGAGCGAACAAAACTTTTTGCTTCTTTAAAAAGGAGCAAGGGAAGATGCAAAAAGTATAAGATTTCCCAATGCTCCTAGCTAACCATATGTTCGCACCTAGATGAGTCGAGCATTAAAATGACTTTTGTAGTTTTTTAATTATTCTAAAATGCAATCTTTATTTAGTTTTTATTTTTCAGTGATCTCAAAGCTTCTAGTGATGTATTGGTAACATGCACAAATCAAAATGCATTAGCATCTTGGGTGTTCCATCATTTGGAGCCTTCAAAGGCATAACTCCCTCATGTTTTACCCCTTACATTATCTATAAGAAAATTTTCATTTCATGAACTTTAGAGGGCAAGAGCCTAAAATTGTAGGATTTGAAGGCAACAATTTTTCTTTTTAAATGTTGTAAAAAAATAAAGTCAAGCCTTTATGAGGAATTCTACATGGCATTATAGCCAAATGTCTTTTATTGCAAAAATGCCCATGTAGATTTTACCATAAACGACTGTAGCAATTTTGGCTAATAATGCCTTGGAAAATATATAAAAAAGCCCAAAAGTTGGCTCAAGAAGCATGTTGTTCCTAGTCTGAGGGTCACCACATTCTTTGAAATAACTTACCATTTAAATGCCCCATTCTTCTATGTCATAGCATGGGTAACATAGGTCAACCAATTGAATTGGGAATTGTCGTTGAGCTTTTCAACTTTTTTGTAATAATAGGAATAGTTCGACAATGCAGTCTTGGCATATAGGTAATTCGAAGATGACGGATGTGCACTTAACCCGAGACATTTTTGTAAAATAAAAGTTGTAGACTTTTGTAAATGATTCGTCATTGTCAACTCAAAAGTAAAAGCAAGCACATCCAAATCTTGAAGATTTTGATCAACTCTTGGTTGACATTTTGTTGAATGCTTCCTTTTGCCCTTTGGATCTGATTGTAATGCCAATGTCACATCAACTTGTTATTGATTTGGTTGATCTCTTTATAGATCAAGTACATCCACAAGCTGTGTACTGTCCAGCAGGCCTTCACACGTGTGAAGATTGCCTAGTCATCCAGATCCACCAATGGGAGCCATATGTGCTCATTTCCCAAAGTTGACTATTCTCTTTGGCTAGAAAACAAAAAGCTAGTCTTCCACATTTATAGAAATATTCTCTATAAAATAGGATCTAATGGAATCTTCCTATCTTATCTTCTAGAAGCTTATCCACACGTGTGAATGGTATCTTGACATGTGTGAGTAATAACTCATTCACATGGAAGTCCAATCTATCTACAAAAAGTTTGACCATTTTCAAGATTCTTCTCAAAGGTCAATTTCACACTAGTGTAGATCAAGCTAAAACCAATCTAACTTAATAAAAATGACTTATGTACATTCTTTCACACGTGGGAACAAACTCCACACGTGTGAGATCCTATCAAGCTCAAATAACTTGAGATCTACAAGATACAACAAGTTGGAAGTGATATTTTAACACTCCTCCTCACTTCTAACCTGGCAAGTCTAATGTACACATATCTACAACTCCATGAGATCCTTCGACATGTTAAACTCTTTCAACTTTCATTGGAGTCATTCGATATGTCGGATGTTGTCCTATATGTCGGAGCTAGCTGTTGAGCGATTCCCGAGTATTTCTGCAGACTGTGTAGAAACACGAATAAAACTGTAGAACTGGATCATGAATGGATGTAGATTATTGATTATTCGGATGAATCACTCCCGATAGTAGAATAATCCAACACATCCATCTTGGACTTCTAAAGTGCTTGGCTTCATTCAGGGCAACAACATGTGTGCATTGAAAGTAGACCACTTCGACAAATGCTTTCTTAGGAAAGTATGAGTCTTGAATTTTGATGAATGAAATGCATTTGTAAGTTAATGTACTTTACTCTATATAAATACCTCCACACGTGTGAGGCCTCCCATCCATGTGTTTGATCATTTGATCCATTGCTCTTGCTTAAATCATAGTGTAAAGCATCTAGATCAAGATCTAACATCTAGAACTTGATAGATCTTTGGATTAAGCAATCAATAACTCTTAATGATTGATAGTACAATCAATATTTGTCCTTTTTCTCTGAAAATTGACATATATGAGTACTCTAGCGTATAAGAAATCATCCTATTTACTCTAGTTGTAATCTTTTTGGTTATTAATTAATTAATTATAATGATCAAATATATACAATTTATAGTTGTGCATATATATGTACAAGAAAATGGCATGGAGCCATATGCGCCTTCTGGAGTAGATCGTGGCTGCTATTGTCATTGTCCTAGTAGTTGCATAGTACAGGAAGTGGGCACGAGAAGTCTTTGACTATTCGGAATCGAGCATGTTGGTATCGATAGTCAATAAGGTCAAAATAGCTGTTTGATGGTCCTTGACGATAGTCGATGGAGTCGACAAGTTGGACTCTCTCAATAAGTCAGCCGAGTTGGGCTTCCCCGATAAGTCGGCCAACTTCGACAAGCCGAGTAACTTCGACTACCACTCTCTTGTCTTTCTTCGATAATAGAGTAATTCTGCAGATTGTGCGACAATGCGTGTAAAACTGCAGCAATATGAGTGGAACTAGATTAGCATGGGAGAGTAGAGGAATAAAATCCAACAAAACCTACACGTCATATGAAGTGACATTTTGAAAGAGGACATAACCTCAAGATTCAAGTATTTTAGTTAACACATTTAACTCTATATCATGTTTGCATAGTTCAATGAAAGATATAAAAGAAAAAATTGAATGTAATTAAATATCAATAAGAATAAATACATTCGTGTGTCATTATTTTAATTATGTTACGCATCAATTTTGTCATTTTTGTCATTCTCATCATCACACATAAGTATCTACACTCATCTAAATCTAGATCCAAATATAATTGTAGATGTCTATTTGTTTTTTTGAGAATGTGAGCTAGGCTCATATTTATCCTCATCTTCTTCTAATGCTATTTCATCCAAACATGGTGATCTTAGACCCTCAAAATCACTTCGTAAGATAGGAATATCATCATTTAGAATTATATTTTCTTCTCTTGCCATTTCCATATCATTTGGAGATTGGATGAATTGTTCTTCTAAAACCTCAAAAGATGTGGGTTTGTCATGTGTATCCTATGTTACAAAATCTTTTCCCTCAAACATGCGTCATTTTATTGCATTTTATGCTAGTCGAATTTTTGACACAAAAAATCGGGCTAATATTGGAGCTTAATTTTGCTATAGTGTAGAAATCGGCATGTAAAAGCCACAAAATTCCAATGTAAAATGGCTGAAAATTGCCAATAGATAGGGGTCCCAGCCCGTCGGTAATGTGGCTAGAGAAATTACGGCCTTAGAATTGGCCTTTAAAATTTTTGACGGCCTTTAAAAAATCGGCCTATAGTATAGTTTCGGCTACTACGCCAAAATATCGCAATGTTTTGTGATTTTTGATACTAATATAAAAATCGAAGTACTATGTTTTTAGGTTGTCGCTCAGTGGGGAGAGGGGGGCTCAGTCACCAAAATTGCGGAATTACGAATCGAAAATCAAATGGCTAAGGTTAAGGGGGCCTCAAAGTGCAACACAAAAGAAAAGAGATCAATGTAAAAAAGAGATGGATTTATGACCAAGTGGGCAAGGACCAAGGGCTAAAGAAAATTAGCCATGGGGTTTCTTAATAGCTATATGGAAAAACCAAGTCACCTTTTTGGGAGCTATGGGTATTTGGACCATCAATAGAGCAAAGAATCAATTTACAAGTTGGGCATGGTAATTGGCAAAATTCCCCTCTAATTGGCACATGGGAAAACAACCTAACCTTATTTTATTGCTAGCCAAGAGAAAAAGGGTTCATAATGGAAATTCAAGGAGATTGGCACTTAAAGAGGGCCATTATGTAATTGTCATGGGCCTAAAGGCAAACAGACATAAGGGGTCTTCTAATAGGCACATGAGGTTGAAAATCAAATCACATTTAATACCATTTGCAAGGCTGTGCAAGGATGGAAGAAAGGTAAAATGGCAAAATGAAAAGCAGGGTGGGCCTCAGCTCCATAAAAGGAGGAGGACGTGCTGCATGGAAGAGGATGAGTTTTTGTGAAGATTATGAGCTTTTACTCCGCATGCTGTATTTTCTAGATTGAATAGTGTCAATTGATTCATCATAGTCTTATTACCCTTCTATGAACATGCTATGGAGGATACTGGCTTGCTAAGATTTTTGTCTGATAATTCTGCTATGAGGATAATGTGCTGCTGAGGTTTACACTCTTTGCATGCTCCTATGCTGGAATTTCACTATATCAGAATGAGTTCTTTGTGGAGTTTAGTAACTGCTTCTGCCCAAGCTACTGTCAATGATTGTGGAGTTGAATTTTCTGTGTTTTTCACGCCTACTATCCCTTAGTAGTATGCTCCACTCTCCTCTGCATTTTGGAGCTCTACAAGACTGCTAACTGTTTTTGCTCTAAGTTGGAGTGATGATCTTTAACTCCCTTCTTTGGATTCTTGTGTACTACACCTAAACATGTTCTGAAAATGATTGAAATGGTTCTAGCCTGCCATCTCTTGCCATGCTTGTGTGATAGAGGTGGGGTGTTGTCAGTTAAGTAATTGGTGTGTTACATTGCAACTGAATCCTGAGATGTTGAGAGGAGGAGTTATTGTTGATAGAATGGCTATTGTGAGATGTGAATTGGGTTTGAAATGCTACTGCTAAACCTGAGAGAAAGGCGAAGGGCTAGGAAACGTTCAAGCCTTCCACGAGTTAGCGAATTCATACCTTCAGACCAGGGACCGTGGAATCCAACAAAGGTCTTCCGGAAGAGAGGCCTTGCATCTCAGTTGGTAAATGACATTCAAGTTCGACGGTTCGACCAAGTGTTCTCTCCGAAAAGAATGGTCATTTTGAACCAAATGACATCGGAACCAAGTAGGGCTGGATGCATCTGTTTAGTTTTTTCCAGGCCGAACTTCGGATGGAGGTCCCGAGCTACCCATCAGTCTGTTCGGCGACCCATGTGTTTTCACAGGTTCCACTCGATGTTGCCAATTGGTCAGAACTGATAGTACGTGAAACAGAGCCCGTCATTGAGACTTGGGACCAGTGCACCATTGAATTTTATTGCGATACAACTAGCAACTGTTCCAGCGAGAATGCCACTGGAAAAGCAACAATTCCATGCTCTTGTGTTAACCGTCATGCGAGCACATAAGAGAAAGGAAGTGGCTCCCTCACCACCACCATTGGTCACTGATGACCAACCCTCAACTTCAGTGCCATGTTCGAATGTGAGGGAAGAAAGGAGACAGTACCAGAAGATACGACATTGGGTATAGAGAGCACAAGCGGAGGAAAGAGCACAAGAAGAGGCTAACTCTACGGAATCTCCCGCAAATGAAAAACCAGAACCACGAATGGGCTCACCACTATGCACTGATCAGAATGATCGGTTGCATTATCATGAACCACCTTTCCACATGGTGGAGCCTGAGGAACTGCACACTGAAATGATCACAAGCCTGCTGGCGAGCCGTGTTAGTTTACCCCTTGGAGAACTACTGTGGATTGTTCCACAAGCTAAAGGCCTTTTGGCTGAATAGGCCAAAACAGACACGACACCAGTATCGTCAGAGCCCATATATTGTATGGGCTACGATGAGACAAGTAACGTCCTCCACATCGGGGCACCTGGTCCTAGCCCAAGCAACATTTGAAAAGTGGGGATTGGATTATATTGGTCCAATTCACCCTTCAGTAAGAAGTACCTAAGTTTGATACATAATCGTGGCCACCGACTACCACACCAAGTGGGTCGAAGCCAAGGCAGTGAGAGTAGCTGATGCTAGGACCACTGCCAAGTTTCTCTATGAAAATATCATTGTGTGCTTTGGATGCCCAGTGGAGATAGTCAACGATCGCGGGAGTCATTTCATCAATGAGACCATCAAGGTCCTGTTGGAAGAATTCTTCGTGATCCATAGGACCAGTATGCCTTATTATCCTCGTGGTAATGGGCAAGCAGAGTCGTCCAATAAGATTCTGTATAGCGTGCTCACGAAAACAGTTGAAGCTAGCAAATCTAATTGGGAACACAAGTTACATGCTACTCTGTGGGCATTCAAGATAACATATAAGTGAAAATTGGTTTATGGTCAGGATGCTGTAATGCTAGTGGATTTTTTGGTACCTCGTTAAGAATTGCCTAAATGCAACATCTTGATGAGTCCAGATCTCTACGATTACACCACGAAGCTCTACATAAGCTCTAGAAACACGCTTACTTGCTGTACATGCACTAGCAGCTGAAATAGAATGATGAAAAGCATGGCATGATCATAGGTTACAAAAGAAAGATCTTCGATCCGGAGATCTAGTCCTGATGTATAAAACCAAGGTGATCAAGAGGAAATTAAAATTCACAGACGAAGGTCCTTATCGAATCAAAGAGATTTTTAATCATGGAGCCGTGAATTTGGAGAAGCTAGATGGGATGCCTTTCAACACACCCATCAACAGTAGCTAGTTGCATAGGTACTGGCCACCTTAGTGAGACAGATCCAGGTTGGTGGTGACAGGTTACGAAAAGTTCATCTGCAAGGCCATCACAACTAGATCTAGGAAGATCAAGATAGATTAAGGTAAATCCACTAAGATTCAGCCAAATCTGGCAAGATCAGAGAGGGTCCAAGAGGGATCTAGATCCAGATAGGATCAAGAGGGAAGCAGATCATCATATTACACCAATAAGCCCCCAATTTGCAGATCAGAGACATTGATCTCAAGAACAGTGGCAAAATAAGGGCAAAATTCACCAAAACTAATGGATCAACTACCAAATATCTAATAGAACTTCCAAAGAGTTATCTATAGTCAGATCTAACATGGATGTAACAGATTACCAGTTTTCAAAAGTTAAGGATCAGATAATCTCAAGATCTTGTCAAAAAACACTCAAAGAGAGCACTTTTTTCATGATTTGTGTAGATCACCTGGGAGATAGCTCTTGAAACTTGGACAATCACTAGATATGACTCATATGCATCTATGAAAATCTCTGAGAGAGTTACTAATGGAAAAAACATCATTTTTTAGTGTTTGCGAGGGTCCCAAGGAGCAGAATCTTTAGAACCTTCAGAGAGCATCAAGATCATCAAACCAACCTTTGCAAGGGGCATAAATGGAATTAAAACAGTGAAATTAGCCTATCTACATCGTATGACCTTGAAAATTCAACCATTGGAGCAAGTTGTGCGAGCATTCACTTCCTTTGAGGATTGAACCCTCATAGATTGTCTGAACTCTCGCAGAACCTTCGTAGGGCAGCCAAACCACCTTTTGAACTCTTGCAGACTTCTATGAGGTCTTAGAATTTTGTGAAGAAGGTCCCTACCAGAATTTGGGTGGAACTGAGCAGGGGAAAGTGGATTTCACCTAATACGCACTCTAAATTCCGCTATATAAGGGCTGAATTCGAGTCATTTGTCACCTTTTCTAGCGAAGCTCTGCTCCAATTTCGACCGAAATTTTCAAGTTCTCCGAATGCAACCAAACTTCATACAAGCCATCATCTGCATACTCTGAACCCATATCTGCGCTCTGAATCGTCGTTACTACTAGCCAATTCTTGTTTTCTACTATTTTTTTTGTTTCCATCACTTTTACCTTTCCCACCGGTTTTCATACTTTTTATCACTTTTTCTTTGTAACAACTTTAACTATCAGTACTAACATGGCCTCCTCATCTTCTGACGACTTTGGCACCAAGCAGGTGATCCAGCGATAAATACAATTAGCCACCCAGGTTTGGCCCTTGCCTTCTAATGCCTTGATTAAATCATGGCTTCAGATTGCTGGCCCACTTCTTGAAGCAATGGGATTCTACCTAGCGCTTTTCAGCTCTGACATCAACATGGGCCTCGCCCTTCATGCTTACACCACTTGGGACCCGCCAAAGTCGCGTTTTCACTTCTTGTACCAGGGTACCACGTACAAGGTACGGACCGTAGGCATTATGTCTGGTGACCGTCAGTCGATCTCTCACCGTCAGGCAAAGACCCTGATAAAACCCTTCGTGACCCAGACTGCACCAGAGATTTCGATCCAAACTAACAATGGGTACCTGATAGAGGCTATCACGAAACCAATAATTCAGACAGCCGTGCATTTATTGAACAACTTTATGGTTGTTTCAATATTTCGCAAGGACAAAATCCAATCCAAGCTGCTTAGTCAGATTGTGGAGCCTTTTTTAGGATTCCCTAGTCCCACGGTTGTGCCATACGACTGGCATGCCTTCCTCATCCATGAACTAACAATCTCCATCAAACCAAATGCTCGTGAACATATCGCAGTGGGCCCCCTACTGTGTAACTTCGCCTATGCACTTCTTGAGGTGAAAGTGTGCGGGTTCCCCCGTTCCAGCATCTTATCATCCACTGTGCCACACACTAACCTTTATCCTCCATCCACCACATCCATGTCTGCCCAACCTACAATCACTGACATGATGGCCAGCAAAAAAATACGTGGCGCTTCCCCCTCCTCCTCTTCCTCACCTACTACCAGATGTCGCACCACCACCACCACACCAGTAACAGTTCCGACTTCTACCATCGCCACTCCTTCTGTACAGCCCTCTACCACTGTTTCTACTTCCGTTCCTATTTCTTCTATTCAACCTGCATCTGTTACTTATGCTTCCATTCCCATCTTCTTTGTAGATACTACTTCTACTTTTGTTCCTTCTTATACCACCTCTTCCATTACCATCACTTCTTCCATCCCTTCTGCTTCCACCGTTGTTCCTCTTCAGTTCAATCCTGTTGATTCACAGTTGTCTCCGGACACCCTGGCGTGGATGCAGGTCATTAACTTTTCACCACCATGCCAGGTCACTTCAGCACCATCTTCTCCTTTCGTCCTCCACACCAGCCTATAGTTTTCCTCTGTTCTCTCCATTCTCTCTTTTGGACAAGTTGTCCCCATCCTTGTCTCCACTTTTGTTCCTCTCATACCACCCATTTCTCCATCAAAGGCTATCGAGGGCGACCAACCATTGCCTGATGATGCATTTGTATAAACAGTTTTTATTCCATCACCAGATCGTGTAGATTCCACTACACCTGATGACAAAAGATCATCGGAGCAACTCATCGAGGACGATGATGACGATAATGTACAGGTCGTCGGGGCCAATACCTCACAAGCCCCAGCAAGCGGAAGTTTATCAGCTGCTCCAACGGACCTAACGATGGCCTACCAAGCCTTGGGGACATTCAACCAGGATGCAGTAGCAACCCGAGTCAACAACACAAGCTGAGTGGGCAACAAGAGATCCTGAAGCTGTAGCCAAAGGAAGAGGCTCTGAATAAGCACATCCAAAGCCTCTTCCAGGCACTGACGGACATCTCCAGAAATGTGAATATTATTAAAATATTATCTTCCTATCTCGAGTTTGGGGCCATGTCCATGGTGATTCTACTGGACTCGACCTTGACTGTGGTATCTGACCTATCTGTGTTCTCTAGGGTTCGGCTCTGGTCACGAGCTCGTAACACTCTCCCCCCCCTTAAGAACCGTCTTGGTCCTCTAAGACAAAGTCTGGAAAAATCTTGCGAAGGACGCTGCCTCTTTCCCAAGTGGCATTCTCAACAGGCTGATCATTCCACTTGACCAGATATTCTCGGTATAGAGTATGACAAGTCTGCGTCTCTCTACTATCAAGAATCTCCTCTGGTTCATGTGGAGATTGCCGAGGATCCAATGGGAAGCAGTGCCCATATCTGCATTCCCGACAGAAGGATGTGTATTGTCCCTTATAAAGACATTCAGCAATTCCATGTCCTTCGCTACATCCGTAGCAGCCATAATCTCTCTCGCCTTGATGTTGAGTTTGAGCTATATAGGCCATGTAATATTCATTTATGACAGGATCCATATATGATTCATCCAACCCATATCATTGTTGCTGCTCAGGTTGAGATGGTACTGGCATCTCTAGTTTTGTTGCTGTCAAGTTTACGTGGGGCTAGCCCTGGTGGTGCAGGTAAGGCCATGCACTGTTGATTATTCAGTGTGCCATACCTCGGTGCCGCATTTGGTGCCCCTTGATGATCTGGATAAGAAGTCTGATAAGGATTCTTCTTCTGTTGGACAATTCGGGGGTTAAATGCGCAAAACGTCGTCTCGTGCGATGTTGCGTTGCACAGATGGCAAAATCTTTGTGATTTTGCTTTAGGACTGGACACTCATTCGCTGTATGGTTTTGGGTGTAGACTGGACACCATATATTTTCTCGACGTGGATACTGTAGCTAGTTCTGTTCTGGCGGATTGCACATTGTTGCTACAACTCCTTGTAAGACTTTCAGTTTTTGATCGAACTGTGCTGTAAATTGCTCCATCTTTTGTTTGTGTATTTTGATCATTTGTTCCAACAATAGTTCTGTGGACAAATTGGAGAAAATGGTGAGGTTGACGCTACCGAGGGAGTCGGAGTGTGGGTAGTGGGATATTCATCATTAGATATTTCATCTTCTTCTCCGATGGCATCTTCCATGGCTTCTTATAGCATGGCGTACTGCTCCCTTCATTTCAGTTCTCTTCTGATGCTACGTGGTAGCCCCGCAAGGAATCACATGATCGGGTGTCAGGGCCGCACTGCATACGAATCGTAGATGTTTGACCTGCTCAATATAGTCCCCGACCCTCTCTCTTTTTTCCATCTTGACCTTGTTGAGCAGGAGAAACGGGTCTTTTAAAAATTTCCTTGGTTTAAAGCACGTGATGAGAGCCGCTTTAGCTGCTTCCCAGGTGGATTTCTCTTCCTCTGATAAATTGAAAAACCAATCTTGAGCCACAACTACTAGGGACATAGGAAATAGCATCAACTTCTCTACAGGTGTCTGATCGCCGTAGATTTCACAAGCCTACTCGTAGATCTGGAGGAAGTGGATGGGATTTGATGATCCGTTGTATTTCGGTATCTCCATCCGTGCTGCTCTCCGAACTGCCTGCAAGGGAGCAACAGGTACGGGTTGACCCATTGGATCCATTGGTACTGGTTCCAGTTCTACCTCTTGTTGCGCAGCTGCTATTCTAGGAAGGTGTGGTGCTTGATTCGTTGTCCTTCTTGATCATCCAAATCTCAGATTCATCTGATGATAGAACCTAGAGTGATTGGATCTTGCTGATTGGATGCAATTTGGATCTTAAGGATCTGATCAATCTGATTGGTCGAAAGTTGAAAATCAGGCCCCTAACGGTGCTTTTTCCTTGATAGCTTTATATTCCTTGCACTGATTGACTTGAAATTTTAACAGTAGTTGGATCTGGTGCAGATCTTCCTACTGATCTAGTGCGAAGATTGGCTGTGCGAGGGTTCTTTAGTTGTTTTTCAGTAAAAAGACCTTGATATTTTTCTGATTACTGGGACTTAACTCTCACAAGGTTCACAGGAGCTGCGTCTAAGGTAGATCTGACTCTGGAATTTTCTACGAGAGTTAACTCTCGAAAAAAGTGAAAAATTCACTATTTGTGAGGGTTCAAAACCACTAATTTGGCTTGATCTTCACCAATAATCAGTACTAACTCTCGCATGCTTCACCACTGATGGAAATTGACATTCTGGATCGATTAGAATGGTTTGCGAGAGTTTTCTCTTGAAGGATTTGCTGGATCTTCACTTAACACAAATCCATATGCTCTTTGGAATCAAACTAACTCTCATAGACTCTTCTGTGTCCTGATCTCAATGAGATGGAACTTTAGAATTCTTTGCGAGGGTTCTTGACCTCTGGAACTGAAAATTTTAGTGTTTGCGAGGGTTCTTTGGTATTTTCCCATCTTTTTTCACTAGGAACTCTCGCACAGGCACTTAAACAATAAACAAACTCTCACAAGTTTCTTTGTGTCCTAGTCTCACTAAGATGGAACTTCAGAGAGCTCTGCGAGAGTTCTGCTAAAGCTTTGAATTTTTTTTATTGTTTTACAAGCATGTTTTGAATTTTTATGGTTTTTTCTCTGATTTTTGTAATCTGCTAGGAACTAACTCTCACAGGCTTCTATGCAGGTCTGGGACAGTACCCTAGAGCTGCTGCTAGTCATGCAAGGGTTAACTCTCACTAGTTTTGGAGGGGGGTGCATAAAAAGCGAGCACAAAAAAATGAGCGTCGAGTTAGAACAAATGAAAGAAGCTCCAGACATTGAGAGCTATGTAAATTCACATTTCATTGGACAAGAAGCGGTTGCTACTAGTCACCCGTACTACAATATGCTTAGAGAAGTAATAGAAGTTCCTTGGGACTCCTGGAAATCAAAAAAATCTACCAAGGAACAAAAATTGCATCAGGTTGGAGGAATGGCTACTGGGATGGCACAAAGGCAGACTTCACTATACGAGGAGTTGGAATTAGAACAAGTGGAGCTTTTTTATGCTCTAATGTAGAAACCTAAGCAATGGAAGCTTTCAAGGGGAGATGTATTTGCTATTTGTATACATCTTGGGCTACAACAAGATAACTTTGGTGAACATACATATCATCTTATTGCGGGACAATTATATAAGTTAGGTGTTGACGGTATTACACGACGTTGTGCACATGAATCTAAAGTCTAACAGATTATTGCCTTGACACACGAGGGTATTGAGGGTGGACATTTATTCTCCGATGCTACTGCTAGGGCAATTCTTTTGGCTAGATTTTGGTGGCCAACCCTTTTCAAAGACACTTATGCTTATATAAAAGTTTGCGACGTTTGCCAATGCGCAAAGAATACCAAGAAAGCCGACAACAATCTCCTTACTCCAATACTTGAAAGCGAATGAGGTATGGATTTTGTTGGACCTATTAGTCCAGCAGCACGTGGCACCCAATCACGATATATCTTGATTGCCACTGATTATGCAACCAAGTGGATAGAGGCTAGAGCAACGCACAAAGCAGATGCAAAATTTGTAGCACGCTTCCTCTATGAAAACATTATCACTAGATTTGGCTATCCAATCGAGCTTGTTAGTGAGAGCGTACATAATAAATTTGGTGAATAGACTCAAACAAGAAAGAGCAATATTGTATTAATTTATTCATTTCTTTTACCATTTTGGTACATGACATTCACATAAAGAAAATACTTGTTGGATTACTTCTATTGATCATCACTTTTACATTTGTTACATTTTAGACAATCATGAATATATAACAAAAAATGTTTGCACTATGAAATAAGTTTTTTGAACAACGTATATTTGTTTATTTGTTTCAATGATATTTGAATGAATCTATATTTACATTTTATGATGTCTAGAAATAAGTTATGCTTGTGTTGACGTGAATGCTATCACCTACAATTGATAAGTCTAGTATGCTTAAATAATATACAAGATTTCAAAAAATTGTTCGTTATGATTACATGAAAATATAATTAAACAATTGAAAGGACATGATTCAAGAAAAAGTAATTTCTAAATAGAATATTTAGTTCAGCACAAAAAAATTGCAATTCAAGCATGTTGTCAAAAAAAAATTGAAATGCCTTATAATGTTGCATTTGAAAAACATAAATTCATCATTCTATATGGGCATTTTGCAGCTACCTAGTACTATAAAAAATTAAAATTTATCAAATCAAGATATCTTATTTTCATATTGATAATACATATTTAAAATAAATTGATTTTCAAAAGACCTATTTAGTTCGGCAAAAAAACTTCCAATACAAGCATGTTCTCAACAATAAGAACTTGAAATGCCTTACATATTTACGAGTGAAACCATCTACTCATAATTCTATAATAGCATTTAGCAACTTCCAAAGTACTAAAAAAAATCAATATTTATCAAAGTAAGATATCTTCTTTAAAAACTGAGACTTGTAAGAGTCTCAAATTTCCTAAAACTACCTTATTACCATATTATTGTAATATTTCATAATAACCCAGTAAACCATTTTTTCCATGACAGAGAAAATATGTTAGTTGAGTAACTGAAGGAATAGGGCCCTCTTGTATTCATTAACTCATGTAATGGCACTCACAAATCCTAAATCAAATCTCTTAAGAGAAGCAATGGACAGAAAATATAATTCTCTGATCAATTAGAATCAGACATGATCTATTGTTGGATTGTCTACAATTAAAAATATAGAGCTTTGAGATGAGGAGGCTGGCTACTTCTATGAGGAGGACGTTGCTCGTCTCCTCGGAACTGACACAATACAAGGGTTTCTTGTTGTTGGTTCAGGTTTTGTGCTTAGCCATTATACTAGAATGTTGTTGGCTTGAGGTGCAACTAGTAGAAATTCACCGATGGTTATGTTCATTTTGCTGGATGAGCAGGTTTGTTTCTGGAACCTCAGTTTCTGTCATATGGAAAGGAGCCTCTTGCTGGTGTAATTGACCATTCAGGTCCGATCTTAATGGTGAACCAACTTATGGTACTAGAATTCCTAGAGCTAGAGGTACCACATGTTTTGTCTTAGCTTGTGTTATTTCCTCCACTTGTGCTTCCTATATCCAATGGAAAATTATTTGATATTGTTGTCCTTCCTCTCTCGCATATGGTCTTGATGCACATGGTTGGTCTTTGGCCATGGGAACCGATAGTGCTGGTGATGGTGCTATCTCCTTTCGTTTCTACACTTGCATAATTGCTAATACAAGAACATGGGGAGTATTCAGCCATGGAGCAGGCTATGAGCAATGGTACCTCCTTTCATCTAGACCTTACATATCATGATGTGGTTTTGTTGATAAAGGAAAGTACAAAAGCTGACTCATTCATCAGTTTGATAAATCCTCTCCTTAAAGTCACTAATGATAGCATCTGTTGTTATGTCTTTATCTGATGCTTATCTATAGTCGTATCTTTCTCGGAATTCAACCATATCACAGTAGAATAGTAGTTCGGATATAGTCAGCCTAAAGCGAGCCTTTAAAATATTGCAGTATAGGGCTCTTAGGGTGGTGTTATATGTTGACACTCTGATGTGATGGTATACAAACACTCACATGTGATTATGGTATGACTTCACGTGTGCTTTTCTCAAAGAGTTCCTAATGCTGTTAGTCCCATTCAAGTAAACTCGGAAAAATCCCGACCCTCCCATCAAAGTTCGATACAACAGATATAGGTTGTGATTATTCCATCGTTTTCACTTTTCTCTCAAAATCTTCCACTTTTACGCACTCAAGCTATGGAATTTTGTGACTCTTAGTTGAAACAATGGTGTGTATTGGTTTTTTGCAGATTTTTTGATTTTCGGCTTTTTCTTTTGCTCGATTTTCCAAATGATCCTATATACACTGATGTGCTCGTGCTAATGCGTGGACCCAAGTTCCAAGGACCCGTGAATCCTCTAGTGCCCATATATTCCAACGACACACTAAGGATTGTATTCTATGTGAGGAATAAAAACTGATTCAATGTTAATTCCTAGACCCAAGAGGATATTCTGCCTCTTTAGGTCACAGTTATCCCTCCCTCTATATTCCAAGAGGTTGGGGCATAGTACTCATCATAAAACGTAAATCACAATGCATTCACACATGTCATACACATTCCATCACTCGCAACTTTATAACTTAAGATGAGGAGACACACGTTTAAGCTAAACACTAAGACTTTATGGACATTCCCAATTTTTTGTTTAGGCACAGGATTAGGCCATGAGATAACCTAATTACACTTATCAACAAGGTGGAAAAACACAAGGAATTTATGCACAATCTCTTTTTCTTTTTCTTTTTTAAAAACACAGCACATACTATGTACGGATAACTTCATCCGAACGTTGCTTAAGTCATTCACTCTAAAGAATACTTCAACATGTGTCTATATTATGACACACACATATTATAATAAAGTCGACTTCAAAGCAACTTCACAATGCCAACGTGGGTTAGTCATTTCTTAACACTGGCATAAAGAGTTCAACTAAATATTGAAATGCGGACAACTATATACTCTTTGCATGTTTCTCTACTAAATGCACCAACCATATGCTGCATTTAAAAGATGTCAAATATGTGAAATGACACAAAACCAGTGTTGAGGAAAGTGTATACCTCAATACTACCTGAAGGTTGTGCTCATAGATGGGGGTAGCCCAGGACCTCTGTCCGAAGTTTCGTCCGAAAAAAAGTCTTCAGAGACACTTGACCAGCCAAGAGAATCGGTCGGACTTGTCCGGAATGGCCCACACTGATGGACCAGATGGATTCAATCCCGATCAATTCGGACGTCATTTGGTCAAAATGACCATTCGTCCCGGTGAGAACACAGTTAGGGCACACAAGAAAGGGCCACTTTTGCGGATTTCCGTCCAATGGCCCAGTTTCTCCGAACGGGGTCCATTTCACGTGCCGTCAGTTCCAACCGGTGGAAAATATCAAGTGGAACCTGTGGGGACAGACGGTGTTAGAGTCCAGTTATGACTCTGTCATGATCTCGGCCTAGAACACTGTCCCCTACCAGATTTTCTGATCTAGCTAAGGCTTTTCGTAACTGACTTACATGAAAGACTGGAAAAACCTTACTACTGTGTGGAAGTTCTAGTTCATAGGTGACCTCGCCTAGTCTCCTACTGATGGTAAAGGGACCACAATACCTAGGAGACAACTTAGCACACACTCCTGATTTGAGGGTTTTAGAGTCAACTGGGACTCTCAAGTAGACTTTCTCACCAGCGGAGAACTGCACATCCCGTCTGTGTGGATCTGCATAATGTCTGGCTCGATCCTGGGACTGCCTAATGCTACGCTTAGCATGTTCTATCATCTGGTTTAGGTCCTCTAAAAAGTTTCTGGCTGCTTCAACTTTTTCTTGTTTAAACCCACTAAAATTCATGTTGTACATAAAAGGAGTGTGAATTGAGCACACATCCTTCTAGTGTAGTTCGGCGAAGCTCTGTACGGACAGAGAGCTCACATGTGTGAAATTAGCCCTCATTAATGAGTGCTACTTCTCAAGGAATGATCCAAATTTGATGTTCTATAGCTTGTTGGATAGGTATTGGAGAGTAGAATGTGTTGCTCTTGTTTCTAAATCAATTTGATTTGTTTTTAGAAGAGTTTTAGGCAATCAAAGAATTTGAGAGGGTACTCAACTCGTGGGATATGCCAAAGTGAGCACACATATGTCTTTTTCACCATTTTCATCAATTTTTACTGTCAATCAAGTAGAATTGGATAGAAGTGAGTGTTCTAAGGTCTTAGACTTTTTATTTCACACATATTATTGTGTTTGAGTTGAAAGAAAGTTCCTAGAGAGTTTATCAGTACTTTGAAACTCGTGGGAGAGATAGACTTATTGCTTGCATGTGCTTCTTCTTTTGTGACTGAAGCAAGATCCAAATTCAAGATAGATTGATGTTCTGTATTGAGAATTTGTTCTCATATCTATTGCTAGATTTCATAGGGTGGATCAATATCTGTGTTAGATACAAGCAACATCCTTTCAAGTCCATTTTTTTATCATTACTAGAATTTCTCATCAAGAAGATGTCTTCATCTGGTTCACATTTCTTAGAGCACAGTGAGAGATTAACATCTTCCAATTATGCAATGTGGAAGATCAAAATGGAATCATTATTGATCCTACAGGATGTAATGGATATTGTGAGTGGAGCTGAAGAAGAATCTGCTGCACCTAATGAAGCTGCAACATTTTTCAAAAGTACCTGAAATGCACTTCATTTTATAAAAATGAATGTTACCAATGAAGTGTTAAGAGAGATCAACACATGCACCATTGCCAAGGAAGCTTGGGATACTCTAAAAACAATCTATGAAATCAAAAATACTTCTAGATTGCTTACACTTAGAAACCAAATATTTCTGCTTCATCATATGTCATGAGAGTTAAGGATCTTCATCAAGAGTTAGCTGGTATCAGTGATGCTCTAAAGAACACTAAACTTGTTCAAGTAGTCCTAAATGGACTTAGATATGAGTATGACAATATTGTACAGACTTATGTTGTCAGGGAGGATCTTCCATCCTTGGAGACACTGCAAGGTGTTCTCATTGCTGAAGAAAGCAGGCAAGAGAACAAGATGATGAGGATCAACAGACTTTCATTGAAAGATGGTGGAAATGACAAAGCACTCTTCATCAGAGACAAGTCAAGAGGCAAGGGCAAAGGACGACAACACTTCAAGAAGAACAAAGCCAAAGAAGGTGGTGAGGATCAGTCCTCACAAGCTGCAACATCCAGTGGCAAGAAGAAGCTGTCAAAGATCAAGTTTTTTTTCTGTGGCAAGAAAGGACACTATGCATCAAACTATTTCAAGAAGAAGAACCAATCTAAGCAAGCTAACCTTACTAATGAGGATGAGTGTGAGGGTGTAGAGAGTGAAAGAGAAGATTCATTAATGATGTCTACTTTTTCATCTTTTCCTTTTAAGAATGAAGAAGTCTGGTGGATAGATAGTAGGGCTCGTTCCCATATGTCTAGTTCTAGGAACTCTTTCACTAATCCCTTTTTCATATACTGCTCAGCAAAATGGAGTTGTTGAGAGAAAAAATAGAACTTTGTGTGAATGTGCAAAAGACATTAGGGTAGAAGCTTCTCTGCCTAAAGAATTTTGGGAAGAGGCAGTTGCATGTGCAAACTATCTTTGTAATAGGCTTCAATCTTGCAATAGGAGGAAAGACACCATTTGAGATGTTGTTTAAGAAAAAGCCTAAGGTAGATCATCTTAGGATTTTTGGCTGTGTATGCTTTGTGCATGTGCCTCTAGAAACTAGGAAGAAGGAAGATCCTAGTGCAGTAAAAGGAATTTTTGTAGGATATGCATCCACTAAAAAAGCATACAAGATCTATTTGCCCTCTACTGACAAAAATGTTGTTAGTAGAGATGTGATCTTCCATGAAGATCAGAAATTTAGCTTGGATGATGTACAAATCAAGGAGACTCGTGCAAGAGCAATCATCAATCTTGATGCTGTTCAAGAAGAGGTGAGGCCGAGGCTTGAGGAGCAAATTCAAGCTACCACACCAAGAAGATCTACACGAGCAAGATCTGAGCCAAGGAGGCTCACATATGATGAAGAAGGAAGACAAGTGGAAGGTGAAACTTCCTATCATGCACTTTTTATATCAGATGAAGAGCCTAAGGATGTCCAAGAAGCTTTTCAATACAAGGAGTGGGTTGAAGCAATGACCCAAGAATTTAAAGCCTTGATGTCAAATAACACATGGGAGCTTGTGGAGCCACCAAACAACATGCATGTGATCGGATGTACGTGGATATTCAGAATCAAGTATAATCATGATGGATCTATCAATAAGTATAAAGCAAGACTTTGTGCCAAAGGATACTCACAGATCAAAGGTCTTGACTATGAAGACACCTTTGCACCAGTTGCAAAAATGGTAACAATTCGTATACTCATCTCTCTTGCATGTTTTCACAAATGGAGTACGTTCCAGCTTGATGTTTCTAATGTATTTCTCAATGGTTACCTTGAGGAGGATATTTATATGGAGCAGCCTCCAGGTTTTGTGAAGGAAGGTGATGAATCAAAAGTTTGTCTTTTGTTCAAAAGTCGGTATGGACTGAAACATGCACCAAGGTCTTGCTATGCAAGGCTCAATTCCTATCTCATATCACTCGAATTTTGTCTAAGTGAATATGACCCTTCTCTGTATTATAAGTTTGTAGATAACTTTGTAATTATTCTTCTCATCTATGTAGATGATATCATTCTTTGTGGAGACAATGAGAAGCTAGTTGAAGAAATTAAGCATGCACTTGGTACTGAGTTTAAGATGCAAGACTTAGGAGTTCTTCACTATATTCTAGGCCTTGAATTAAATTTTTGGAAAGGTCATGCATTTATAAGCCAAAGTAGATATGCACTTTCCATGCTCAGGAAATTCCATATGGAGAACTGTAAAGGCATAGATACGGCTATGGATCACACTGTAAAAGTTCCTATTAAAGATGATAAAAAATCCTTTGAGGACATCACTCTTTATAGGAGGCTTATTGGCTCACTTATTTGGTTAACAATGACTAGGCCTGATCTAAGCTTTTGTGTTCATAGCTAAGTCAACACATGCAGGATCCAAAGTTATATCATTGGAAGTTGGCTAAAAGAGTATTGAGGTATATATCTTCTACCTTGGTTATGGACTATATAATGAAGGAGAAAATCTGACTTTGATTGCTTTTTCAGATTCAGATATTGCAGGAGACAAGTTGGATAGGAAATCCACAAGTGCTTACACTATATTTCTTAGAGAAAATTTGGTTTCTTGGCTATCAAACAAGCAGGCAACTATTTCCTTATCATCTTGTGAAGCTAAATACAAATCTCTTACAACCACAACAAAGGAGGTTTTATGGATCAAAAGGCTACTTTTGGAACTAAAGTGTTATGCAGATGAAGATTTACCAATTATCAAGAATGATAACATTTCTGCTCAGGCTCTTGCAGATAATCCAGTCTTTCATGTAAGGAGCAAGCATATTGAAGTGGCTCATCATTTTGTAAGAGAAAAAGTCATTGGGAGAGAGATCTCATTGGAGCATGTTTCACCATCAGATTGTGTTGCAGATCTTCTCACCAAACCTCTACTCAAGAACAAGTTGGATCCAAGATGAATGAATAAGATCATTGTGAATATTAGCCAGTAGGATTTTAGGGCAAGGGCCTTCCCCATTTATAAAAAGGCACCATTTTTACTCTATTTGGATGCTTAATGAGGAGGAGGAGACTCTACCAGATTTGGGAGAGAAGCATCCTCACTTGCTATTCACTACTTGCTAATGCTTTTGATTGTGTTTTTCATTTTGCTCTCAAGCTTTCATGGTTTTGGTTTTAATAGTGAATGTTTCTCCATTAACAAGAAAAAGGAACAAGTGAGCTAACCTCCACTCTCACCCTCTCTCTCTATCTTTTCTCTATCACTCTCTTCCTCTCTTCTCTTCTTCTCTTTCCCAAAATCATAATGAATGCTAGTTAGGGGTGAGTAGGGTTAGGAAGGAATAGTGTTAGTGGTGTTAGAGATAGGGAAAAAGTAGAGAACTAACTAAAAGTAGCATCTTTTCATAGTTAGGCACCTATCCAGTGTTCTAACTCTTGTTGATGAGTGGAAGGGCTACTACAATGCAAGATCTTCGACCCTACATCTGGGAGAAGCAACGAAATGCCTTGGGCTGGAGATCAGAAGAGATCGAATAAGAAGAGAAATGCATCTGAGTCAGTCAGAATACACTTGGAAAGTGTTGAAGCGGTATCAAATGATGGACCGCAAAGAAAAAGCCGCACCAAAAGCAAAAAATAATTACCAAGGGGACTTATAATAAATTCCTAAAAATCAAAGAGAGAAATTTTTGAACCATTCCAAGTAAAACTTTAACATAAGCAAGTCAATCTTACAAAATGATAATCTAGAAATGTAGCACATAGATGATGATCACAAACTCATCTCCAATCCAAATCATGCACAGATCAGAAGAATCCTCATTCAGCAGACACAAGCAGGAAATTCTAATGAACTAGCTTTCCAGAAAACACTGGTTTTGGCTGCTGCTAGTTTTGCTGTTGCTGCGCCAAAAAGGATTTAACAGTGTTCCAGGCAAAAGACGGCAAGGCCATGTAAACTTTGATACCTTTACCATCTTTTCCATTTGGAACAAACTTTGTAACGTTAATCATCGGTGGTTCAACCCAGAAGTAGTGTGTAGGTGGTCCCCACCCATAGTCTGTCTTGTGAAAACGTAGCCTGGACAAGGGTAATATGTAATGTGTTGCTGAGGATGAGGATACAGCTATTGAAAGCCCTGCTGTAGGAGATCGCATAGGACTCGTTTTCTCAACGTAATCTATTTTTGACCTCATGTACTTGTCGTTGATCGTCGCTTTGGCTTCTTGAACTAATTTAACTGCGTAGCATAGTCCGAGATCGGTAAGTTCTCTTGCCGAAGCAATAGAGCAAGCGGTCATGACCGCGTTGCCATGATAACCTTCAGGAAGAGGTGGACAGAGGCGTGATCTACCATTTACTGCAAACAGGAGTTTGGTCATTTCAGAGGATGCACCCAAAGCTTTTGTTCGGATGCGCCAGATGAAAGCACTCATGACCTCGAAACTCGTGCATGTATTCAGAAGACCTTCACCTAGTACTTGCTTCTTCATTAATGCTATATATTTTGAGTCAAAGCACAGCGAGGAGTAAACTATGTCATCAACGCTAGGGTCGTCTGCTGTTGGTGAATTGTTCTGCACAATTTCTGTGTATTCAAAATGAGGGAATTCAATTTGCAGGGGATCCCTGGCCTTCAGTAGTGTTCTGTCTAGCACAGGCTGAATGGACATAGGCACACCCATCGCAATTTCTCCCAGAGAAATCAGAAACTCACTGAATGCAACTCCATCACACATGCAGTGGTGTATGCCAGCTCCAACACAAAATCCACCGCACTTGAATCTCGTCACCTAGCAAAAGAAACAAGTACAGCTATTGAATTAGAGAGAGAGAGAAATGAGCGGCTACTACAATGAAAATCATATTGCATATACCTGAATTGATAGCAGGGGTCGATCCAGAACGCTGTTACTTTCCGATGCGCTCTTACATATAAGCTTCTGGGCATATTCCATATTCGTATCAAGCTCGTATTGTGCCAGTACGTCTGAGATAGTGGCATCAGCTTCTGCTTCGACAAAAACAGCTCCTTCACCACTGCTGATAACGTGACACTTCCCGTCCGAGCTTAACTCAAGCCTTCCAGCTAATGGATAATAATGCACCAATACCTGTGCTAATGCTTTCTGTAAAACTATGACTGGATCAGCTGTTTTGTTTATTTTGTTAGGCTGGTAGAAAAAAAGTATATTCATATAGACGGGAATCTGATCCAGATTGGAAAGCCAGTAGATGCAATCTCGTGCAGTTGGAGGCAGGGACGGTGGAACGAGCTTTGCCTCTTTGCACTTCACTGCACAAAAGCTGCCGCTGCTGCTTTTAGCTTGTCGTGAAGACATGATTTCCCAGAATGATCCTCCACAATTGATAATTGTCTATAATCTGAAACAGAACGATCCAATTGAACTTTGTTTTCTTTCTTTTGGATCGGAATTAAAGTTAAATAGTAGTTTATGTGTTTGTGTCTTTAGAGCATACGCTTGTCTAAAAAGAAACACTATAAATGTACTAACACATTTGTAACCTATAAATAGTAATTGATGAGGATGCCTCACACTCACAGTGCTCATGAAAAATCAGTTTTCTAACCTTTTAAAAAACCTATTACTTTTAAATTTGTATATTTGTTTCAAAGTTGGCCTACAAGATCTATTGGTATTAGGCTTAACACATAAATAACAATGTGTCATCCATGAGAGAGAGGGAGAGGAGAGGAGAGTGAGGCTGAAGGCTGAAGCAGTCCATGAAGGGCCCATGGGCCAGCTAAAGGATGTAGCCTGCTGAAAGATGAAGGCTGCATTGAGGCCCTGCTAAGTTGTAGCTTGTAGGCCTAATGCCCTTTTTCCTCTTAACCTAGAGACCATGCGAACCGAAGACATGTCAAAGTGTTTGTTCCTGACGCCGATGGTCTTGTCCCAATGTTGCTAAAATAGAGGCTCTCCATACTTCTCATGGCACTCTAGAAGTACGGGTGGTAGGTACCTCATACTTTCATCATGAGAGTACCCAATGAGATCCCTATTGGAATAGTTTTCTTGAAATTGTAATTAAAGGGAATATTCGTATAGGCTTTAACACTTGCATTTTCTATGGAGTAGTGTTTGTCCCCAACAATGTTTTTATCTTTGTTGGGTGATTATGGACTCGTTCCTTTTAGGAAACTTCTTTTGAGTTTCCCTCCAATATGTTCATATTTTAAGACTACTATATCTCTAGAAAATGTTAGTTTCAAAATCTTATCTCTACAATATTTTACTAAAGGTCCTACAACCTATAAACCTCATAGTTTCATCATGGAGAGTATGTGGGGTACCTCAGACTTTCATCATGTAAGTAGTTTCCTTGAAATTGTAAATAAAAGGGGATATTCTTATAGGCTTTAACACTTGCATTTTCTATGCAATAGTGTTTGTCCTTAACAATGCTTTTATCTTTGTTGGGTGGTTATGGACTTGGTTCCTGTTAGGAAACTTCTTATGAGTTTCCCTCCAATATGTTTATATTTTAAGACTACTATATCTTTGAAGAATGTTAGTTTCAAATCTTGTCACTACAATCTTTCACTAAAGGTCCTACAACTTCTAAATATTGCCATTAATTACAACTAGGTGGCTTGATGACAAATTAATATTTAAATGTGAGGAAATTTTAAAGGCTCAACATTAGGTTATAATTTTTGTTGAAAGTGGATAAAAGACAAATTGGGGGTTTATATTATCTAGGCCCTCTTTTCAGATCCAATGATTATTCTCTTTTTGTTGATTATAGCTTTCCATGCTCAATAATCAAATTAGATTTCAAGCAAGAAATTTCCACTCAACTCAGGCAAAATTACTTCCAAACTTATCCTAAAATGCAAATTTAACGCTATTCATGCCAAAACGAGATGCCTAATGCAAGCTAACCATCCAACAAACATGCTGCAAATTGAAAAATTGGCATAGCTCCCCGACAATGGCACCAGAATTGTAGTGGGGCTATTTCCTTCCTAGCCTCAACCCAAGATCCAAGCAAACAAGCATCAAGGAAATGATAGTCATCACGTGGAGGTTCGTTCCCGTGAGAGTGATAGCATATCTCAAAATTCAGCATGTATGGAAAATCCACATCTAACTCTAGCATTCATTAACCCTAAGCATTAACACTACACAATTAACACTACGACTTATTAACCCTATGATCCACAATGAGATAGATACTCTCTCTCTCTCTCTCTCTCTCTCTCTCTCTCTCTCTCTCTCTCTCTCTCTCTCTCTCTCTCTCTCTCTCTCTCTCTCTCTCTCTCTCTCTCTCTCTCTCTCACAAAAGCATAAAAAATAACAATTCCAATAACATTTAGATCCAACAATTAACAAAATACAATAAAGCATGAGAGATGGAAGAAAAGAGTTGGAGAGCAGGGACATTCATTAGTCATTTCATAAGAGAACCAATCTGCTTGTATTGAAATGGAGATCTGAACATGAGGAGCAATTCGAGTTTGCCCCTATTTATAGTGGAGAGGAGGGCCTTGGCCTCAAAATCCTAATGGCCCATTTCTACCTCCCTAACTATTCAAACTTAAAGAAGAGTGGGAACCCATTCAAAATTGGAGGGAACCAATTTGAATTTGAAATTTGAATCAATTTTGGTGGGAGTCCCAACTTTATTCACTAACTTGACATTTAGGCCCTGCGACATTAAAAGTCCCGCAAAAAGGTCTAGATTCCTTATATTGACTTTTAACTAATCAAATAACTATGTGATCATCGGATTGGACTTATTAAAGCAGGGTGCCAGATCTTTCTCACTTATTAACTAGGGTTAGGGTAGCCTTGGGATCCACAAACCCTCCAACAAAATGGCCTATGAATTTACAAAACAAACATTATAAAATTCAAGACAATGAAGTTACCGGTCAGAACCTCACCCATGCCTCTAGCATTCATAGTCTAAACTACTTTTGTATACAAGGGTATGAACTTGAGCTCGTTTGAAACCATGTATGTGAGACCCATGAAATCCATATGCCATTGGGATAAAGAATACAATTATATTTGCCAAATACTACAAGATGACAAAGAAAAAATTGTAGAATGATTAAGAAAATAATTATTGGATCTCAAAAGAGGGCCTAGATAATATCAACCCCCAATTTGTCTTCTATCCACTTTCAATAAAAAAGTATAACGTAATGTTGAGCCTTTAAAATTTACTCACATTTAATTATTTAGAGAGAGAGAGAGAGAGAGATGT
Source organism: Diphasiastrum complanatum (assembly GCA_029204225.1). Classification (NCBI taxonomy): domain Eukaryota; kingdom Viridiplantae; phylum Streptophyta; class Lycopodiopsida; order Lycopodiales; family Lycopodiaceae; genus Diphasiastrum; species Diphasiastrum complanatum. Next base: position 46,625,246 of record CM055105.1, read on the forward strand.
AAGAGAAAGTACATCGATGAATTTTTTAAAAAACACTGATGAAGTGCATTTTTTTCACTTATTTTAATGATGACATGCATTCTCTCTTGCCAAATAAATTGAAAATGTGTACCAAATGACCTTATGATTTAAAAAATCTATTGTGGTCATATAAATAATAATAAAAAATCTATTAAAATCCACTACTTTTAGATGATAAACACCTAAGCTAAATACATTCTAACAAAATAGTATTCAAAAAAGAAATGGCCTATGAATTACTTAAAAAAAAACATTAGAAAATTCAATGCAGTGACGTTATCCTCACCCTCTAGCATTCATCGTCTAAGCTACTGCTTTTTATACAAGGGTATGAACTTGAGTTTGTTTGAAACCATGTATGTGAGACCCATGAAAGTCCATATGCCATTGGGATAAACAATACAATTACCATTGTCAAATACTACAAGATGACAAAGAGAAAATTGTAGAACAATTATTGGATCTCAAATGAGGGCCTAGATAATATCAAACCCCAATTTGTCTTTTATCCACTTTCAACAAAAATTATAATCTAATGTTGAGGCTTTAAAACTTACTCAGATTTAATTATTGAGAGAGAGAGAGAGAGAGAGAGAGAGAGAGAGAGAGAGAGAGAGAGAGAGAGAGAGAGAGAGAGAGAGAGAGAGAGAGAGAGAGAGAGATTATTGGATCTCAAATGAGGGCCTAGATAATATCAAACCCCAATTTGTCTTTTATCCACTTTCAACAAAAATTATAATCTAATGTTGAGGCTTTAAATTTTACTTAGATTTAATTATTGAGAGAGAGAGAGAGAGAGAGAGAGAGAGAGAGAGAGAGAGAGAGAGAGAGAGAGAGAGAGAGAGAGAGAGAGAGAGAGAGAGAGAGAGAGAGAGAGAGAGAAATAGGACATGTAAGAGAAAGTAGATCGATGGACTTTTATAAAAATATTGATGTTGTGCATTTGTTTCTCTTATTTTAATGATGACATGAATTTTCTCCTTCCAAATAAGTTGAAAATGTGTACCAAATGATCTTATGATTTAAAATATCTATTACGGTCTTATAAAAAATGAAAAAAGTTCTTTTAAAATCCACTATTTTGAGATGATAAACACCTAAGCTAAATACACTATAACAAAATAGTCTTCAAAATGTAAAATGCCTATGAATTATTGAAAACAAACATTAGAAAATTCAAGGCAATGAAGTTACCATTCATAACCTCACCCATGCCTCCTACATTCATCGTCTAAGCTACTTCTTTGTATACAAGGGTATGAACTTGAGTTAGTTTGAATCCATGTATGTGAGACCATGAAAGTCCATATGCCATTGGGATAAACAATAGAGTTACCTTTGTCAAATACTACAAGATGACAAAGAGAAAATTGTAGAACAATCAAGAGAATAATTATTGGATCTCAAAAGAGGGCCTAGATAATATTAACTCCCAATTTGTCTTCTATCTACTTTCAACAAAAATTATAACCTCATGTTGAGCGTAAAATTTACTCACATTTAATTATTCTGAGAGAGAGAGAGAGAGAGAGAGCGAGGGAGGGGGGCATGTAAGAGAAAATATATTGATGGACTTTTAATAAAATATTGATGATGTGCATTTTTTTCACTTATTTTAATGATGATATGCATTTTCTCTTGCCGAATAAATTGAAAATGTGTACCAGATGTCCTTATGATTTAAAAAATCTATTATGGTCTTATAAATAATGAAAAAAATCTATTAAAATCCACTATTTTTGGATGATAAACACCTAAGCTAAATACATTCTAACAGAAAAGTATTCAAAAAAGAAATGGCCTATGAATTACTAAAAACAAGCATTAGAAAATTCAAGGCAATGACGTTATCAATCATAACCTCATTCATGCCTCTAGCATTCATAGTCTAAGTTACTTCTTTTTATACAAGGGTATGAGTGAACTTTAGTTCATTTGAAACCATGTATTTGAGACCCATGAAAGTCCATATGCCATTGGAATAAACAATACAATTACCGATGTCAAATATTACAAGATGACAATTTATTTTAATGATGACATGTCATGTACTTTTAGTACATCAGTGTTTTTCAAGACAATATAATATCCATTGTAAGCTTTGTGGGCCCAAAATGAGCTATTAGCCTTAAGAACAAGGCGGTTCTCTCTTTAGGCTCTCCAAAGTAGTTAATAAGGATAATAGGCCAACAAGGGCCCAATGTAGCCTAAATAGTACTTAACAAGGGCTAACTATCTCTCAAGGTAGTTAGCTTTAGTTAAGTGAGAGCATTGTCTATAACTAGACAAGAGACATCAATTTGTGAATCTTTTGGCTCATTTGCAAGTGAGAGCTTCTAGCTTCCTTGTGAATGCAAGCCATAGGGATCTCCATTGCTAGGTCTCATATGCCCTATAAACATGAATCAATGCTTCATTTACATTGATTGTACTCTTTCTTTCATTGCTAATGGAATTCCATTGTGATCTCATTGTTTCTAGCTTTCTATTGATATGCTATCACAAATGTCTTGTTATCTTCTTGCTTCTCGCTTTACTTCATTGCTATTGCTATTAGTTTGGGATTTGGCACATGAAATTTCTTGGTATCAGAGCAAAGATCCATGATTCATGATGATTTTATGAGAATTCCATTAGATTTGATGAGTTTATTGTTTTTGTAGCTTTCTTTTTGCTAAATTTTAACTTTAAAATTTTCAGTTATGTTCTGAAGAATTTTTAGCATTCAATTTCGTTTTTCATTTCTAATTTGATCCCATAGCTTTGTAGATCGTTTTTCCAGCTTTAATTTGCACGAGTTTTCAAGCCATTTGGATAAGAGATACAAAAGTTATTGCACTTTTCCCAAAAGCTGTCAAAATAGGTGACTAAAATTTTGCTTTCGGCTGATTTAGATTTTTTAGATTTAATCTGAGTTTTTATTTCAACTTTATTTCCATAAAACTTTAGAGCATTGTTTTAGCTTTGATGTGATCCATAAGGCGGGTCATTTGGTTTAGTATCCAAAAAGTTATGACAAATCTTGATTTGTAGCTCTAGTTTTGTTAGTTTTTCTTTCTTCAAAATTTTAGACCTGTTTTGTGATTAGTTTGACCCATCAAATTACTTCCAATCATTGATTTGAGAATATAGGCTGATAGAACTTGTTGTTACTTTTCAAGAGTACTGAGTTTGTTTGATTTGGATCAATATTGAGAAAGTTATGATCAAATTAGTGGAGATGGGTCAGAATTGCCAAAATTTTGGAAATTGTTTTGCAAGTGAGAGAGAAGCACTTCAATCTTCCAACTTTGAAGTTTTGTTTCTGTTGTAAAATTTTTTCAAAAATTTCATTTTGAAATTCAATTAAAAAAAAAAACATCTATTCTAATTCGACTCAATTGGAGCAAGAAAAGAGACACTTCTTTCACAAAGACTGCTATTGTTTGCACAAACCTTGACCAGCTTCATTCTGGATTGATCTCTTCAACCCGTGGTTTGCAAAAGGAGAAACACTTGAGATGCATTCAAATTGAAGGCCGCCTATATGTTAATGCTGCAACCGCTTCACAGGATATCGAATGCTCGCAATTCTGACCATCCTTGGAAATGCTAGCTTCAAAACGTCCAGTGGTAGAATCAATAATCAGGACAACACAATCAGCCAACGAAGTTTCTGTAATCATGTTCTTGATAAAATCACGATGCCCTGTAGCATCAATGACAGTGCAGTAATACTTAATGGTCTCAAACTTCCAAAGAGCGATATCGACGGTGATACCACGTTCACACTCAGCTTTGAGCTTGTCAAGTACCCAGACATATAATTTGATCGTTTGTTCATCCCTACAACTTCCTTTTCAATTTGTTCAATGACATTTCGACCGAGGCCTCCTCCTCCGTGACTCGGTCGAGGTCTCAACGAACCTCCACTCGGTCGAGACCTCACGCATTTCTCCGTTTGAGAGCTCAACCAATCCATTCGATCGAGATCTCTCTCTCTACCCCTTCTCACTCCTTGGGTCGAGATCTCTCTCTCTCTACCCCTTCTCTGTCCTTCAGTTGAGATTTTTCTCTCTACATCCTTCTCTGTCCTCCGGTTGAGATCCCTCTCTCTCTAATCCATTCTCTCTGGCTGAGATCCCTCTCTCTCTAACCCATTCTCTCTCCTCCTGTTGAGATCCTTAAGGCTCTTTCTTTTTTTTTTCTCTCTCTGCCCTCTCTCTCTCTCTAGTTCCCCTCCTACTCGGTGCCCGAGAAAAAAAAATTTGCTGTAAATTTTGTAATTTCCTTACAGTTCCTCCCAAAAAAAATTTCGAGCACAAAAACATCTCAAGGATTTCAAAGTTTTATTAAATTCAATTTGTAAATTTTTTTTTATGCCCCCTTTTCTAAGTTGAATGCTCATTCTTCCTTCTCATTCTTTGAGCGCCCATAACTTCCTTGTTTGAGCTGTAGACACAAAAAGTGATTAGAAAGATGAGCCTGACACTTCTAAGTTGTTGAAATTTTGTGATTATTATTTTCAAATTTTTTTCAAGACCCCTTTTCTTGAGTCAGTCTTTTTGTGTTTCCATTAGTAATTTTCAAATCTTCATATCTTTTCTGTTTGAGTTCGAAATTCGACACTGTAAAAAGAAAAATTGCTCGTAGTGACAAATTGAACACAACTGCTACTTTATTTTATTTTGTTACACTTTCCATTCACTGCCACTTTATTCTTCGAGGACTCGGAATTTTTAAGTGGGTGGAGAAGAGCAATTTTACCAGCTTGTAAAACACCATTCTGAATAAATTTCAGACAGTGAATTCATAGTCCACAAGTCTTCACTAGTCAATAATGATGGACCGTGATAAGCAAAACATTCAATTTCCATCTATTGATGAAATACAATCTGAAATCGTACATTACCTTCTTGTATTTGACGGACAACCAAGTTCAATCAACATTGATGATTGGTTGACTGAATTAGAAGCTTATTTTTGTCATCGCCATTATTCTGAAAAGGATAAAATCTATTTCGCTTCATTGTGCTTTCAAGGACAAGTTTGAGCATGGTGAGATACTCAAGCACATTTGAGCACAAAGCTTTGGAGTCAATTCAAAATTGCTTTCATTGATAGTATTACCAGGTTTTATGAGAAATAATTCGAATCTCTCAAACAAACTGGTTCTGTACAACAATTTAATCAGCAATTCTTGGCATTGGTTTAGAAGACAAAATTTGAGTATAGAAAATGTTTGAACTACTATGTGGGTTTCCTTCAAATGCCTATAAAGAATTTGCATCAACTAACTCTTTCCAAATCCATTTATGCTGCTAGTTTTATGGAGTTGCGCATTATGATGGATCATACACTTGCTCTGGAACACTTATCTACAAACCATTATCATTGAATGGTGGAAAGTCACCACTCAACGGAAACCTTATTATTTCAACCAATGATTGTCTGAATATGTTAGTCCTACCTTTGATGGTAGCATCCACTTCATTAATGTAGACAATTGGCTAGAGGATTTGGATTATAACTTCTACTATAGTGGAGGTATTGGTGATAGTGATATAGTTTTCTTTGCTTCATCAGGTTTCCAAGGACGTGTTCAACTAGTTAACTTTCAAAAGAGTTTGTAGACAAATCTTCAATCAATCTGACTTCATCCAATGGCGTTCTTTGGACCAGACAACTATAGTTGCTGAGTACAATAGAGAATTCCAACAAATGGTCCCAGTATTTGATTATGGATAAATATATCTTGTACAATGTTATATATATGGCTTACAACCTCAATATCGGAGCATTGTAGAAAACTACCTGCAAACTACTTCTCTCCAGCCTAGGTTCCGATTAAGGAAAACTATGGAATATGTTTTAAAGTACGAGCAACAAGAACAAAGACTTAAGTTGGAAGCTGAAAGGAAAGAAGAACAATCCAGATGGTTTGAGGAAATGAAGATGCGAATTCAAAAAGTGAGTGTATACACTAAAGCATCAATGGATAGACAACCAAAACAGGTACAGGAAAGTGGAAAAATTTCTGAAGATGAAACTGAGCAAAGTGATAATGACGAAGCGCATGAGCGAAACGATGACAATGAGTCAGATGAGCAAAGTGACGATGAAAGTCAAGTCCCAGATCTAGATACAGCTGCAAGCAACAAAGTTCCAATTCAAGATTTGAATCAAGTTGCAACAACAGATGGTGAAAATCAGGATTTAGATGAAAGTCAAGATTCAGATCAGGATGTGAAGATAATTGAACATCCTTTCGAGTTTTACTTCGACCATCAAAGTTCGGAACTTGACCTACATCAATGCCTTAATCTGGTCAATGAACAAGCAATTATGGATCGTCAGATTGAGAATATTGCTATGCTTAAAGAAAGTTGATCAAGGCATTCACCAAACTTTCAGATTGAGGACTATATGACACCGATATTCCATGATTTGGAATTGAGTGGTTATTATAAGGATCCGATGTACGAACCATGTCAAATTGATATGGAAGCTTTTGAAAATAATTTTATTTTTGACAATGATCTAAGAGAGTATGAGGTATTCAACATGGATACTGGTAGAAATGAAGAGATTTCATCAATCCATGGAAATTCTACTTGTATCAATACTTTGGATTATTGTTCAACGCCTCATGGATCCATTAGCCAAGAGCTTCAAGTGGCTTTTGTTGGAGAACCGCTAGAATTCAAAAGCCAATATGTAATTCACGTGCATATTTGGAATGTATAAAAGTGAATAATGACTGGGAATATTCTCTCAGTCAACCAACACTCTATAGGAAGCTGATTTTAAAATATACCATCAATTTATATTGCTCAGTGGACTTTAATGTGATCAATCCTCAATTGAGTAATGTCAACAATGATTGCTCATCAATGGTTATTTGGAACAATCAAAACGTCAAATCCCTATTTCAACTTTGGAATGTATTTTCACCATATGGAATTGATGCTTTAATTATTTATATGGGCACCTGCAAGTTTTATATTTCGAAATGAGAGTCAATTTACAGCTCTCTTGATAGATGAATGAAAGATTTTAGAAGTGTCTAAAAAAAGCCCAATTACAAACAAGGAACTTTTGAGACTCCAATAGAGAATGATGTCCATGAAGGATCTTTCACCACCTCTTAAAGGATCCCTTACAAGATGTTCCATAAATGTGTCTATATACAAATAACACACTTCAAAACTAAACATCATGCCAAGACATGTATTCAAAGGCATTTTGTGCACTTGAAAATACATCAATTAAACTATTAAGTTTATACATAACGTTGCCAAAGACAACTTGCCATGCTTGATCCATATGATTGAGCCTTGATGGCTCCATATTGATACTCATGGTTCTTTTTGGAGTCCTTGGGCCTTGAGCTTGCTCCTCCACTTGACTTGACTCCAAACCATCAATGAATTGAATAAGGTGTTGATCCAAAGGTGCTTCTTCAAGTTTACATCTTCTGCTTCCACCATTGACAACTTCTTTGATGGAAAACAAGTAGATTCTACAATCTCTACTTGAAGAGCAAAACACTACCATTATTCCAATAATTGAAATAGAATAATCTTTGGTCCTTACATTGGAATGATCATGCTCAAAGTATGTGGACTCAAAGATTTCCTGTACAAATAATATTTCATCTTTTATGACGCTATTCAAAGTATTACAAAATAGTTATCCAATGAAATTGCTTTATCAACAACAAGTGGAGATTTGAAAGCATCCATTTTCGTTGTCTTGTCATAAAAAGTACTAGACATCATAGATCTTATTGATAAGCAACAAGTCACTCCATGTCTACTAATACTAGTATCCAAAAAGTATTCAAAGATAGTAGACTCTCCAACCTTGCAAGATGCACACTTGACAGGATAATGTGCATGCAATTTGATGACTCGGCCATTGTCATTGATGACAAGTGGCCATGATGAAACCATATTCTCTAGGGTTTATTAGGTGCAGAATGCACTCATGAATTGGGGATTTCCATGGCACACCGACATCCTTCGTCACACATGAGGTAAATGTTGAAGTTTCATTGCTACAAATAGGAATTAGTTGTGAATGAACATTCACTTTGCTAATCCCTATAACAGGAAGTGAGTTATCTCCTATTGTAGCATGTGTAAAATCTAAGCTTGCATGGCATAACATGGTAGAATATGCATTTTAAGATATGATGAAATGATTGCATTGTTTTTGTATATGACGTGTGCATGATAATATACTAGTATTTAGGCTTTGTCTAAATTATATCATGGGTTTTATCTATCGCATCTTGTTGTTCACACTCGCGTCGTAAGCTCGACCTCTTTGAAACATAGGAGCGGGCCGTCCACCATGCGTGGTTGAAATACACCACCTTTGTTAGAGGTCAACATAGTCACATCCATCGTTGGAACTGCCTAGCGAAATACCTAGGCCTAACGGTTGGCAAAATATCACCACCTATCAAACAAGACGACGCGTATAACTGGCACCCTCATGTTGCATGGAAATAATCCTGACCTAGTGTCTCATTTGATGTACGTTGATCTTAGTTCAATTATTCCACAATGACCGGTTGAACACCCTAGGGATACATTCCACGCAAATAACTAGTAGCATATGGGGACTTCATTTCTTTTATTCTGTGATTGCTGATTGAGTGCCTCCATAAATTTCCATGTGACATTTGCAAGTAACTACACTCGTATGACCGTCCAAGGGCCCTTAACCTTAACTATTGAAAACTATGAAATTTCAAAGGAACGTACCTACGCAACACTACAAGAAGTCATGGTCCTAAAGGACCCTCAGTAATAGGAAGAATAAAAAGAAAAGGAGAAAAAAGAGATTTGAAATACTCCAAACTATCAGTAATACCAAATTCATGAAAAAAAAAAACCAACTAGAATCAAAATTAGACATTTTAAACAAAAACTATAGATGTAAAATTCCAAATATTGCTCTCAGGCACAAACTGTAGGTCAGGCAAGGACCTCAAGGCAATGTGCACTCAAAAGAGATATTAGAAATTAGAGTATCGGATCCGAGCGTGTAAACAAAGAGCAGACAAGAAAGGAGATTTAAGGCGCGCTTGAATGCAACATCGGACGAGGCAGTATCGGTTCCAGACGCAAGTTAGTCAATGGAGGGTAATCAATGCAAATGGCACGTTTGAAATCGATATCCGGCAAAGAAATCAAAAATTTGCGTGAAAATCCGAGTCGAAAATGACCTATTTATTTATGAAAATTTGCACATGTGGAGGAGTTACGAAGGAACACGTGTCGACGTATGATTGGTCAAAATTAATACACCGTATAGACAATGATTGATCTGACATCTGTCACGTGCGAGAATGACACGCGTCGAAAAGGGATTAGTGCACGTGTCCCAACCCACGTGGCCTCATAATGAGGCCATCATTGTTAGTACGGACATTCCACGTGGACAAATTAGATGATGACACGTGTCCCAATATGGCTCTCAAGCGCGCCCTCTCACCTTTTAAGCGTCCGCCTTCTCACAGTGCGCTCGAGACCAATGTCGTTGTTAGTCCAATATCGCTTTCGAGCACGCATCTCGTTTCTTAAAATATTCTGTGTATATCTTGCGCTCGCAACCGACATTCAATTTTGGTATCAATCTCAAGCATCCCCTTATCGCAAGTTTTTTGTTTTCATTCCCTGCGCTTTTGTTTAGACTTTTTTTTGTTAATTTTATTCTTCTTAGAATGATTGCCAGGACCAAATCCACTACCCGTGCCATAACCATTGTACATCCATCCCATGCCCGTGTTTCCCTTGGTACTGGCCGTAGACGTGGCAGGAAACATGTATGGCTGAGGGAGATTAGAAAACTCCAGAGATCAACTGAACTGTTGATCCCTAGAGCTCCTTTCGGCCGATCTGTAAGGAATATCACTCTGTCACTTGGGCTAAATGTTCGTTTTGCCATGATAGCCATGCAGGCCTTATAGGGAGCTGCAGAAGATTTTCTGTCCCAGTTTTTCGAGGATACCTATCTTTTGACAGTGCATAGTAAGCGTGTCACCATCATGCCAAAAGTGTGTGTGTGTGTGGATTTATTGTAACTGGCTTCAAATGTATTCTACGAGTTATTTTCATGAAAGTTGATTTAGACTATCAAAACATCATAAATGACTATGTATTTTGTTTATTTTGGACATTTTTAATTTTTTTAGATTTTATTAAATATTCTATTTTTTACAAGAGTTTTTTTTCTTTTCTAAAAAGCATATTGTTTGCAAAACAAATGTGGTTTTTGGAAAAAAAATTCATGAAAAAACATGTTTTGGCAAAAATAAAAAATCAAAAAACAATTACTTGTTTTTAGGATATTGTTCCATTTCAAAAGATTTCATGTTATTTTATGAGTTACCTTTAAAATGTTAATTTAGACTACTAAAAAATCAAAACAATTTATGTTTTTTGTTCACCTGCATTGTACAATTTAGATTTTTTGAGTTTAATTTTTTTTTAACATGGTGTACTAGAATTTGTAGTCAAAATGCATGTTCTTTTATTGATTTTTTGTGGAGTAATTTTACATGAAAAAGTATGTGTTTGGGCAAAAATTACAAAACTGTTAAATGGTTAAAGGTTTAGGATTTTGACCCATTTCAAAATATTTCACGTTACATGTATTAGGATATCTAAGATATAGGAAAATAATTTTTCATTATAGTTAAATCTCAATAATACTAGTTTCAAACTCGTTTGCAATTTGACACATTCAAACTTGTTGAAGATTTGAATTTTGATAAATCTGAAGAAGATAATCCTATGATTGGTGTCTTACACTATGGAAGTTATATTTCAAATGAGAGACAACATATATAACATATTATCAAAATATGGCATACAATATTTCAAATCAAAGACATGACACACTAAATAAGAAATTTCTGACCTACAATGTGCCGACACTAGGTACTTTTAATGAGCAATAGTTTTTCATTCTATAAAAATGTTATACATGGGAAGAGAATATCCAAATCTTAAGAATTTTTTTTTGGAATATATACTTCTTGAAGAAAATGTAAATATGATAAAAAATTGCACTAGTAGTATAAGAGGTCAGTTTTCTAGATATTCAACTTGTAAAATTTGGAAATTGAGTTGTTTGTCAATACAATGAAGCCTGTCAAGAATACATCTCATGACAAATCCAAGTCAGTGCAACATTAGGATGATAAACACAAAATGATCCAGAATTAAGAGAATATCAACCGAAGTTATATTACAAATAGACTTGAGTCAAAGTGTCAAATTTGATCAAGACCTTAAAAGATACATCGAATTTGAACTCCATGCTTATACCAATAGTTTTGTACTCATTCAAAGATCAAACTTGTACAATACTTCACAATTTTTGTTTTGTCAAATTCACATTGGCAAGGTCGTTGCACAATTAAAATATTTAAATAAGTTATCAATGCTAGATTAACAATTTTCCAATGAACAATCAAGAGTTGCAACCCAACAAATTCATTTTTAAAGAGAAATTTAATGAATGTAATAAACCCAAGTATTGTGGTCCTCTCCTAAATCACTAAAAGCTCTCACTAAGTTTAGATTGAGAAGAGCAGCTAGCTACCAAATTGAAATATGCTATAAATTATAGCTAAGATGGACTCTTGTTACTAGATCAACAACGAAAGTGATATAGAGATTAGCCATGCACACAATTGTGGCCATTGAAATTTATTAGATCGATTGAAATAAGAGCATTTATGATAAACACATATCTACTCTATTCACATGAACGTCTTCCTGGAAGTGTAAGCTTATGCCATATTGTAGGCTTGTAAAAAAACTTCAACAAGGTAACTTGATATGCCAACTTTTGGGATTTTCTATTTAAATTTCTAGGGCTACATAATTAGCCACAATTTACTTTTCATAAAAATTGTTAATAGTAAACTTTGATAGCTTGAATTTTGTAAACCACTAACATTTTTTTTTTCACCAAGAAACTTTTTTGGGCTTTTTTAAATATTTTCTATGGCATTATTAGCCAAAATTTCTATTGTCGTTTATGGTAAATGCATAAGGCCATTTTTGCAATAAAAGACACTTGGCTATAATGATATGTAGAATTCCTCATAAAGGCTTGAACCTCTTTTCTTACAACATTAAAGAAAAGGAAAAAGAAAAATCTCAATAACATGAACAAATCAAAATGCATCAACAGCCTGGGTGTCCCATCATTTGGAACCTTCAAAGGCATAACTTTCTCATGTCTTACCCCTTACATTATTTAAAAAAAAATTTGTATCTAAGGAACTTTAGAGGGCAAGAGGCTGAAATTGTAGGACTTGAAGGCAACAACCCTAAACAAGGTGACCAATACATCACCAAAAGCTTAGAGATCATTGAAAAATAAAAAATAAATAAAGATTGCATTTTAGAATAACTAAAAATTTGCAACACATGGTTAGCTAGAAACATTGGGAAATTTGGGTCTTATACTTTTTGCATCTTCCCTTGCTCCTAGCCCTGCCTTGCTTGCAAGGAGGACTTAGCATTCATTTCCAACATTGAGCCTTGCTTGCAAGGAGGACTTAGCATTCATTTCCAACATTGACCTGCTTGTGTTTTGGTTGTAAATGGTTTTTTTTTTATTCTCTGGTTTTTGTGAGTACGACACTTGGCATTTAAAAATAAATTGCCTTTTTTTCTAGGTTTTTGGCTTCCTATTACTTTTTCTTTTTTTTGATATTTTTTTTGGTTCTTTTCGGGATCAGGGGTGCTTCAATATGGAGAGATTGACACATGGGCTCACATTTTTTCTGATTTTCGATTCCGGGTGTCCATGTTCCATTTTCACGTGACTGACCCAACGGGGTTGGCTCAACTGGTTAGCTTGGCATCCAAAGTTTCTTTGGTCCCAGGTTCGAACCTCCCCTTGGAAACCAAGAAGCATTTTCACGTGACTTGCCGTTCTCAGGGTCGCGGCTGTCACTGCATGCCACGGCTTTGGGTAGCACAAATCCATGCCAGTGAAGGATGTTCATGAACGTGAATGAGTCTGGGTGAGGCGTCGTGCTTCCAAGTATCCGGAATCACTCAGAAACCCCGATTCCTGCTTCTTCTAGCATTCTGGAATGCACTTAACTCTAATTTTTTTAATAGCTTGAAGCTGTTCCTTGTCCTCAGGTGCTCAACTTCAATTTATGATAATGCGGTATGCTGCTAGTAGGTGGTGAAAGTACATGATTTCGTAAATCATCGTTGATCAGATTTGTACTTGTCACTAGATTTTATTTTGTCTTTTAACAATAATAGCACTTCGTTGCAAAAATCCTCTTGCAGGGCAAAACTTTAATTGCATGAGTGAAAGATCTTTTTTCTAACAATGCATTTATGTCTACTTCAAATTGTAGCAAAAACTTAGCATATAGTTACAACCATTAGCAGATTATTTTTGAGAAATTCATCCTTGAGTCTTGAATCGACGCATTTTGTGTCATCTTGTCTGTGTGCACTAGAGTAAGGAAAGCAAAAAATTCATCCTTGAGCCTTGAATCAGCTCATTCTGTATCGCATTTACTGTGTACACTGAAGTAAGGAAATCGAGCTCCATCGGCGGCTATGAATCGTACAACCTTGAACAACTTGATATGTGATTGTCCTTAATTGAGATCTTTCTGGCACAACAATCTGACATACAAATACAACGATTGTTCCTATGGCTATGAATCTGTTATCTATATTTTCAAAAAGCAACCTGACATCTTATCAATCTTTCTGGATGCTGATTGTTATCTTTCTGGATGCTAGTCGAACATGATGTTTACATAACTTCATTAATAGGCATTTGTGAATGACGAAATGTAAGATTCTTATTTTTTTTAAATGCAGCAATTTCAGGATGTTTAGGCTGTATTATCCACGCTTTATCAGTTGCTAACAAGGATTTCATATTAACGTAATTACGTGAAATTTTTACAAAAATAACTATGCAATTTACGTTATTATGAAATTTAGGATAATTACGTTAACAAAAAATGACCTGCTAAGGTCACCGTGACCGATTGAGCAGGTAATTTTTGAGATTTTGATGTGATATCGTGGGTATTAAGTGAAGTTTGGTGGGGTCGCCAAGCTTTTTTGAGTAGCTTAAAAACATAACCAGATTTTTTCTCTTTCTTTTGCTAATATAATCTAGCATAAAATAAATGATGGGTCTGCCAAAATTTATTGTATATCTTGGTGGGTTTACGTGAAGATCAAGTTTCTAACCGGTAACATGAATATCAATGTTAATAACGCCCGCATGTTACGTTAATAACTTTCAATATTCACAATTCACAATTTACGTAATTACGAATTTGAAATCCATGGTTGCTAAAAGCTTGTGATTATGAAGATCACTAACTAGTCTCCATTAGAGTGCATATATTTCGCAAGGTTGCATCCACAAATGCAAAGCATGTGGCCAATTTTTAATTCAACCGCAAAACATCATCGTAGACAATTGCACCAAACATAATAGTATTTTTGGTGATAGGACCACATTTACAACAATTGACAAAGCACAGAGTGAGATTAAAATTTGATTTATGGAAACTTTCAACATGTCAGAACCGTGCCATGTAAGTTTTGTTATTATCAATCTTAGCAATTTCCGGCGTTTGAACTTTGGATCAAATCATATATATCTTCTCATCTGCTGAAAAAATAGGCTTTGATAGATCTCCTTGCCATATGCAAAAATCAATCCCCAGTCCACTGCAAATATTACGTATTACTAACGCATGGCATATCATAACAATATTTCAACCCAAGAATCACATGAAAATTTTTCACCTATCATAAAAAATCAATGCTAGACATTCTAATTTTCTTTTTGTGAATATCAGGGTTTCTTTTTAGATCTAGATAAAGCTTCTCAGTTTGAGGTCGTTGCAACCTATCATTGACATGGCACCACAAAAGTTACGGCAAGTTACGATGCCGCTGACATGACACCCTCTATTGAGAAGAAAAATCAAAGTGCAATCACAAAGTGGAATAAAGAGGGACTAGCTACTTCTACCCGAGGATTTGGTTTGCCAGACGTCTCTATGGAATTGGCTCACTCGGATTCACTATATGTAATGCCATTTTTACTTTATATTTTAAAGCCACCTTCATAAACAAAAACTTCAGGAAGTGTTTGAGCAATGAGGTTGCTTAAGTCTTCCAAAGAGTAAGTAGTCTAATATCTGTGAACAAAACAATGAACTCTTTCATTGAATGGTTTCTTTAATTGGATACAAAACTATTGATAATTGCACTTTCAATGAAAAAAACTTTTTTCAAACAATTGGACATATGTTGATCTGCTATCTTGGCAATATTCAAACCTAAAAAGATTCTTGAACAAGAAGTTAAATATTTTATGTGGAAGCAATAAGATTAAAACCCCATAAATAAATTGGATGATTCAAATCCAAACGATGAAGAGGACAATAGCAATTCTATGCATGAGGACAATATTGATATATATATATATATATATATATATATATATATATATATATTAGTAAAAAGTGCTCGTCGTTGACGGGTGGCCGATGGTCGTTAATGGGTGGTCGATGGTCGTTGACGGGTGGCCGATGTATGTGTGTGTATGTATGTGAGTGCATGTGTTATTTGTGTATGTGGATTTGTGGTCAATGGTGTGTGTGTGTGTGTGTGTGAAATATATATGTGTGTATGCATATGTGATTTATGTGACCGATGGTGTGTGCATGTGTGTATGAGTGTGCATGTGCATTTCTCTGTGTATACTGAACTGCTTGGAGCCTGATTTGTTGATGCGGGCTTGTCTCGACGTGCAGCACTGGATGGAACAGACGACATGCATGACGGAGCCCGTTGCAATACTGGACCACTTCTTGAAAATGCCAAAAAGTAAACGACCGACTTTGTCAGCACACCAAGCAAGTTGTTGCAAGTATGGATAAAGTTAGATACCAATGATGAAAAAAGGGATTGAAGTCTCTCGGAGACACTAATCTCAATGATTCAAGATACCCAGTTTTTGGTGAGCCCAAAAATAGTGTGCAATCAAAAAATGAACACCATTCATTCGACCTTCCATCATATGAATGCATTTTATAGCTCTCAAAGATGACAATACTTGAGGTGATGTAACAGTTCGACCAAGGTTACCAAAAGCAAAAAACTTGTCTTTCAAATGAGAAACGAGGTGGATCAAAACCAGAAGATCGCATGTGTTGGGATTTCAGAGGTAGATTGTCACATCCATTCCTGGGAAGGTACTACATGAGCAAGAGGAAAGGATGAGACATATTGATCAAGCAAACTTGTACATCAAGAGAATAAAAGACTACAGAGTTGGGAAAAAAGAAAAAGGAAGAACCCTAGAGGTAAGAACAAAGGAAAACTTTGTGTCAAATTTCCATTTCAATTTGAATAAATAAAAAAATGTCTAGTTTTAGATATTCAACTTCTGCTATTTCCCACAGTCGTTGCAAGGATGGGATTAGCAAATATGTTCTTCAATAGAGCATGAATGCTAGACGGAGAAAAGAACTTTGGGTAAAACTTTCTGTTCATGATCTATGGATAAAATTTTGGTAATTCAAAATAAATACGAAAGCCATATAATAAATCTCAGTGCGGTTATGCTCATCGATGATGTTTTTTTAGGTGGATTGACAGGAGAAGGGGAGAACATATGGGGTGGGCGGAGTGCAGATGTGCTCCCTAATGGTTAAAAGCAAGTTGTTTGGGCAAGAGGCCGATGATTTAAGTGCTCGGGGGAGATGGGTGGGTGAGTTTTGCCATGTGACAAAAAAGGGCGAGGGAGTGTTAAAAAAAGATATTCTCCTGTCCTTAAAAGCCTTAGTTTTTTTTTTTTTTTTTTTTTTTTGGGGGGGGGGGGGGGGGGGGGACCAATTTCTTTCTTGATGGGGACTTTTTTTTGTCTCATTTTAAAACAAAGAAAACTTAATTTATGGGGAGCCAAAAAGCCCCTTCACTTTTTTTGTTTTATGGAGAGTGAGGGTTCACATTTTTAAGTGGTTTACATTCATATTTTTTTATGAGAGGTTTACATTCAAGAAAACGTGTATGTGTGTGTGTGTGTGCGTGTGCATGGTGGGGGGGGAGTAAATATTGATATATTTATTTTTAATGGAATGGAGGCACTCTCTTGTTTATATATCTGCACACACACGCATTTTAACCTTCTTCATTTTTTTTAGGGGCATGGAGGGACCTCCCTCCCTTTATGGGTGGTTGGTCAGCATGTGGAGAGAGAGAGAGAGAGAGAGAGAGAGAGAGAGAGAGAGAGAGAGAGAGAGAGAGAGAGGCCCGTGGAAAAGGGAGAAGGAGAAAAAAGGACTCTAGACTCTATACTTCATACAATATATCTCATCCACAAAAGGTCTTTTATATGGAGATGTGTGTGTGTGTGTGTGTGCACACACACACGCATTCGTTATGTCGGGAGTCACACACACACAACGAACACGCACACACACACACATAGACATGCGCGCACGCACACACACACACACACACACACACTCACTCACTCACTCACTCACTCACACGAGTGTGCGTGCGTGCGTGCATGCGTGCATGCAAGTGTGTTCCAGATCCCCCCTCCCCCCCCCTATTTTTCTCTTTTTATTGTCTCTTTTACTCCCCTCACACTATCCCCTCCTTTTTTTTTAGTTGTGCATTTTTTGGCCCATGGATAAAAGCTTGTGGGTAACGATTTAGGAGTTAAAGCTAGTGAGTTTGGGCTTGTGGTTAAACATTCCTTATAATGGCGGGCCAAGATAGGAATTTGAAGGATTGAAAAAAAATAAACCAGTTTAAGATAGTCAAGAAAAGTTTTATGTTCATGATTTATGGGTAAAACTTTGATAATTTAAAATAAATAAGAAAGCTATGTACTAAAGATTATTAGCTGAAGTTTAAAGCACATTGAAGTGTGTGAAGAAAATAAAACCTTAACTTCAAACTTCAATATTTGAATTAGTAAGCGGGAGGGAGGGGGTGGGGAATCTTTTTGGGATCCACCCCCCCATGCATACAATGTGCAAATGTATGGAGATATGCACATTCCCCATACATGCATCCTCCTCCCCAAGTTTTTTAGTTAAAAAAAGCTTATGCATGGGTGGGGGGGGATGCATGGGTGCACCCATACACATGCGCAAAAATGTACATGAGTTTAAATATATATATATAGATATTACTATAGTGACGATGCATTCATCTATGTATTGATGAGTTGCAAGATGTATCAGTTGATATCAACATATGAATCTTGTGATAATGAATAAACTACATATGTCACAATCCATGAAGCAGTAATTATACATTTTGTTTTTCATGTTTAGCCTCATTAACATGGCATCTCAAGATGAAAAACGTATCCAACGTAGCCTACCTTAGTTTGAAATATAGTTTACAAGAAACCCAGACACGTGATCACAAACCGTACGCTCTAACAACCTTCGAAGCCATTGATGATTATGTCTTAGCAGGATCAACAACATTGTATCGTAAAACTGAACACCTTGAACATGTTCAGTTATTTAATACATCGCACAATGAAATTATTCATGCCACATATACTCATAAAGCCTACAATCTACATATTGTTGCAATATACAAACATCCAAATTCTACTATTTCCACGTTTATTGAACAACTGAACATAATACTTAACAACATTTCCAAAATCGCACCCATTGTTCTACTAGGCGACATAAATATTAGGACATTAAACATAAACAAAAATCTCCAAAAAACTTCAATCAGTTATGCGTGAACATAATATACAACTATCCTTTCGACACCAAAACCAAAAAAATTATCTGGAACTATGTATGCTTATAGTCAAATCATTCACCAATATACTACATGTGTGAATGAGAATAGAGATTAAAAAAAAATTAACAATGTACAGTTTATTGCATGTTGCAAAGGCAGGGCTCACAATGCACTTGTTTAGAAGGCAAAGAAATTTTGTTTGCTCTAACTTCGCTTTTGTTTGTTGTAAAAAGTCAATAGTCTATGGCTAATCAATTCGAAAAAAAAAAAAATCAAGAAATGCACGACTCATGGGAGACTCTTCAATTTAAGCCCCACATTAGAGTCCTGTGCTTGTAGAGTCTAGACTTATTTAGTACTTGGGAGAACCGGTAGTGTATGACTCGAACGGGGATAGTTTTTCAAAAAACGATATCATAAAATCTTTGACAATTCTTTGTATAAGCATATATATCCATTTATGATTAATTGTATTCAAAAAAATCTAGGAGCTTAAAAAATGTAGGTTATTTTAGGATAACTCAAAGGAGGTTTATAGCAACGACTAGAGGATCATGACATACAAATTTCAACTATTGCAATTTGTTGGAGACTAGAGTCGCGAAGCTGACATCGTAATTTGTGGGAGACTGGACTTTGGAGTCGCGAAGCTGCATTCCGAAGGATCCACCCTGTTGGGTATAGACGTGGCGTGGCTGTAAGCTGACGTAATGCCTTGTGCTCAGGTGTCCTTTGTATTTTGGGACTACCTCCAGGAGCATAATGTCCATCCAATTTTCTCTCTCCTAGGAATCTGTCATTCTATTTCCTCTCTCTGGTGGGAATTACTTTCTCTCTCCTCTCTCCGGTGGAATGCACGTTCTCTCTCCTCTCTCCAGTGGAATGTGCATGTGCTATGTGGCAGCCCGTCATTGGCTGTCCACATCCACATTCCACCACAAACATAAAAGAATTTGCGAAAAAAAAAACGGCAAAATATCAAAAAAAAAAAAACAAAATGGTCCACGCATACGGCCGTACCGTACGGCCAAAAAAAAAAAAAAAAAAAAAAAAAAAAAAACCTTCGTACAATGGCATTACGTAGGGGAAGGCCTGAAGCCCTCGGGCCTTCCTTGCTGGTCGGGGCCTGCCCTCGAACTCCCGCCCTCGGGCAAGGGCCCTCCCAACAAGGAAGGCCCTCAGGCAGGGCCTTCCCCCCCACGTGAAATCAGTTTTTAAATTTTTACAAAGGAAATGGTGATGCCTCACAGAACGTAATCTGTAGGGCAAATTTTTTTTTGACAAATTTTTTTCCTACATGCACCTTCCGGACACCGGAAGGTGCACGTAAAAAAATTTACATTTTTTACATGCACCTTTCGCCCGGAAGGTGCGTGTAAAAAAAAATTTACTTAAAAAAAAAAATGTAGAAACGGAATTCACGGAAGGGAAGGTCTTGCTCCGAGACCCTTCCGCCCGCGGAAGACCGTGCGCCCTCGGGCCACCTCCCTCCGGCGCACACTCTTCCTGGGGGGTGCAACCCCCCGCCCCGCCCCCCCCCCCCCCCCCCAAACCTCTGAAAAGCCTTGACTGATGGAAAGTCTCAAGTCCAGAATATTTCCACAATCCGCTGCAATAAGACATTTTGGACCTTTTTGGCACCAATAGCAGCTGCCAGCTGCCAAGAGACAATTCGCCGGATTCATCCAAATTGCTAGGCTGTGGCATATCAGAAGTGGGCCCGATTTTGATCCGCCTTGACTCTTTTGAGTGGCTTTTGGTTTATGCGACCTGCCGATGGCCCTTGGGGTCTGAAGACTGGAACCCATAAATGACATCATGTTTGAGAGTCAAGGGCTCGTCTTCTGAATGAAGGAGAAGACATATTAATAAATACAACAGTTTTTGAAAGGGTACATAGTTCTATCTCACTGTCTAGTTTGAACATTGAACGCATTTCAAGCTCAGGATATCCGACATCATCGATATGCTATGCAATATAATCAGAAATCTGCGTGAAATCAGCTATTGACTGCGTAGTGTTAGTTTTCAAAAGCGTTATAGTGCAGGAAAGGAGCGTGCCTTAGTTTCCATTGAATGCAATGATGCAAGCAAGGGGAAGCTTTCAACAGCTGTAGTTTTTTTAAGGTGGCCACATCAAAATTTTCAAAATTAAACCAAATTGAATGTAAGAATGGTCTCGGTATGACACTGTAAAAAATTACAGATTCACGAGATCAATTGACAACGTGGATCGTTTAATCCCCTTCTGTGCGGGGTTCTGCTGTATAATAACTATGATCCTAAAGCTCTATTCTTACTGTCTACTTCATCAATCGGGTCTTATCTGAGTTGGTCACCGCCAATTTTCTGCTAATTAATCAATTCCTACCCTCTTGACTAAAAAAGAGAATTGAATCGCAGCGTTGGGAATTCTGTTGCTGGATGAATGCGGAAATTTCTGAATTGCTCGCATCAGTTCATTCGCAGAGCATCAAACTTCATCGTGATAAGCTTCTCAATAATGTTAATAGCATAGTAGCACTAGTTCCAGAGGTGTAGCTCGTAAAATGGGGCTAAGTGACTGTCTTCGTAGCTACTAATTTCTTCAGACGAAAGACTTGGCGTAGAGAATAGCAAGGCTTGTATAGGGTCCCAAAAGAATTCTGGCAAATTTTCCAGAGAAGTAAGCTCGCTTGCAAATCCTGGGGCTTCTGGCAATGGAGGAAGCGCGAGAAATGTATCAACAGCCTCACCAATCCCTTCGATCTCATCTGGAAATTGACGTTGAAGTGAGGTAGGCTCTGCCATCTCATCATAATCAATTTCATCATGACATAAGGCATCCGACGACAAAGTGAAGGATGTGGAGTCATCTGAACTGCTTGCCGAACGGCCATTGTCCGAGCAAATTTCTGGCAATTGAAAAGAATGAGACACTAGATCCTTATTGGCGGCTGCAGCCGCAGCATCTTGAATGAATTTTGGTGAGAGATGAGGCGCGTAAGGCAAATCCGGGAGCGATTCAGGGAAATTGAAGGCTGCAGACGGACCGCGCAAGCACATAAGAGCAGCATCGTAGGCGCGGGCAGCCATATCTGCGGTGGGGAAGGAACCCAACCAAATGCGAGACCTGTTGTGAGGCACTCTGATCTCTGAGACCCATTTCCCCCAACTACGCATCCTCACGCCCCTGTAACTTCGCTTATCTCTGTTCACGGAATGCAGAGGGCTAGAACTACAGCTGTTTGCATTGCGGCGATGCCCTTTTACAGGAGCCAATACAGCCATCTACGTATTTACGTATTTAGCAGATGAGTATCTGCAATTGATGGCAGTTGAGAGAGTAAAGAGTTGAGAGTGAAGTGGGAGATAGATATCTAGATAGTATTGCATACAGCACTAGTCCTGGAATTGTGTGTGTGGAGGCGTTTGAGAGTGTTTGGAGAGGAGAGGAGACGGGAAAGTTTTATAGGTGTTGGGAGGAGGAGGCTTTAGCGTTTGGGACGAGTGATTGTTAAACGTGGGGTAAATAATTTTAGGGTTTAGGGTTTAGTGAGTGGAGAAAGCGTGTGCGAGGACAGGTACGCGTTTCAAGAGCTCGTATTTTTTAAACTAATATGTGTGTGAGTGGACTGTGGCACAAATTTGTCACACTCTATCAATAATGAGCTTTTGACACATGCCATTAAATCTTCTTCTATCATCTTTCCTTTAGGGCTAATAGAAGAAGATTCACTAGCATGTATTTCAATTCGCCTCATGACTTTACACTTTCTACATGCATTCTTCATATGGGTTTCCCATTTTATTAATAAAAGCAGGAAGTTTTTTTTTTTTAAGGGTCCCACATCAAAAAAAATTATCTAATGTAAAATCACTTTTTGCATTTTTATGAAAGATACTTGGACCTCCCACAACGGAATTCATGGAAAAACTTTTTCGTAATAAATTTGTTTCACGAGCACTTTTTAGAAGGTGTGTCCGTTAGGTGCATGTAAAAGATATATATCTCTCTTTTATGTTTACCTTTCACTCAAAAGGTGTGTAAAAACATTCAATACACAAAAAAAAAATCAACACAAGGTTAAGAAGGTTTTCACGACAAGTAAACTCCATCTCCTATGCCCTTTCTGTCATGCCCATGACTGGTCTCGAGTAGCGTGTCTCCGCTAGGGACCGGTAGACCAACAACCCATAAGTTAATTGTGACTATAAGAGAATTGAGGCTCTTATGTGTACATGGTCATAATTAATGGTTGTAGGCCTAAACACTTGATGGTGGATTTGTATGGGTCTATCAGTGAGTCATTGGGGAACTGGATGACGTGGCCCAGATAGGCTGCAGAGGTGTCCAGTGAGATGTCACAGTGCACTACTAGTGGTGCATGGGCCTTGGAGGGTATAAGTATACCTATTGGGCTCTCACTAGTGTATGCTTGATAGCATGGCCGGTGGCAGGATGCTGCTGGTGTGATGCCTCATTCCTCTCTGAGTGCTTTATTATAGCTTGGGGGCTAGATCCGTTCGATCTAGGTTGGTTGGGTTGGTTTGTCCACCATCAAGCTCCCTTGTGTTGCTTGTGATTGGCATGCTTAGAATAGGATCCTTGGATTGAGGACTTTATATTGGTATCAGAGCCAATGCTGAGCACGTTTTTGCCATTGATTTGTGTTCAAGAGAAATCTCGAATTGTGGGGAATTTTCCATTGTGTGATATGGAATTCTGACACTTTTTGGAGAATTCAATGGAGTATGCAACGAAGTAGTGAAAGTGCGGATTATGCTTCCCATAGATTTTCTTGTTTGAAGTGTAATCGATTGTGTGGTAAGTGCACTACCATGTATACAATCGGCTCGATGTTTAGACACTTCATATTGGTTTTCAGGATGTAAATTTCCGATTTTCAATTCATTTGTGTTGTCGTATACTTCATCAGGGACAGTTTTCCGTTAGCAACGGGATCAATAAGAGTGAATGATGGTTTTTACGGCTTTTTGTTCATTACACAGTGATTTAGGTGGTTTTGTTGGCTGTCTTTTGTTTTTTATTGAGCCAGTTTTGGCTTGAATCAGAGAAAAAGCAAGAAAAGAAGCACAAAAAAGACTAATCACTGGTTGTGAGTGTTGGTGGCTTTTTACAGGGTTTTCGAGGTGGTTTCTTTTGGAGTTACTGGTGCATGCTGTATTTTCCAACAAACTAACAGTGTTTTGCAGGTTAGTGCATGCTAATAAGGCCATTCTTTGAATGGTATGGGTTATATGAACACCTATCCTATGGTTAAGGAAAGACAATCTGCAAACCTTAGTTTTTGAGAAAATTTGGGCAGCATCTACCCTGTTTTCCAACCATAAAGAAATCTGTAATCTGTAAACGAAACATGCTTTTGCTTTGATGAAAGTATTGCAACTGAAAATGCATACTATTTGCACCTATTATCTGTAAGAAATGCAGTAAGAAGGTAAAATAGCTTCAAAATGAAGCTAGTACAAGTCTTGAGCTCTAATTTTTTTCACAAAAGAGGATGCTTAGGCTTGTGGCAAAGCAAAGCATTGTAAAACCGCCCTGAATGCTTCTTGAATCTGCAAAACAGCAGAAGGAATGCAATAAAAGCTTTAAGCATCAAGAAAAAACTAATTAGACTGTGGTTCTGGAGAAAAACTGTAGATTTATGCTCAAAATCCGCGCCCAGCTAGTGCGCCCCTCCGTTCCAAACCTGCTATAGTTCTGTGGAAAGTGAAAAGCGAGTTCTCCCTGCTTTTGGGCCACCTTAACTCTCACTCTCTCTCTCTCTCTCTCTCTCTCTCTCTCTCTCTCTCTCTCTCTCTCTCTCTCTCTCTCTCTCTCTCTCTCTCTCTCTCTGGGTGTTTGGGCTGCTCGGGCCTCTCCTCTTTCTGCTCGCGAGCAGCAGGAGGCCGATGTGGAGGAAAAAAAAAGAGGTGGGGAGGGGGGGGGGGGGGTTCCTAGTGAACTTTTAGTTTAACTTTAAGTTATTTTTGAAACTGTGAGTTGGTCAGGCATAGTAGGTGGGGAGGAGGAGTGGGCCTGGTGAGGTTTTTTGTTTTTCGTTTTTTTAGAAATTCCATGAGCTTTTCTTAGACTATGTTTTTGTGAATGCAATTAAGGTTCTCGAGAATCATAATGGCTTAAAAATTTGGTGTGAATTAAATTTCGATGCATACTATGTTTTTTCCGCAAATTTGTTGCACAGATCCATTTTGCAAATACTCACTGGTATAATCCTATAAGCAGGTTATGGTCCGGTAAAACTACGTTTTTTTTGGACATTGCTCTATTAGGAAATTCATACCCGTAATGAGTTTAACCGAACATAATTTTTTCATTTTTTTTTGGTTTTCATATGCAGATAGATGGAATGAAATTCTAGTAAGGGGAGGCTAATGAAAATTCGCCCGGCATCACTCGCAGCAGTGATGACCCCCTAAAATATTAAACACATGGTTGCAGTTTTGGACCACGGTGTCTTGAAATTTCATCTATGCAATAAATAGAAACAACCCAATGCAAAATCTATCTAATCGATAATTAGCCATTATAATATACAGCTTGGCCCTTTAAAACAAAAAATTTTCAGGTGAGTAAAAGCCCGGAAGTTGCTGTTGACTGGATAAATCGTTGGTCGAGCTACTTTAGCTTGCACAACGTCCCAGTATACGGAAGCGAAATTCGTCGGTTTTTGTTTTTGCTTTGGGTAAGGCCTCCCAGTGGTAGGGGATGCAACCCATAGAATTGTGATTATGCTGAATTTTTGGAGGAATTCCGTAAGGCTTTTTTCACAATTGACAAAATGTATATTTACTTTATTAACTACAATGGGCAACCGAGAACGTGAATTCTTGGATTTTTTGGCCAAGGTGTCATTTTTTCAAAACCATGCACGGCCAGAAAGGGCCTAGAAGCAAAAAATGGAAATTGAAATGGAACGAAAAAATTGTTTCTTGATGTGCTTGAAGCCGTGGGCGTACCAACACTGTTTGTTGTTAAGAACAAGAAAAAGTTGGTTCATTCTTCCCCAATTCTATTGTCACTCAAAGCATATTAGGACTATTATCCTTTAAGTGACCGTAAAGATTGTGAAAAGGGGTGAAAGAATGTATGGATTGGAAATTGTTTATGAAGTTGGAATTTATTGATAATTCTTGAAACTTCATATACTTGTAATCTTTTTTTTCTGACACTTTGTTCAGGAAGTGGAGGGCCTTTGTGGAGAAAGAACCTATGGTATGGGACGCAGACAATTCCAAAATGAAGATCTGAAACTAACTGGATCAGTTGACCGTAGTATGGCCGTAAATCTTAGAGATGCCAAATACTATTGGTCATAAAACGGGTGTTTTGTTGGAAATTTGAGATATTGGTCATGACCCCTTTTTTGGATATCTCAAATTTACAAAACCGAAAGCCCGACAAGCTATTTCTTTGAAAAAGATATATTGGTGAATTTCTTAAACTCTTATTAACCCGGTTTTTTGTGATTCCTTGGAAGGTAATTTTTTATTACCCATTAACCTTGGACGATGTCACAGAAATGGTTAATGAAACTATTTTCTCTACTTGAATCTTCAAGTAATCCTTTTCTGATTTATGGGTCAATTCTCGAGCTTGGTAATAAAGAAGATCTTTTGTTAAGTCACTATGCTGGGACGTCGCTGGTATTTGCTTATAATGATGCAACACTTTTTTGACTTTCTCGATTTTCTTGGATCTCTTCTTTTGAAACTTCTCTTGGGAAAATCTTGAATGATATGCATCCCTTGGGAACTCGGGGCATTTCCTGTCAAAAAAGGGGGAGAAGTAGGAAGAGAAAAGAATTATCAAGGAGAAGCATCTGTCAGAGAATCCAGGAGAAATCTTTTATAGATGACGGACCTGTTTTATGAATCAGAAACGATTGGATATTCAGATATTACAGAAATCCTTTATGGATTGTAGTAGATTTCTGATTTGAAGATTCAAAGGGGAGAAAAAATTTAGAAAGTACTCTTGTGGTAGGTAAGTGGCTGATAACAAGTTCGATTGATTTGTGTTAGAACTTGGTAATTCTATTGCAAGATGGGGGTTTGTTGAAACCTGTTCCTTGCTAGAAGTAGTCAACTTGATCTTAGTGTGGACTGAGATCTATAGGTTGATGCAAGGAAGGAAGTTCATGCTAGCATTATATTCTTCTGAGATTATCTCTAGTTGAGATACTGAATGTGAAATAGCACTCTTTGAAAAATATTCTCTCTTAGAGGGTAACCAAGTTACAGGATTCTCGGTTATGGAAGTGTTGTGTACAGATTGAGATATGCTATGTAGTGAATCTTTGTGGGATCATAAAGCCTTTTGTACAAACTTTTAATCTTGTGGATCTACAAAGTATTCCACAAACTAAGTTATTTGCATGCATAAACTAGTTGTTGGTACATAGGCATATTGATGAGAATTGTGTTTGAGACAATTTCTCGCTAGGTTATGGTAATTTCTCTTTGAGAATTGCTTATTAACCTAGGATTGATTTAGAATCAGATCTAATGTGGTGTTTTGGTACCACACCTAGACATTTAAATATTTTCTAAGTCTGATACAACTAGTCGAGTCAGGAGCGTTACTCCTGAGTTAGTTGTTGTAAATCAAGAATAGAAATCTTATTTATGGATATTATTGTTGAAATGTATTGCTTATAAGTCAC
Source organism: Diphasiastrum complanatum (assembly GCA_029204225.1). Classification (NCBI taxonomy): domain Eukaryota; kingdom Viridiplantae; phylum Streptophyta; class Lycopodiopsida; order Lycopodiales; family Lycopodiaceae; genus Diphasiastrum; species Diphasiastrum complanatum. The sequence goes on from CM055105.1 coordinate 46,652,748, forward strand.
AACATTTATGAGTCATTTTGGATTCATTTACAGATGGGTGTGCATACAATACATGAAAACTTTTGGACTTATCTCTTCCCATTCGGAAAGGATGGAATGCTATCCCGGAAGACTAAGGATAGTTGGATAGTTGTTTGCCAAAAGTTAGAACTTCACATAATGAGATTTTGGTAAATCTTAAGTTATTCTAGATTAGAACTTAAGAGGAAAATCTAGACGTATTCTAGATTGGGACCTTACTCTGGAATGACAATTTGTGCCACGTCTAAAGTAAGGGCGTTTTTTGTTTACAATTCTTATATAAACACCGTGTGTGAGTTGGAAAAGTCTGGAACTTTCCAGATGGAAAGGACTTTCAAGAACAACTCAAGTGTCTTTTAAGATTTGTAATACACTCTTATGATATGGTATGGTTTTAGGAATCTGGAGAGTTGGGATTGCTGAATAATAACTCAGATTCTAGGAAATAACTAATCCATAGGAGAGAATTGTGTTCATGGTAAATTACCCCGGAGGAATAAACAAGATAGTGGAATTTTGGTAATGACTGGCCATCTTACCAAATCGACTATGTTTATTCGAGTAAAGACTAGGTAATTAGAGTATTTGTTTTGGCTTTATGGATTACCAAAGTGACATTATGAACATTCGCATTTCGGAGTTCACTGATCGCTTTTGGTCGGTCGTATTTTGCTAAACTAGAGATGGCTCTGAGCTTAAAAGTTCTTCTGATCATTGGTAGTTGCCTATGTGAGGTTATCACTTTCTTTTATTGAGTATAGGACAAGAACCCGATGAATTATAATTGGCAAATCATAGTTAAGATGCTAGTTGTTATAACCCTAATGGGAGTTTGTACCATTAGGGGTTGTCTTGGACGTAGGGGCCAGGCCTAATCTGGATAGTAGTTGAGTAGGACCATGGGGTCATACCCGCATGCGGTATAGGTATGTGTGTTGCATCCTAGTACGGGATAGGATGTACATGCACTGTGCTTATGCATGGGTCTTGACTATTATGGGTTAGGGGTACCTACATGCAGTGGGCATGCATGGGGGATTGGCATGATCAGTTAGAGTACTTCCATGTGGATTCAGTGCATGGGCAGGTGGGGTTGGCTATATCTCTATATATATCCTCACCAGTGTCTATGAGGGATAGAAGAGTCTGTGGCCATTATGTTGTCAGTCTGTGAAGCGCTCTTCCTGTGGCTTGTCTTTCTCCTGGATTGCTCGGACCAACTCGGAATCCGTCCCCAAAAGGTAACCAAAGGCAAAGACAAGCCACACATGAAACCCAAGGCATAGTGGTCACCAAACTGACCAATTGGCATAGCGGCAAGCCCCATGCCGATGACAGGGACCCTTAGGCGCCAGCGACGCAAAAAGGTTGTAGTAAGGGTCCTTCCACTTGGACCAGTCCCGGAGGCGAAACCGAAATGGTAATCATCCCCAAGGATCAACTTTATTAGATTTGGAAGAGGTTACATTCATACATAGACTGACTGGGACTGTGAAAGTACTGTACTTTAGGACCATAAATGGATCTACAAAAGATCCACAAGAGTGATTGGATGCTTGCTTAACAATCTATCAAAAAACTAGACACAAAAAAGTTGATCTAGATTGGCAATTTAACAAACAACAAGCATTAACAATCAAAAGCATTGATAAACATTGAAATCCGAGCCCACACGTGTGTACTACAGGCTGTAGTACGGCCTTCAACCTGAGAAACAAGTAGAAATTGATTTGGTTTCATTTGGATCACAAAAACTCAATGTACATAGTGAACTAGCTTGAGATTGCCAATGAGCTCCAAAAATTTTCTATCTTCTCACTATGGATAGAGGGAATACATAGCAAATTCGACTTCCTTCTTGAAGTTAGGTGGATTTCCAGCATGTAATAAGGAAGTTAACTCACTCTCCTTGACCTAAAATGAAACCCTAGTCTATTTCCTAGAGTTATGCTTGGTAGGTAGCTAGTTGGTCAAATTTTCACCTTAAACTTAGGTGTAGGTCCTATAAAGTAGGGATGACCACCAAATAGACATGACCAACTCTCTTGACTTGACCTAACCTACATTAGGATGGGTTTCCCATGTGGCATCATGGCCTCACATGTGTGGGACCCACTTGTGTACACAATTTACACTATTTTACATGGTTTTTGATCAAGCTAGATTTGCCAATTTTTGGCAATTCTTCACAGGGACCTTAGGGAGCGTCACCCCTTAGAGTCTTACGGGGCACGTTGGGTGCACCTGAGTCAGCTTGACAACAGAAACCCACAACCAGATGCTCAGCAATTGAATATGGCCGAAGTGACCGAAGAACCCTACTACCCCGAGGGAGAATCACATGACTCTATTTCAATGCATTTCATAGATGGTGCGAATGGAGACTTAATACCGATCTATGCCAATCATCTCAAAGGTACACAATTCAGAGCTCCCATCAAGTGCTATGGATGTGGAGAAAACCATAGAATCGCCAAGTGCCCTAACAAGCCACAAGACAACTTTGTGCCTCTTTGCCAGAATTGCAGGTATGGACACCCATATCTCACGTGTCCAGAGAGACAGGAGAAACAAGGAGAAGTCTCTGCCCCTCTACATTTGATGAGCGTGGTAGGAGAGCCCAAGACATCTATGATGCCAGTGTTCATCCAGACGAGAGCCCAAAAGAGAAAAGAAAAAGAGCCATCCAAGTCTGCTACCACTGGTCATGCTAGTAGATCTTCAGATTCTTTATACGTAGGAGAGTACCCTAACCCCACAGTTGAGCAAGGTAGCTTTAGGAGAATGAAGGAGTGGGTGAAAGAAGCCCAAGCCCTAGATCAGGCTAGAAAAGCAGCTCGAGAGCATGATCAACATCAGCTTGATGGCGCTAATGATCAGTAGCCCATTGCTTCCCCTCGCTCCCTAGTGAATCCTAGGTTACTGCAGTTCATCCGTGAGACCGGACATAATGCAAACAAGCATTTTGGTTTCAAAGTAGCTTTCCATAGCAAGGAAGAGAAAAAATATCACACCATTGTCCTAGTCGCTCTGTTGAGAAGTGATGTTAGAATTCCCTTAGGCACCTTATTCAAGATGCATCCGACCCTCTAGGAAGGATTGAAGACTTATATAGATGGACTAGGCAATGAAAAACCAGAAGTGCACCCTATAAATTTGGTGCCAGATGAAGAAGTAGAGAAATCACAATCAGTCCACCAAGTAGGTGTGGGTTGGGAGAAGGATGCCAAACATGTGACCAACACATCGTAGATTTCCAAAAGAGTCAACCATAGTCGATGGAGGATCCGGAGTGAACATTATTTCCTCCAAGCTTTATCATGAATGGGGTCTTACTCGCATGGTAAGCGCTCCTTTTACAATCAGACTCGCTGACCAGTCTAGTGTGAAGCCCTTAGGCATAACCAATGATATGCATACCAAGGTAGCTGGAATTCGTTTCGTGCAAGATTTTTTGGTCTTGGACTTGCTTGATTCTCTCCAATCCTATAGCGTCCTGCTAGGTAGACTGTGGCTCCAAACGTCACAAGCTCTTCACGATTGGGGACAAAACCGTATTGTGCTGTAGAATCGTGATTCTACCTTTAAGATTGACCTTGATACATGGATTACAAAACCGACCGACCAAAGAGCCATGGTTTCAAGCTCTGCTAAGACCACTCGATATATAATTGTAGCCACTGACTACTTGACCAAATGGGTGGAAGCCAAGGCGGTGAGGAAGGATGATGCCAACTCCACTACCAAGTTCCTGTATGAGAATGTCTTAGTCCGTTTTGGGTGCCCATTAGAACTCATGAGTGATCGCGGAAGGCATTTTCTAAATGAGACTATCACTCACCTGTTATCCTCTTATCTGGTTGTCCATAGGAAGAGTACCCCCTATTGCCCGTGTTGTAATGGACAAAAATCATCAAGCAAGATCCTTTGTGGGATTATCACGAAGATGGTTGAAGCTTCACGATCTAATTGGGAACACAAGCTTCACGCAACTCTATGGGCTTTCAGAACCACATTCAAAGTGAGTACTGGACAAACCCCATTTCAGATGGTGTATGGATACGAAGCCGTAATGCCTGCTGAGTTTGTTGTTCCAAGTCTGAGAGTCGCCATTGTCGAATGGCTTAGTACAGAGGAATCAAACAAGAGGAGATTAGAAAACCTTCTTCAACTTCATGAGACTCGCTTCCTAGCGCTTCATGCCCTAGCTGTAGAAAAACAACGACGGAAGGCCTGGCATGATTGCAATATCAAAACCAAGGATCTCGTCAAGGGAGAATTGGGGCATTGTTATACACTGTCAAGGCTCACAAAGGCAAGCTTAAGTTTTAGGGAGAAGGACCGTATAAAGTAGTAGAGATCTGACCTAATAGCGCAGTGAGACTCGCCGACCTGCAAGGCAATTTGCTAGACACGCCCATTAATGGCAGCAGGCTGCGTCGCTACTATTCTGCTAATGTTGAACTTTGAGATGTGACAAAAAATTTAGAATTCACATGTGTGGGGATGATCCACAAGTATGATAGATCTTATTAAGCTTTATGATTAGCACAATAATCTGATTCTAGATTGAATAGCAAGATCTAGTACAGAACTTATGGCTTAACCACAATCTAGCATGCTAAGAATCAGAGAATGATAGCAATGAATCATAAATGAGCAAAAGTACAAGAAATTAGTGTATGAGCATTAGCCTTAACATGAGTTAGAGAGAGAAACATAGAAGTATTCAAGCAAAAAATGGTGTAGATCCAAAATGGCATGGAATAGCTACAAAGCTTTGGTTCTTCATCACAAATTATGAGAATGGCTACACATATTTATGGAGTTTGAGGTAGCTCAAGGTAGAACCACATCCATCCACCTTTCAATCACATCCAAAGTGAAAACTAGAGTCTAAGTGACATTTGTCACATCTCATGCATGTATCTCTACCTACTTTTACCAAGTGTCCTAGTTCTAACTAGAATTGTACAAATCATCATGCATGTGTCCATTTCACTTTGTGCATGCCTTGCATGTCACTATGGATCACTTACAATAATTTCATGTGACATGCCGCGAGTTTCTACAAGCATATTATTGCTATTTCTAAGTCTACAATCTATATGCAAGTTGTAATCAACCGACTAGACATGTAAAACCCATATAGCTCGAGTTTCATCTAGGCCAAATTTGGCATCTACAATTATGAAACAACATACTTGCATAGTACAAAGTTTGTAGCAAGCCTAAATTCAAGATGGATTATTTTTCAATTTCAACAAGATGTGCCAGAACCACCATCCACGTCATCTTCTTCAGCTCAAGATGAACTGTCAGCACCCCGTTAGATAGTCTAGGAAGGAGTAGCTTGTAGGATTAGATGCTCGTCGATTAGATAGGTGGTAAAAATTCTACTTAAATCTTGGTAGTAGTTTAGATCTGGATCCATAGGAGTTAGAAGTTAGATTAGATCAGTACAACTTAGCCAATTAGATCGAGTAGGCAGACTAGCTTGCTTAGATAGTCTTTGTTCGGTTAAATATGTTAGAATGTCCTATGCAGATAGTGTTTCCATTAAATGACTCCATTCAGATATCTAGAGTAAATCTAGGAAATCCGGTTAGACTTAAAAGACCCCACCTGTTAGCATAGGTTTTAGATTAGTTAGTTTTAAAGTAACAGATCAAGATCCGTAGATTAAGGTAGTTACCGACCAAGACCCTTAAATAGACCTAGAAATGTAAGTTAGATCCGGTTCGATTCCCTTAGTTAGTTAATCTTAGTTTAGTCTAGGTAACATTTAGATTAGGTTCAAACAAATAGTTAGCCTAGAAGATTTTAGAATAGACCAAACCCTAGGGTAGATGTAAACTAAGGTAGATAATTGAATGGCCCAGATAGAATGCTAGGTTAGCCAGTAGATTAGATTAGCTTAGATTAACCTAGGATAGAAGGTTTAGGTGATTTGGATAAGTTAGATCAGATTCAATTGTAGATCAACCTAGTTAAATTAGGAAGTTGCCCCAGCCCCTTAGCACAGATAGGTGATAACTTTCGGAATAGGTAGCGATTGGCTAGGTAGATTGACAAGTATACAATGAATTCTGCCTTGTACAAATTGTCGTACCCTTGTACAAAACCAATGTGAAAATTTTGGCCCTACTTTCCTCTCTCTTTTTCCTTGTAAAATGCCCAGAGGTACTCCGAACGGTCAGTAAGGAGCCACATTGCTATTTTGAGCAGTCACTATCATTGTTATTGTTGCCCTCTATTGCACTGCAATGCATGATCAAATCTATCCAGCGAAATTTCGGTGGAAACGCACATTAGGCTCATTTTTAACGAATACTGTTATTTTTAGTAAACAACGAGATGTTTTGAATAGAATCTCGTAAATCTGGCAGTCAATCAAAAAATGGATTGTGCATAATGCAAACAGTAGTGACCTAGCATTGATTGGACCACTGTCCAAAAATGACAGTAGGCAAGCTATAAATTCCCTATATATATGAGGGCGAGTTATTACATTTTCACATGATTACTCGCGCTGATTACTCGCCATTATTGATTACTCACGTCTATCATTACTTGTCTTCTGAGACATTATGCACCTTGTATTTATTCGCTTGTTATTACTCGTCTGTCATTACTCGCCTATCATTACTCGTGCCTGTCCATTACTCACCTGTCCATTACTTGCGGCGTCACTTTACTCGCTAAAAGTATATAACTCGCCCTCAAACCCAATACGTTATTGTACCAATTTCCACCAATGGCACCGAAACATTGTTGAGCGCTACTACCCCACCTGGTCAACGAGCCCGTGTTACTCAAAGTACTACTGCACAAACTGGACCCAGCCACTCGTCCAGCCCATCTACTTCCTCCCACAACTCAACCTCACCATCCACGTCCCAGCAGACCGGATCTACCTCGTCAACCTCCCCGACCTCATCCTCGTCCCCTAGCCGAGAGGAGGGAGAAACATCTCCCCGATCTGTTAGCCAACCTGTTGCTCGTGCCGCGCATGCACCTTCGCAGTATACCATTCTGCTGTTATGTACAGAGCAAGAGATCATTGCTCTTTGCACCGACAACTGCTTGGTAGTCCTGATCGCTGCAGGCCTCTATTATATGCCCCTTCTTCAGGACCATGCCGACAGACGTTCTCCACTTTTGACAAAGACACTTTTACTGTCACCTACAAGGGATAGGACCATGCGATCCTCCTTGACCCGCAACTCATTTCCATTGTGCTCATGCTTCCACACTCCGCTCACCTTCCAACTACCCGTGCCCTTGCCAAATACGACATATCCTCATTTCTCCATCCAAACCAAGATGGTGTCAAGACCAAAACCAACGACAGATACCTGATCTCAAGGCTCAAGAATCCAAACCTCCGTAACGCAATAGATTTTTTATCCACCACCATCATCGTCAGTTCCCATTGCCCCCTTCGTGTGTCCAAGCAGGTCATCGTCATGACTACCATGATTGGAGGACCGGACACGGTCTATGATTGGGCTTCTTTTCTCATGAAGGAGTTGCAGGCTGCTTTCAAGTGCCCCTCATGGATCATCTGCGGTGGTCTCATCACAGTCATCACCTATACACATCTAGAGCATCTAGGTGTCAAAACGCCCCCCTTATCCTCTCCCTCTTCCAGCCTCTCCTCGTAGGATGCTCTCGCACAGCTGTGTTGCAGCCCATAGTCGCCTACCTTCACCTCCTCTCCTACGCCTTTCACTCCAACACACACTAGCCCAGCACATGCTAGCCCCATTTGCTCTTCCCTCATGATTCAGATCGTATCTCCTATGCATAGCGCTATCCGCCCTGTGATTACTTCCCCTATCTCTATTGTCGTCTCAAGCCCTATTGCATCCACCATCACATCTGTCTCAAGCCCCCATCTCATCCACCATCGCCACCTCATCTCCTCTATCTGTCTCTATTCCACTTGTTTCATCTCCTGCTCTCCCCACTCTCATTTCTACTGTCACTGTTTCACTCACCTCCGTTTTCATCCTTATAGTTACACATATTTTCACCACCATTATTTCTTCACCAATCACCACCATCTCTATCACTACACCCCTTCAACCACCCCTCGTAACTATGCCACCATCGGCCGGTTGGAATACTCAAGCACTGGGTTGCTGACCATCTTAACGGGTCTCCAAAATAAACTTTAGCAGATGCTCTCTGAAAGAGCTACTGAGAAATCTCGCAGCCAAGTGGTGGCAGGGCAAACCAGGCCTTGTGATTGTTCAGGTTGTGCAGTTGAATAAAGAGAGAGAAAAAAAGAGGAAAGAGAGCTAGGAGCTGGTCCAACGAGCATTTCAAGAAAGCAGAGCAAGCAGCTCAACAACAACAACAACATATGGACAACCTCAAGTCTCAGATCCTCCAAGAGAAGACCACCCGACAAACTTATCAATCCGACCGCCAACACCTCGTCCTCAAACAAACAACGCTGGAACAAGAACGTGAATCTCTCCGAGCCTCAGAGAGATCGCTCAAGGATTACGTCTGCCAATTGGAGCATAATGTGTCAAAGGAGCGAACAAATAATCAGTGGGCCCAGACCAACTTCCAGACTCAACAAGTGACCTTGGAAATGAAAGTTCAACAAGCAGACCAGCAGGTGCAGGCCTTCTAGGCTCCATTTGTCTACATTTGTTTTGTTGTTTTGAGGTTCTAACAATGTGTACTTGATTTTTAGGTTGAAGTCCGTACTCAAATAGTGTTTCACACATGTGAAACCACAAAGTAGACCTACCTTCAATTAATGATTGTTCTTGTTAGAATTTTGTGTCTAGAATTGATCTAGATTGATCTTAATCTCAAGTAGATTGATAGATCAAGTAATCTGACAACCAATCCCTCTTGAGGATCAGATTAGGATCCACTCTTGGTCCTTTTTGTACTTTTTGCACATGGCATCAGAGCCTAGTACAAGAGGTCTTGTTGAAATTGATAGGGTTAATCCAAATCAAAGCCAAAATTAGCAGTTTTTTGGAAGCTAGTCAAATTTTGTGTAGCAAGTTGAATTTGATAGCTATCCTCAAAAGTTTTGGTCCAGATCTTGTTGTGGCCTGTAGGAACCCTTTTTACACGTGTTAGGCCGTACAGCTCTAATTTTGACTAAGAAATTTCAAAAATTTGTAGAATTTGACTCACATACCCAATTTGAGTGATTTTTGGTGCAAAAATCAGGCATTTTCTATAGTAAACCTAAGCCCATGATTAGTTCTTGGACTAGATCAGCCAAAAAATTAAAATTGAAGCTTGAAATAGGTGCATTAATTGATCTTCTCTAATTTTTTGAGTGTATGTTGAAGTTAAGAACAATTTTGCTAAAAATCATAGATTAAGGAGTGATATGCAAGCTGAGAGGTTGAAATCCATTGTACCATCACTCTAGATTTTCCCAAGAGTGATAGGGTCAAGTTTAGAAGCATCAATTTGCTAGAAAACATCCTTGGATCTGTCCTCCAAGTGAAAGCTTTGAGAGTTTCTAGTGCATATAGAGCATCTATGCAAATCTTTTGTAGAATTTGACATAGATTGGCTTAAATTGAGAGTTCTAGAAAAGAGATTGAGATCCAAGTCACATTGTTCAACCCTACTCAATTTGTTTGAGTGATTGTAAGGTTTGAAAAGAGTCATTAAGGTGTCTATGGCAAATGTGTAGAGAGAGATCCAATTTTCTAAGAGTTCCTTCCTTTGTAGAGGGCAAGATCTAGAAGCTCATTTTGTGTTGTTATTGGTGGAGAGTTTGTCTCTTTCTAAGTGATCTTTTTAAGTGGCATTAGCTCTTTGAAGCACAATATCTTAGTGAGAAAAATCACAACTTTTGATTTTGAATTTCATTCCAAGTCTTAAAACATAGAGTAATTGGTGGAATCCAATAGGAGTGATTGAATTCAATTTGCTGAGGAAAAATCGACATAGTATGTATGAAACTCAAATTAGTTCTATTCAACTTTCTTTGTGAGAGTGTGAGGGTCAATTTGTGATCCCATTTGATGTCTAGAATGAGGAGGATTCCATATTTGAGTATTCATGCATGGTTGAGATCTTTGTGAATCTCTTAAGCTTTGTGGAAAATTGGTGGTATAGTTTGTTTTCAAATCAAATCAAATTCATTCTAAATCTCAAGAGTGAGATTATTTGGGTCAAGAGTGAGTCCAAAAGAAGTGATTTAGTTTGATTTTCATTTGTTTGAAAAAAAAACCCATCTTTTGTTCAAGAATCTCAAGTGTTGAGAGAACTAGTCAAGTGAAAAGGAAAATCTAGGTGTCAAATCTTTTCATATCCATTTCAACTTTCGAAAAAAAGATTCATTGGTATTTGATGAGTCCAATAGGAGAGTGGATCTGATTTTTTTTGTGATTTGATTCAAAGATTGTATGCTTTTGTCTTAGTGATCAAAGCAAAGTTTCCAAGTGACTAGTCATTAGTGTGAAGATTGATTCTTAGGTTTGTGAGTTGGATCTTTTGTAGATCCTTCTAGATTGTTGAAGATGTTCAAATCTAGTATCTTGAGAGTCACAAATTACATTTGTAGAATCATGTCACAAGTTTTATTCACATAGCATCAATAGGTGGCATCCTATTGAAGGAAAGAAAGGATCCTAAGTGCAACCTTTGTGGCAAGGGATGATATATCTTCCAAGATGCTACAAAAAGAAGATTAATCCATCCAAGAAGAACCAAAGCAAGGGGTCCGAGGAGAAGGATGGAGCTTCAAGTTCGAAATTCAAATACAAGAAGGACAAGTCCAAGGAAAGGTGTTTCCTTTGTGGAAAGGTGAATGAGGCTTGGAGTCTCACAAGGACTTGCAAGATTTGTCTTCAAGAGTCCATCACAACACATGTCAAAGCTTTTGAAATTTTTTATTTGGAAGTGCATTGTTTGGTTCAAGATGAAAAGATAGATGTCACTTTCATGAAAGTAACTTGGATTTATTTCATGTCCTTCGAGAGTAGTTTGCTTGGAACTTTGGACAAGTTCAAACTTATTGTTATTATCCAAGAGAAATCAATCAAGAATAAGGAGCAATCACAAAATGAAAATAGTTTCATTCATGCTCTCATGTCAACTTATGAAGAATCAAGAGATTTTTGTATCTGAAAAGTGGATTAAGGCAATACTAGCTGAGTGTGATGCCTTAAAGTATAGCAAAGCATGTTTTTCTCGTAAACTTACATTAGATATGAAGTCAAGGAAATGGAAATGTCTTCATAATACAGGATCTTTTGGTTTCAATAAGATCATGAATGATGTGTTCATTCATAAAGATGAAAATTGTAAGTTTTCAATCTTAAAGGCAAGTTGTAAACTTCTTATGAGAATAACCGCATCCGAAGTGGACACTTATATCCATAAGCAAGTAGTTGGCCTTATTGAGATGGAAATACCTTTTGATTTCAATATTGGAAAAATCATGCCAAGTTGTGGTGATTTTTGGACTTATGGTTCTAGCATAAGTAATCTTGATAATCATAGGAAGTGCATCTTAAGGAGTCATCTCAAGGTTCAAATGTGCCAAGGATTGAGGAGGAGAATCCTTCTCAAGGTTCAAGTGTGCCAAGGATTGAGGAGGAGAGACCTTCTCAAATTGTGATTCCAAAAAGAAACTCAAGAAATATGGTTGAGTCCATGTGGCTCACATTTCAAGGGAAAGAGGAGCATATCTCATGTGGTATACATCACATACTTACTTCTCTTATGTCATTTGATAAATCAATTTGCTTTAGTGAGATCATTGCATCTCAAAATTGGAGTAAAGCCATACTAGTTGAGTATGAAGTCTCTCTTAAGAACATAGATGACGTTCTTAACAGGTTGAAATTGATTTTAAATCAATTAGAAAGCAAATGGTTATTAGCCGTGTTCATAGATTCAGTGGAATCTGTGAACATTGGAAGATAAGTTCCACAAGAAAGCCCAAATGCCGCAGGGAGGGAGCATGTGGTAACATTCTGGAATAGGATATAAACGTACGGTTCGGGAGTTTTTATTAGCACTTTTTTGTTTTTCTCTTCGTGTGTGTTTAGGATTTAGGGTTTAGGGTGTGTGTGTGTGTGTGTGTGTGTGTGTGTGTGTGTGTGTGTGTGTAGTTAGAATTAAAGTAGAATCACTGTGCTACTATACTGTGGGTCCTATCAGTGGATAAGGATCAGTTGGCCTCGCCACGAGGCAAGTCAATGGGACACGCGTCCCACCAATGGCAACCTGGGTCATGCATGGATTTCCTGAGTGAACAACTATATGTACAGTGTAATTTCATTTTGAGAAATACAGTTGCTATGTGAGCTTGCAGTGGAGAGTGTTTTCTGTCTGTGTTACTGTGTAGCATGATCTGTGTTCCTATGCAAAGCAGATTCTAAGTTGGTATCAGAGCCGTATAGGGAGTGTACACAATACAACATCGTCGTTGAAGAGAGCTTCGGGAGAACTGTCTTTTGAAGACGGAAAAAGAGAAGCACTGGTGCAGAGAGTTTGGCACACATAAGTAAGGATTTAGAGACAAGAGTTGTCGGCTGAATCAGAACCTCAACAAACGGATTTCAAAATTCTGAAGTAGGCTATTTGGTGTTTGCAGTCAGTGTGCATTCAATCGGATACCATTTGACGAACGGATTGAAGCATCAGCTTTCCAGCAGTAGGGCAACCTCAGAGGAAGAGGATAAGCCTGTTAGAAGACTGTGAATAGGAAGCCAAGTGTAGTTTTCTGAGAAAAACCCTGGCCTAGGGTTTGAAAGCTCAAGAAAGTGGTTATCTCTCCATTCTGAACCTTTTTTAGAAGCTGTGAAAATCTAGAGGAGGGCGCCCTAGCAGTGAAAATCAAACCTGAGAAGGTCGTGGCTGGCCGTGGAAGTGTGAGGGTGCACGTTAATTCTCTGTTGGTAGCCATAGCTGGTAAGAAGAGAAGATAGGAGGAAGCCGTGAGAGAGCGGGTGGCTCGCGCGCGCCCAACGCGATGGACAGTGTAGCGCTCCGGAGGGATTACGTGTTTACAAGTGCGAAGCTCGATGCTCAAAATGGTTCATAGCCATTAGATCTTCTCCACATAAAATCAATGGCAGGGATTTCACGGATCAAGAGAGATGTGGATCGTCTGATCATGGAAAACCATTGGATTTAATATGAAATAGCATGAAAGACAAAATGGCCTTCAATTGCATTAAAAAATCTTCACTCTGAAAGCTAGTGAAGGGGCCCGACGGGTTAAAGTTGAATTGAAGGGTAGGATTTCTTCAAAAGGAAGAAATAGTTCAAAAACAAGAAAAATCCCTATTTTTGGGTCCTTTGCCTGTTTTGACCCAAACGAAAGGCTATAACCTCCAAACGAAGGGCATCCGCACTGTACTTGCAAGTACGGTACATCAAAACAGAGTGATTGCAATGAAGAAAGTGTTCAGAGTGCGCCAGAAGTGATTTCACCATTTCACTGGGCACGAAGTTGGGAGTTGACGACTGAGTGCATTTTGGAAGGCGACGCCGATTTGGCTTTCAAATTGGTTGAAATTCGGTGAGTGGCCTAGTAAGGGAAAAAGTGCAGGTCATTATTTTCAACTTCTGACATCACTGTTGGCCTCGACATACTGTTTTTAGCATACGGCAGAAGTTTCAAGCAGTTTTGCGATGGCAAACATGGGAGAGTCCATTTTGAGTGAAAGTAGCAAATTGGACGGGATTTCCAACTATGCAGTGTGGAAATTCAAAATGAAAAATATACTGATGGAGAAAGACATGTGGAAAGTCATCATAGGTGATGAAAGAAGGCCGCCAAATGAAGCGGATATCAAAGTGTTCGACAAAAAGATGAAGAAAGGTTTGACCTTCATTAACTTGTCAGTGAAGGATCACATCATTACCCACATTTGTGATGCTGTTACACCCAGACAGGCACGAGATGTGCTAAAGGAGCAGTTCGAGACGTCAAATCCGTCAAGAATCATGTCTCTAAAGTCAAAGCTAAATAGTGCTCGAATGGAGCAAGGAGAGCACATTCAAACATACATGACCAGAATCAAGACAATGAGGGATGAACTGCATTCTATTGGTGAGCACATACGTGATGTGGAGCTGGTGCACAATGCATTGTGTGACATTGTAGAACCCTATCAGATGTTTGTGAGCGGAATAGCATCAAGAGAAAGATTGCCGACCTTTGAAGAGCTCATAGGAATCTTGATGGAGGAAGAGCAACGGTGAGAAATGGTGAAAGCTAGACGTCAAAATATTGACGATCAGGCACTTGCAACACGCCAAAAACAAGGCAAGGGCAAGGGCAAGAAGAAGTCTAAGCAACAATTTGTCAAGTCTCAGGAGGATGAGGGATCTTCTAGTAAGACCAAGAAGAAAGACAAGTTCTTCCATTGTGGTAAAAAGGGCCATTGGAAGAGTGAATGTCGCAAATTCCTGGCGGAACAAGGCAAGGAAAAACCAAAACAAGCAGGTAACCTTGTCGATGAGGGTGAGATTGAAGACTCTAGCATCTTCATATCTGCATTGTCATCTAATCAAGATGATCAAGCATGGTATATTGACTCGGGAGCCACAAGGCACATGACAGGTAACAAGAATTGGTTCAGTAGCATGAAAGTGTTGGATAATGGAACGTCTGTTTCACAAGCAAATGGCGAGGTGTGCAAGATCAAGGGGATAGGCACCGTTTCAATCCAACTACCTGATGGCAAAAGCAGGATGATCAGAGAGGTACTTTATGTACCAGGTTTGAGAAAAAATCTACTTTCTGTTGGAGTCATTACTGATCAAAAGTTGAAAGTAGAATTCGCCCATGATCGTTGCTTTGTGAAGGATGTGAACCAAAACTTCAAAGTTATTGCGGATGGAGTAAGAGAGCCCAATACAAAATTGTACAAGTTGAATGCTACAATCAAGGGGCAACATGGACTTGTATCGTCCATTCCATCGCAAACTGAGTTGTGGCATAAGAGGCTTGGTCACTTGAACTTGGGAAGCCTCAGTTTGATGAGAAAATTAGAGACGGTAACAAGATTGCCTACCATAGAAGATCACTTGAAATTGATGTGCGAATCTTGTGTCTATGGGAAGCAGCATCGAGAGAAGTTCAATAAAGGGGGTGTTGCAAGAGCAAAGAACATCCTGGATTTAATCCACACAGATTTATGCGGGCCTATGAGGACCATGTCCTTAGGTAAAGCCTTCTATTTCATGACCTTTATTGATGATATGTCACGTAAGACGTGGATCTACTTCTTGAAGAAGAAATCAGATGCATTTGACAACTTTAAAAGCTTCAAAGCATTGGTCGAAAATTAGACAGGTAGGAAGATCAAAGTCCTAAGATTAGATAGTGGAGGTGAGTACAAGTCTAATGACTTCAATGATCTTTGTGATCAATGTGGGATTAAAAGACAATTTACGCAAGCTCATACTCCTGCTCTCAATGGTGTGGCTGAGCTCAAGAATCAGACGATTGTGGAAAGTGCCAGATCTATGCTAGCTGAGATGAAACTACCAAAAGACTTTTGGTCAGAAGCATGCAGCACGGCAGTCTATCTTCAAAATAGAAGTCCTCCCATTGCCATACCAAAGATAACACCTGAGGAAGCATTCACGAAGAAGAAGCCAAAGGTGAACCACTTGCGAATCTTTGGATGTAAGGCCTTTTTACACGTTCCTAAGGAAGAGAGACGTAAACTTGATGTAGAACCTATCAAGTGTATATTCCTAGGATATGATGATCATGTGAAGGGCTATAGATGTTTTGATCGAGTGGAAAACAAAGTCCATATAAGCCGTGATGTTATCTTTGATGAATCCAAGATGTATGAAGACGAGGATGTTGAGAAGATAGAGACATCCAGTGGGAAAGATGGTATAGTGAGGATACCACTTGATGATGATCCATTCATTGACCTTCCAAGTGATGAAAAAGAGGATACATCTCAAGATACTACTACTCAACCTCAAGAGATAGGTTGGAGAGGTAGGGACAAACCTTTTGGTGCAAGAAGGACTGAAGTTGCAGTTGACAAACGCAAGGAGAAGGATGTACCATGGGATACATTTTCACCAGGAAGCCGATCGCCTGACATGAAGCTCCATAAGTGGTTTGAGAGATTGTTGGAGAGCCGCGACATGGATGACTTTCCAGGATCATCTAGCAAGGGAGAGCTACGAAGATCAACAAGAGAGAAGACACAACCTGAAAGGTATGAAGCAAATTATGCTCTCTTATCTAGCATTATTCAAAGCAAAGAACCTTCGACTTATGGTGAAGCGAAGGATGATGACATTTGGGTCAAGCCCATGGGAGAGGAGATGGAGTCAATTGCTAAACATAGCACATGGGACTTAGTAGAACCACCAGTTGGCAAGAAACCCATTGGTTGCAAATGGGTATACAGGACTAAGTACAATGCAGATGGAAGTATAGCAAAGCACAAGGCAAGATTGGTGATCAAAGGGTATGCACAAAGTAAAGGCATCGACTATGAGGAGACCTTTGCGCCGGTTTGTAAGTGGAATACTCTACGTCTGCTTGTTGCTTTAGCTTCACATTTTGTTTGGCCTTTTCATCAGATGGATGTGAAATCTGCTTTTCTAAATGGTGAGTTAGAAGAAGAAGTGTTCATGGATCAACCTGAAGGCATTGTAGAGAAGGGATAGGAAAATAAAGTATGTCGCTTGAAGAAAGTGCTTTATGGTCTTAAACAGGCACCACGTGCGTGGTATAGCAGGATTGATGCCTACTTTTGTTCAAAGGGGATGGTGAGAACACATTCTGATCCAAATCTATATGTCCTATGCTTTGATGGTATGGTTGCTTTGATTTCTCTTTATGTTGATGACTTGATTATTATGAGAAATAATCAAGAGATGATAGACATGATCAAGAAAGACCTCATGGAACAATTCGAGATGACAGATCTCAGCCTGATGCATTATTGCCTTGGAGTAGAGGTGTGGCAAAAAGGACACAAAGTGGGTTTAACACAGGTGAAGTATGTCAAAGAGTTGCTGCACAGGTTTAGGTTGCAGGATTGCAAACCAGTAAATACTCCTATTGAACCGGGTAAAACGCTTTCTAAGCTTGATGAGTCACAGTCATTTGATGCTACGCTGTATAGACAATTAGTAGGGAGCTTGATTTACCTTACCACGACTAGACCAGATATATGCTATGTTGTTGGCATTGTAAGTCAGTTTATGGCAGCACCTACGAAAATGCATTGGAAGGCAGCTAAATGCATTTTGCGTTATGTGAAAGGCACTTCAGATTATGGCTTGATTTACAGGAAGCATGATGGTTTACCTGAGTTGTGTGGCTATGTGGATGCGGATTGGGGAGGCGACTATGATGATCGTAGATCCACCACAGGGTATGTATTCCAGTTTTGTGGTAGTTGCTTTTCTTGGTCTAGTAAGAAGCAAAGTACAATTGCTCTATCCACCACAGAAGCAGAGTATAAGGCAATGTGTAGTGCAGCACATGAAGCTATATGGTTGAGACAAATCTTGAAAGAAGTTGGCATGAAGCATAAAAATCCCATGACATTACATAGCGATAGCCAGAGTGGCATTCAGCTAGCAAAGAATCCAGTGTTCTATGCAAGAACAAACCACATTGAGATTCAGTATCACTTTATACGTGAGAGGCTACTGAGTCGTGAAATTCATGTTGTTCATTGTAGCACAGATGAACAACTAGCTGATATTTTCACTAAGCCACTCGTTGGAGAAAAGTTTGATAAGTTTAGATCAACGCACTCTGCACTTAAAGTTTGTTGACTTTAAAGCTATGTATATGATTGTATAAAAAGTAGATTATACTTTAAGGGAGACAGTTGGAATTAAAGTAGAATCATTGTGCTACTGTATTGTGGGTCCTATCAGTGGATAAGGATCAGTTGGCTTCGCCACGAGGCAAGTCAACTAGATATGCGTCCCGCCAACGACAACCTGGGTCATGCATGGGTTGCCTGAGTGAACAACTATATGTACAGTGTAATTTCATTTTGAGAAATACAGTTGTTATGTGAGCTTGCAGTGGAGAGTGTTTTCTGTCTGTGTTACTGTGTAGCATGATCTGTGTTACTATCATGCTACTCTAATGCATAGTATCTTAGTTTAATCAAGCTACTTTAATTTGTAGGATCTTGATTTATGTGTTATATATTAGTTATGTTTCATGCCTGAGAGAGAGAGAGAGAGAGAGAGAGAGAGAGAGAGAGAGAGATCATGAAAGAGTTAAAGGTAACCAACACTCCCAATTCTAGGAAGGTGTGCAGCCCTTGTTTTCTTCCGTTAAAGACGTGGTTCAATTGTTTCTTATTGGAAGATAAGTTCCACAAGAAAGCCCAAACGTCGCAAGGAGGGAGCATGTGATGACATTCCGGAATAGGATATAATCATATGGTTCAGGAGTTTTGATTAGCACTCTACTATGTTCTTTTAGTTGTCTATTTTTGTGCATTTATAGTACTATAGGACCACTAATTTGTAAGTAGATCCAATCTGTCCATCGCTAGTTTGGAGGCCAATCTTACAAATTTGTAAATTGCTAGTCAGAAAGCAACCACAAACTTGGTTCTAAAAACATTATTTACAAAGAACATACCATTACATCAAACTTTTCTTATGGTTTTAGGGTTTAGGATTTAGATTTTATGCACTCTTATGTGTAGCATGAACCTTGCGTTTTGTGGCATTCTACTTGATTGTAAACCTTGTTTGTGAGATCATTTATGGCCCTATCCACCCTACCTAGGTTAGGATCAAATCTGCGGCCTTCTGAGATATCTACCTATCGCCATCTATGCCTATGTTTTCATATTTGTGAAGTAGGGCATCTGCTTGTGGCCCCTTTGTTAGGGTTTTTTGGCGACTTACAAACCCTACAACATCTATTTACCTGAGTGATCGATTGTCTACCTCATTACCTGGCAAAGGACAGAAGCAAAGTGGCAAACACAGTAGAATCAATTGAAGCATTCATGACTAGCACTGCTTCGCATATGCACTCACAAATAGATATGGCTTTATCTATTTTCAGTTTGTTTCATCTATGTCATTTTCAGTAATCAGTTATTTTCCGTATGCACTTTCTGTCAATTGCAGTATGTTTGGTTGCAATCTATGCTAGTTTTCATACCAGCAATTGTAAGAGGTTATATTAGTTGCTATGTAGTACTATATGCCATACATAGTGTATTTGTAGTATTTGTCATAATCTCCACATTGAAGTAAGAATTCGTATCATGGAATCGTTTTACAAGAGTTCCTATCATCAAATTTTAGATTTTTTCTATTTTTCAGTAGTGTCGAAATCCTGACACATTTAAAATCTGTCGGATTTTAAAGGAAAAAAAAATTGTCAAATTTCGACGGCCACGTGGCCAAAATAAAAAACAAAAACCGTAAAAAAAAAAAAATTTGGACTCCGACGACCCGGGCATATGGACGTCAGATTCCGACATCCACGTGGCCAAAAAAAAACCGATTTTTTTTTTTCGGTTTTTTTTTGCCATGTGGACATTGGATTCCGACGTTCACGTGACAAAAAACATCGAATTTTTTTTTTTTGCCAAATGGATGAATCCGACGTCCACGTGGCTGGGATGTCGGAATACGACATCCACATGGCATGTTTTTCGAGAATTGTTTTACCGGCTGTGGGCTTGGCGTCGGATTTCGACGGAACTATTGCGACGTGTTTTTCGACGTCACATTGATTAAAAAAAATTAAAACGCAATTTCACGTCGAAAATCACGGCAATTTTTGTAGTGTGATACTAACTGATTATAGCTCTATTTTTTTTTTTTGCGTTCAGATTTGTGTCAATATTGCAATGCTTCTGTCTGGCTTTCTAATTACATCATTTGGTTGTCTGTTCTTCGTAAATTATTATTAGTCTAGCTGATCGCGACTAATTCATGACTGATTATTAGTCCAGCTCTTCGCGAGTAATTTGCGACTAATAATTTGTCTAGCTGTTCGCGACAAATTATTTGTCTGATGTTTTGATGCTTAATGTTTGGCTATGTAATCAGCTCGAACGTGATTTCTATCACTAATGTTCTGTTCGAGACTGATAGGCGTAGTCATGCTTGAGGAAAGAGTGAGATAGCTTATTCCGCTACGCACGAACATTCTCCATTCGAGTTCGTTTCTTTTTCGAGTTTCGAGTTCGTTTCTTTTTTAGTTATCTTTCTTCACACTCCCTCTTTCCCAACATGGTATCAGAGCTAGTTCTGTAGTCTGATAAGCTTCCACAGTAACAAGACTACTAGCCGATAGAGTAATTGTCTTCTTGTTCTGTAATTTAGCACCAGATTTTCATACTTAAGTCACTGATAGTTATTCCTATCACCTAGACTAGTCTTCCACATGGATTCTCAAGGGAAAGCCAATCCTATCATGGACAAGCTTGATGGAGCCAATTACCATCTGTGGAAATTTAAGATGAGCATAGTGCTAATGGCTAAGGAATTGTATGAAGGGAAACCCGAAGCTGACGATGCAGCAATCTCCAGATGGAAGCTGAAGGATGGAAAAGCATTCACGCTGGTCATCCTCAACATTTCGGATAATCAGATCGGCCATGTATTCGAAGCCCAGACATCCAAAGAAGTCTGGGACATCTTGAGCACGTTATAGGAAGTGCGAGATATAGCTTCCAAGCTACATCTCAGGAAGAAATTTTACTCCCTTAAGATGGCGAATGGTGATTCCCTGCAGAATCACATCAACCAATTCAAGAACCTGCTGAAGCAAATGGCCGCTATCGAATCTATCATAGACAATCAAGACGCAGTGATGCAACTGCTTACAAGCTTGCCAAGCAAAATCTTGAAAATAGATAGGCTTCATGGGTGATGGGTGTGACCCATGGTAAGAATATAATGGCTCATACTCTTGTCGAGCGCGGTATTTTTCATTATATCCTTATCATGGGCAATCTAAACAACTATTATCTAGTCCCAGTGTTGAATGTGTTCAAAGTAAAGGATTCTCTTCCATTTAGGTCAAATTTGTACTCTAAGTCCATGGGAATGTGTTCAAAGTATTGTCTTCCATTTAGGTCAAGTTTGTACTCTAAGTCCATGGGAGGAATTTATTTTTCATTATTATTGTTATTACTTTTGGGGAGGGAGGGAAATTTTGCACAAATAAATAGAGTCAATGTTCATATGATCTTTTAAAACCAACATCTCTTTATTGTTGTTATAAAGTTAGTCTACTTGATTTCAAAACCATATTATTCTGAATAAAAACACATATATATTTAACAACAAAGAAGAAATTGGATCCATCATTTGAGATCGTGTAGAAATTGACAATCATACAAGAACAAGTTGCTCCAGAACCACCAATTAATTTCATATATGTAAAAACGTATTTAGCAAAGAGACTTTTTAAGGGGGTCAAAAGCACTGCAATTGCTACTAATCTCGTGTGTTTTTATAGTCTGGTCAGCACCCACCTAATTTTTAACGGTAATTCAAGGGTTCCGATTATTGACTAATTTGTAACTATTTTGCAGCAACCTGGATGCTCTTTAGTACCTTGCTTTCGTTTGTGAATGCGTATGAGTGTTTAGATGCACTGCCACAGTCATAAATTTGCGGCCCGAATGTTATTTATTGGCTATTTCACATTGTACCAGAATTTGGAACCATTCAGCATTCAAATTACGCACAAAGCAGATCTTCGAATTTGGCTAGCTCCATAAGCTGGGCTCTTCCTGCAGGAAGATGGCCTCATCATCATCATTAGGAGAAGCATTATTATTGTAAAGAGCAATAGACATTGAAGCCGGAGGAGGCAGAAGCATGGCTTGAGCCATCTCTGATATGGTACTTGGTAACAGCATGAGAGGATCCTCTTCAATTTTAGAACCTGCACTTAGCCAGTACGTCGCTGAGGGATCATGGGACTGCGAGCCCAGACTGTTACCAGATACTGCATTCTTTTCCTTTTCTGCAATTGCACCATCATCTTCGATCTTTGATATCGAATGGGCTGTCGTGGCACAAGCCGAGCAATTAGTCGTGTTTTCGGCAAGCAAACTATTGCTGTTCTTGGATAAAGAATGCTTTGTAGATCTTCCCGATTTGATATTTTGCGAAGCTTGAGCCTGAGTGATACTGAGCGAGCTTGCAGTTGGGGCACTTGGAGAAGTAGCATTGCAAGAAATTCCAGAGACTTTGGACTCTTCAGAACATATGAAGTCGCTGTAGGATGATCCAGCCTTGGATTTAGAAACTCTTTTGGCAGCTGAGGCTGCAGCTGCTAGGATATCCTGGGTAGAAGCCCGACAGTTCGGAAGAATGGCAGGAGGGGAATTGGGGAAGTTGAGAGCAGCTGAGGGACCTCTCAAGCACACGACCGCAGCATCGTAAGCACGGGCAGCCATTTCTGGAGTGGGAAAGGAGCCCAGCCAAATTCTGGACCTCTTGCGTGGCTCTCTAATCTCTGACACCCATTTGCCCCAACTTCTTCGACGCACTCCCTTATACGATCTCTTGGAGGGTGAAAGTTCTTGTGGTGGAAGTGTCAATGCATTGTCCACTCTTCCCTCAACAAGGCAGCTTCCATGCCTGGTATCTCTGGAGAGCACAAGATCTGATGTGTTAGAACTGCATCTCACAATGCTACTCCTGTCAGGAAGTGACTCGGCCTTTTCCCCGTCGTCCAGTTGGGAAGGTACTCTTATTGTTCGCATCTGACAGTTCAAATACTTCTGATTACAGCTGATCTATGAGCCCGATAATCGATCTATGCCACATAGAATAGTCAGGTAAGATTTCATCAGTGGACTGTTTCAGATCTAAGCAAAGGTCAGCTAGCATCAATACATATTGGGAAGAAGAATCTGGCTGCAGCAATGCAATGGCTTCTGATTATTATCAGCTGAATCATTCTGTTCGAAGTTCCTGTTTGTTTTGGGTGTGTATTTGTGCTAATGATTTCAGAGTTGAGACTTGAGTGTTGTCTCATCGGCGACTGAAGAAGGCAGTCTTGAATAATGGAGAAAGAGACGGCCGGTGGCGCGTCTCAGAACAACACGTCGTCTTCCAGCGTCAGATGCCAAAGGCCGTTCATCCAGCTCCGTGTTTCATTACGCACGTGGGAAATTGCAGACGTTGAGCCTGCACGTGGCGCGATCTATCCATGCCACCAAGCAATACGCGGAAACACAAGGTTTTTGTTAAAAAGGACCATCCCATGTATTTAAAACGTTTCACTTGAGACTTTTGTCCAACGTACACGTGGTTTTACTTGGACCGTTAAGATCCAGATCCTTTGTACTGCAAGATTGAAATGGAAATGTTTGACAAATTGAACAATGGACAGTGGACACTCAATTGGCTTCCACTTTCGGGTACTTAGGAATCATAATGATGCCCTTTTTAAAAGGCACCATATGGCAGATTCTAGATTCCAAGAAGTTATGGAGGACAATGAAATTTGATAATAGATATGGTGTACCCAAATTCCAATGTGATGAAGTTTTCATTTTTCTTTTGTTAAGAGCCCACAAGATCATTACTTGGCCGAGTCCCACGACTCACGTCTGGACCAGGCCGAGCCCCTATTCATTTTGTCCTAAAACCACTTGTAAAATCTCGACCGCGCCTTGACTTCTAATCTCAACCGGGTCGCGAGTTCATTTGTAGCCCAAAGTAATCAGTTCAAATCTCAACTGCAACTTATTGCTCAATCCTTGACCGCATATTCCCATTGAGATCTCAACTTGGCCTTTTCATTAACATCTTACATGAAGCCATAACTCAAGATCTCGACTGAGCCCTCACGTTCAGATCTCGACCGAGCCCAAATGCTCAGATCTCAACTGAGCCCAAATGCTCAGATCTCAATCGAGCCCAATCGCTCAGCTTTTGACCGAGCCTCATGTTCAGATCTCAACCGCGTCATTTCTGTGAGCTTTCAGGCGAGCTTCACGTTCAGATCTCAACGCGTCATTTCTGTCAACTTTCAACCGAGCCTCACACTCAGATGTCAACCTCGTCATTTCTGCCAGCTCTCGACCGAGCCTTCCTTTCAAATCTCAACTGCGCGTCTCTCTGTTAGGATCTCGACCGCGTCTCTCCATCAGGTTCTCAACCGGGTCTCTCCGTCACAATCTTGATCGAGCCTCTTGGTTCAGATCTCGATCGAGCCTCTCCATTGACATCTCAACCGAGCCGAGTCCATTAAAAAGTCAACTCTATATTTGATTAGACCCTACTACTAGACACTTGTCACAGATATCAGCTAAGCCCTTCCACAATATCACTATATTGTATACTGTGCCATTTGGATACATAAAACTCATTATACTCCCAATAATATACCTTCATCTATTTTACATCCAGAGTTTCAAAAAAAAATCACAAAAAAAGAGTCCAAGAGCCTAATATACACAATCCTAAGGTACTCTAGATTTTCCATATGGATCGTCCTTACGATCCTAACACCACAGAGGATTATCCACCGAAGATGGTATCTCCCTCCACAGAACAGGCTAGATACAATAGGTACTCTCGAATGAAATCACAAATCCATGAGCCATCTACAAACCCATTCGAGAGATGGGAACTTATGCGAGCAGACGTTGCATACAACCGACCGCAATTTCACGCTACTGAATCCTCACAAGCAAGAGCTCACTTAAACGGGG
Source organism: Diphasiastrum complanatum (assembly GCA_029204225.1). NCBI lineage: Eukaryota > Viridiplantae > Streptophyta > Lycopodiopsida > Lycopodiales > Lycopodiaceae > Diphasiastrum > Diphasiastrum complanatum. The sequence goes on from CM055105.1 coordinate 46,677,449, forward strand.
CCTCTGCTAACCACAGACCGCGTACTGAAAAACGAACACCAAAACTCGATCTTCCTAAGTACGACGACAATTTTGACCCTCGGAGATTTTTTCAAGTCTTTGAGAACGCATGTGATGTCTATGGCGAAACCTCTCCATAAGCCATGGTACAACTATTCTCGATGACCATGATCAATCGAGCACGATAATGGTTTTTTAACCTAGATCGTGAAGATAAACACGATTGGTCACTCTTGAAGGAAGCCTTTATCAAGCAATTCAAACCGTTTCGTTTGATTGAGAGTCCTTTTGTCAAATTAAGCAATATCAAAATGACAAAAGAAGAAAAAGTACGTGACTATATCGAAAGATTAAAAAGATTGAAAAGTCAAGTACAAGAACAACCCACAGAGTCCATGCTCATCATCTAGTTCCTAGTTGGACTTCCAAGATGGATCAAACGTGAACTTCGATCTGATGATGAGTACACATCATTAAAACAAGCCATGTCTGATGCTATCCGCGAAGAAGACGAGGGATCAGATGTCGATGAACCTCGAGAAAGAAGAGCACACCGTTTTGTCAATGTCCCTAGACCAAATGAAGAAACTCGGGAACAATTATTAAAAACACGGATGGAGTTGCTTAACCAGCAACACCAACAATAGATGGAGAAACTCATGAAAGAGATTCAAAATACCCTTAAGTCTTTCCAGAGCTCCATGCCAGGTCAGTTACCCACTGTTCAGATTCACCATAGACGGGATAATACCTGGTGCCCTCATTGTAGAGGTCCACACACTGCCAATGAGTGCCCATCATACCAACAAGTCCCAGACACTTCCCTGATTAAATGTGACATCTGTGACTTTATGGGCCATATCTCATTCTACTGTTATTACAATCCGAGGAACCAACCTCATGATCAATCAGGAGGACATTACCAGCCTCCTAGACAGCAATTTGTTTCATGGAGCCAACCACAACAATATCCTCCACAAAACAATACCCAAATTCATATCCAAGAGTTGCCTAGACAACCAAAGCATGAACCTCAACCTCAGCTAGCACTCTGAGGTCCACCTCCAAGGGGACAACCTAATGTAGGAGCGCAAAAACATCGACACCATAGAGAACCTGCACCAACACATCTTGTCGACCACTCCTACGATCACACATACCATCAAGATACAACACCCACTTCTGGCAGCTCAACACACTATCATGAAGATACCTCATGCTCGTGCAAACAAGATGAGTATTCCACAAACCCAGAAAATCCAAGACAACTAGCCATCCAAGATGGCTATGCAATTGCCATGGGACCCATGAGCAACAAATGTTTTATCTGTGACGAAACGGTACACTTCATGGTCGAATGCAAGGTCAAAAACCAATACCATGTTGAATGTCCAGATTGTATTCAGAAACACAATTTCAAAGATTGCCCAAAGCAACCTAACAGGATACTTCCAGCACGACATATCTCATCCGAACCTGTTAGAGTCCTTACTAGAGCTCAGCGCCAACCCAGAAACCGGCTAGTCATACGGGAGGCTCCTTGATAGCTTCCACTTTACAAAGAGATTACCCAGACCCACTTGTGGAACAAAGGCAATACAAAGAATTTCGAGATGAGTTTTTGCAGGAAGAACAAAAAACGAACGGTCCATTGTCTGTTTCGATCCTCGAAAAAGAGCAACTCCTACAAAGACTCGAAGTATTTTCTGAAGCTGCAAGCTCGAATCACAATGCCCTTCTATAGCGCAATAAAATCTTTCACTGGTCTCCAAAATTATATCCATCGTAGTTTTTAGCTACCTACTATTCCAGATGAATAGCGAAAACTAGATGAGATTTCAGAAATTCCTCAGATTCCTATGAATCTGATGAACATCGGTGTTGTTAAGGGGACTAGCATTACCTTACCTATGATCTATAAAGATTATCCAGCAGTCTCCGCTATCCTTGATAGTGGATCAGATGTAAACATAATGGCTTTGTCACTAGCAAAGTCATGGGGGTTCCATACCTTAGATCAGCGATGTTACAAACTTTGTATGGCCGATCAGCGAGTCACAGACCCTGCAAGTCACTTATCGAATATACCAGTACGTATTGCAGGTGTCAAATTTACCATCGAATGTGTCATTCTTGATTTACCAAATGATGCAAATACATATAAACTCCTTCTTGGCACACCCTGGCTACAGATGGCAGGCATTGTCCAAGATTGGAAGCGTAGCAAAATAACCTTTGGCAATAACAAAAAATGAGTCACTGTTGACTTGAATGGCCATATAATGCCCACCAAAGTTTATGATAATTGGTTATCAACAACTTATGACGAATCAGATATGTCCCGATCCAACCGAAAGGCCACTATATGAGATCAACTGACATTATAAATTGGGGTCAAGCACTGGCCACTGTGGAATGTGCTAATTTCAACAGATGTCATATCGAAACCGCTGTAGAAGAAGAGTATCTTCTCCCAGCTTCTATAGACATCAATACACCCACCATTTCCCTTATGATGATAGACCCAATTCCCATAGCTGTTAAAAATTCACAATTCTAGCTTGACTAGTTTTGGTCATATGACTTGTAAATAGTTAGATGGTCATGATGTGGCTTGTCACACGTGCCAAATAGCATAGGATTCCATTCATAAGGATGTTCTCAAGTAGACCTAAGTGTTAGAACCTTTGGAATGAGTCCAAATTATGCTTAGATACAAGGGAGAAAAAATAGGAGCTATTTTTGGTAATTTTTGCATTGTTGAGGGATCTCCAAGATTCCAACCCTAACTTGGTAGGGATGAAAGATCCACCAAAATTAGCATTAGGGATAGGTTTAGGGCTACTCATACCTGCCCAAAACCGTGATGGATCATGTATATATAGGTGATGATATCTCACCAAAATCAATCAAGCAATTTCATGTTTTTTCTCTCATAATGGTGCAATTGCTCTCTATGTTCATAATTGTTCGAGTACTTGTGATTACTAATGATTATAGGATTGAATTTAGGTCTGGTGTACAGTACTCAGACTGTGGGAGGCCGTACTTTCACACGTGTGAAGCCTTCTTCAAGGATTTGGGCCATTTAGTGAGGTTCAAGCATAGATTTTTGATGGATTTCGATGGTTCAACTTGTGCTAATCTTATGAAATCATAATCTATTGTTTCCCTCATCATTTCAAGTGTTTTAGGATCCTTATTTGCTGTAATTTTTACATGGTATCAGAGCCTAAAGGTTGAAATGAGCTAAATCCTTGGTTTTCATTCAATTTGATCACAATTTTTGATCTAAATCTTGTGTAGATTGGATCTTAGCATCTAGTATTGATTCTAGAACTCAAAGTGAGTCAAATACATTGGAGATTGGTGTTGTGTGACTTCATTTGCAGGTGTTTAGGTGTCTAAAACCAGAGGCAAAGTTGAATTCAATTCACATTACCAAGATAGCAAGTTTTGCTTGCTCCAAGCATTGATTTCTAAGCGAGTTTTGGAGGTGATTTCATAGAGGAGGCTTTCTAGCATTCAAGGAGAGGGAATATCAGAGTTTTGGGGACTCTTCAAGGTTGTTCTAAGGTGTAGTAGGCACCTCCTAAAGTGATTTAGGTTCAGTCCAACCATTGCTTGACTTATGCACCAAATTAGATCAATTTTTCATCAATTTTGATCATTTTTTGCTTGTGATTGGATAGTAGATTGTGTTGCATCCTCATTAAGTTCCATTTAGCTCTTTTACAAGTGATTTTGGAAGTATATTAGGTTGCTGAAATTCACTCTTGATCAGATCATTTGGAAGCTTTAACGTTCTTTATAGAAAGAGGGGCAATTCTACTAGTATTGTCTACTTCAATCAAGCAAGTGCATTGTTTCTAGTATTCTATGATTTGATTTTGTTAGAGATCATTCTTAGATCTTTATAGGAAGTCTATTACTGATCTTTTCAGGTCCCTAAGAAGTGGGATAAGATAGACCTTCAATCAAATCAATAGAAGTAACCTTCATTTGTGTCAAGTCCTTGATTAGGAGACTAGATGGCATCTATAAATGCATATCTTTTGGATACTAATGAAAGGCTCAACAAAAATAACTATTCCATATGGAAAGTTAGAATGGAATCTATCATGATCATGCAAGATCTGATGGAAATTGTAAATGGTAAGGAGGGTGAACCTATTCATCCTCAAGAAAAAGCCAAATACATCAAGAGGTGCAATGTTGCGCTACATTGCATAAAAATGAATGTTGCAAATGAACTCTTAAGAGAGGTAGGAGATTGCACTTCAGCTCAAGATGCTTGGGAGACTTTGCAAAAGGTCTATGAATCCAAGAACCAAACTAGAATGTTAGCTTTGAAGAATCAAATCTATAGAAGCTATCAAAAGAAAGGAGAGAGTGCACATACTTTTGTCCTAAGAGTAAAGGAATTGAACAAAGAGCTAGCCTTTATAGGTGACCCTATCAAGGATGAAGAGCTTGTTCAACTCATATTGAATGGACTAAGCTTTGAATTTGACAATTTGGTTCAGGGATATGCAATTATGGGTAAGCTACCCATACTTGAAGAACTCCAAGGCACACTCATGGCCGAGGAATCAAGAAGGAGCCAAATGCAAGAGAGGATGGATAGGCTTTCCATCCAAGGTGGAGATGACCAAGCTCTCTTCACCAAAGGCAAAGGCAAGTCCAAAGGCAAAGGATCAACATTCAAGAAGTCTACAAAGCTTGAGGATCAAGAAGGACCCCCAAAGGCATCTCCATCAACCACCAAAGTCAAGAAGGACAAATCAAAGGTGAAGTGCTACTATTGTAGCAAGATGGGGCATTATGCCTCGGAATGCTTCAAGAGGAAGCAAGATCAAAGCCAAGCCAACATGAGCAAAGAGGAGGAGGAGGAGGAGAGTTCACATGAGGACTCTCTCATGATGTCCATATTTTCTTCAACAAGCTTCAAAGGAGAAGATCCTTGGTGGATTGACTCGGGTGCTAGTTCACACATGACTAGTAAAAGGGAGTTTTTCTCTTCTCTCTTATCTTATGATGGACCTATAAAGTCTATCTATACAGCAAATGATGAAGCTTGTAAGATTGAAGGAGTTGGTAGCATTCCCCTTTGCTTAGGATCTTCCAAAAAGATCAACATAGAAGGTGTTTTGTACATTCCTACAATAACAAAGAATCTACTAAGTGTTGGCCAAATGGTAGACAATGGTTTCAATGTTGACTTTGCTTCAAATGAATGTTTCATCAAGAAGAAGGGTAAGATAGTGGCTAAGGGCACTAGACTTGGCAAACTTTATAAGCTGGATGCATTTGTGGATACTAATGTTGTCATGTTGGCCGAGAAGAGCAAGATATCTACCTTTACTTTATGGCACAAAAGACTTGGACATGTCAACTCGGGTTCCATGGAGGCTATGATCAAGGAGGAGTATGCTTTAGGCCTACCAAGGTCTATTGGGAAGGAAGACAAGGTTTGTGAAGCTTGTGCCTTATCCAAGGCACATAAGAAGGTGTTTCCTAACTCCATCACAAAGTCATCTCATCCTCTTGAACTCATACACTCGGATGTGCACATTGCTAGCACCAAATCTAATGGAGGTTCATCCATGTTTTTAACCTTCATTGATGACTACTCAAGATATTGTTGGGTGTTCTTACTTTCCTTCAAGTCTCAAGTATTTGATACTTTTGTAAAGTTCAAGTTGTTTGTGGAAAAGCATCATAATCATAGCATCAAGATCCTTAGAAGTGACAATGGTGGAGAATTCATCTCCAATGAGTTCAAGGCCTTTTGTGAGGAGGAAGGGATCAAGAAAGAGACTTCTTGTCCTTACACTCCTCAACAAAATGGAGTTGCTGAAAGAAGGAATAGAACATTATGTGAATGTTCTAAGGCTTTAAGATTAGATGCTTGTTTGCCCAAATCCTTTTGGGGTGAGTCTCTTGTATGTGCAAACTACTTGATGAATAAGGTGTCTTGCAAAGCAATTGAAGGCAAAACTCCATATGAGATGTTGTATGGAAAGAAACCCAATCTTAATCACTTGAAAGTTTTTGGGTGTATATGTTATGTGCATGTGCCATTGGAAACAAGAACCAAGGAGGATCCATCTTCCACAAGAGGGATCATGCTTGGATATGGAAGCTCAAGCAAGGGCTACAAAGTCTATCTCCCATCCTTGAACAAATTTGTTGTTTCAAGGGATGTCATCTTTGATGAACATCATATGCATATGCTTGAAGAAGGCTCAAGTGCTCCAACAATCAAGAAGAAGATGGCCGAGGAGCAAGATCTTGGTTTTGAGGAGGAGCTCATGGAGGAGCAAGCACCAAACCCACCTATCACACCAAGGAGATCTTCAAGGGCAAAAGTGGAGCCATCAAGGCTCACATATCAAGGCAAAGGACAGCAAGTTGAGGGTATCTCATCCACTTCTTATGCTTTATCTAGTTTTGAAGAACCGTCTAATGTTGAAGATGCATTGAACTCCAAAGAATGGTATAAAGCTATGTTGGATGAGTATGATGCCTTGATTGAGAATGAAACTTGGTTGCTTGTTGAGAGACCTCAAAGGAATGTAATAGGATGCAAGTGGGTCTTCAAGCTTAAGTTGAATGCAAATGGGAGTGTTAACAAACATAAAGCAAGATTAGTTGCAAAAGGTTATGCTCAAGAGAGAGGGATAGACTATGAGGAAACTTTTGCACCCGTGGCCAAGATGGTCACAATAAGACTAATCATTGCACTTGCATCACATTTTGGATGGATTCTATGTCAAATGGATGTCTCTAATGCTTTCTTGAATGGTTTTTTGGAAGAAGATATCTATATGGAGCAGCCACAAGGGTTCATCAAGCATGGAATGGAGAACAAAGTATGCCATCTCCAAAGAAGCATCTATGGCTTGAAGCAAGCCTCGAGATCTTGGAATTCAAGACTACATTGCTATCTTATTTCACTTTCTTTTGTTCAAAGTGAATATGATCCCACTCTTTACATTAAGTTTGATGATGTTGGTATTGTACTTTTACTCATTTATGTAGATGACATCATCATTAGTGGAAATAGTGTTGATGGTATTGAAAAAATCAAGATAGATCTATCCTTAGAGTTCAAGATGGTAGATCTAGGGTGTATTCACTTCATCTTAGGCATAGAAGTACTTAGAGGGTCTGATTTTATCTTTATAAGTCAAGTAAACTATGCTCAAAGTCTTTTGAAGAAGTTTAAGATGGAAGTATGCAAAAGTGTTGACACACCAATGGAGCAAGATGTAAAAGTGCCAAATGAAGATGATGAAAGATCCTTCATGGACATCACTTTGTTTAGGCAACTTATAGGTTCCTTAATGTGGATCACTATAACTAGACCAGATCTTAGCTTTAGTGTATGTAGGTTGAGCCAATCCATGCAAAAGCCATTGAATATCCATTGGAAAAAGGCTAAGAGGATTCTAAGATACATCTCGGGTACATTGGATTTTGGGATTCTATATAGAGGAGATGTGATTAACCTTCATGCATTTAGTGATTCAGATTTTGCAGGGGACAAGAGGGGTAGGAAATCAACAAGTGCCTATTCAACTTTCATAGGAGAAGGTGTGGTTTCATGGCTTTCAAAAAAGCAAGAAACTATATCTCTATCTTCAACCAAGGCCGAGTACAAAGCTTTGACAACCACTACAAAGGAGGTACTTTGGATCAAGAGATTATTGGTGGAACTAAAGATCATGGATTCAGAGGAGGCACCAATCATCTACAATGACAATATGTCAGCCCAACACCTTGCATCTAACCCAATCTTCCATGCAAGATCTAAGCACATTGAGATATGCCATCACTTTGTGAGAGAAATGGTGCAAGCCAAGGAGATTGCTTTGGAGCATGTTCCAAGCAATGAATGTGTAGCTGATCTACTTACTAAACCACTTCAAAAGACACCTTTTATGAAGTTCAGATCATCACTTGGAGTGATTAGTAAAGCAATGATTGAACCAAGCTAGATAGTGAGGAGGAGTGTTAAAAATTCACAATTCTAGCTTGACTAGTTTTGGTCATATGACTTGTAAATAGTTAGATGGTCATGATGTGGCTTGTCACACGTGCCAAATAGCATAGGATTACATTCATAAGGATGTTCTCAAGTAGACCTAAGTGTTAGAACCTTTGGAATGAGTCCAAATTATGCTTAGATACAAGGGAGAAAAAATAGGAGCTATTTTTGGTAATTTTTGCATTGTTGAGGGATCTCCAAGATTCCAACCCTAACTTGGTAGGGATGAAAGATCCACCAAAATTAGCATTAGGGATAGGTTTAGGGCTACTCATACCTGCCCAAAACCGTGATGGATCATGTATATATAGGTGATGATATCTCACCAAAATCAATCAAGCAATTTCATGTTTTTTCTCTCATAATGGTGCAATTGCTCTCTATGTTCATAATTGTTTGAGTACTTGTGATTACTAATGATTATAGGATTGAATTTAGGTCTGGTGTACAGTACTCAGACTGTGGGAGGCCGTACTTTCACACGTGTGAAGCCTTCTTCAAGGATTTGGGCCATTTAGTGAGGTTCAAGCATAGATTTTTGATGGATTTCGATGGTTCAACTTGTGCTAATCTTATGAAATCATAATCTATTGTTTCCCTCATCATTTCAAGTGTTTTAGGATCCTTATTTGCTGTAATTTTTACAATAGCTTGGTGCCCAGGAGAACCTAGTGCCTCCGTCGCACAAGTTTTGGAAGAAGGTATTCTTTTGATGAATGATGTTTAAATGATGGATGAACATGTGCTCCTTTATCTAAATAACAAACGTTATCCACCGAAATCGATTCCACAGGAGATCAAGTCACTAGGGCCTTTGGCTCATGTGCAACTAACCTCCAAAGTACCCAACACACAAACATATAGGCCCAAACCCAAAATTTACACATGGGACGTGTATCCAGATGATGTCTGAGATACAATCGACGAAGAATTGATTCATGAGGCAACCACGTTGCCTCCCCATCAAATTAGAAAACCTCAGTTCCAAAAAAATCCCATACTTGACACAAAATTAACCGAGAGACAAAAACAGAAGTGTGAGAAGCTTAAGCAACAATCAAGCCATTGTTTGAACACCTAAAAGACAAACCCTTTGATCAAGCTTCCACATCTGGTAGCACATCCACACCAAAGTTCTGGAGAAGTTTGTGGAACCACCTTTTGATCTACCAAGCAAGTTTAAGGACTTCACACTTGATGACGTAGTCATCCAGCTGCCACAACCACAGAACCTACAACAGTTTTCCAATCCTTTGAAGGACCAGCCAAAATCATAGAGCTAAATCTTAAAGATCCTAATGAGGATGTGGATTGCATTGTTCACGTCGGAGCCCACCTCATGGCAGGTCAACTTTTTGATCTAGAGACCATACTCCGCAAATACATGGATGTATTTGCATAAGATCATACTGAAATGAACGGGGTCCCGCCTGAAATAGCGGTCCATACTATTCCTTTGAGGAGAACGCTTAGCCTATTCGGTCTAAGCTGTACCGAAGTAACCCTGTTTATTGCCAGCGGATCGATGAAGATATTAAGAAATTGCTGGATGTTGGCTTCATCATTTGATTAGCCAATTCATGTCATCACCCACTATGGACCATTGGAAAGCTGCAAAAAGGATTTTGAGGTATGTGAAAGGTACACCTAACCTTGGCCTAATCTACAAAAGACAAAGTGTTTTACCTAAGTTGCAGGGTTATGTTGACGCTGATTGGGCAAAAAGTATAGATGATAGAAAGTCAACAACAGTTTATGCCTTCAATTTTGGCAGCAGTTGTTTTTCATGGTCTAGCAAGAAGCAAGATACTATTTCTCTTTCTTTTATAGAAACTGAATATAAAGCGTTAAGTTCTGCTACCCATGAAGCTGTTTGGCTACGTAAGTTGTTATGTGAAGTTGTTAGGTAAATCCTACTGTTATTTTCTGTGACAGTTAAACTGGAATACAATTGGCTAAGAATCATGTCTTTCATGCTAGGACAAAACATATTGAGATAAAATATCACTTTGTGCAGGAGAAACTACAATATGAAGATATAAGCATTGTACATTGTTCTACGTTGTTACAAATTGTTGATATATTTACGAAAGCTTTAAGTAAAGAGAAGTTTGAAACTTTTAGAGCCAAACTTGGCTTAGATCCGGTTATGTAAAAAGCTGTTACTTGTAATACTATCATGGAGGTATGTTCCATGAATAGAGTAAACTCTAAAATAAAGAGAGACGTTGATCATTGAGGGAGAGAGTTAAAATAGCAATGATCGACTTATACAGTGCTTTCTTATTTCGAGGGCACCACGTGTGCTTAGTTCTAGAATTATCGGGTCGTCTTTCTTTTACGAGCCCTTTGAGTGCTTTTAAGTAACTCTATCTTTGTACTTACTGAGTAGTTGAATATACAGTTTGAGGTGAGCTATTCTGTTGTCTTGTCTTGCCCGACAGGACCTGTCGGGCTTCACAAATAAGCCCACCGAGCCCGCCATTGGACTAATACATGGGAATATTTTACCTTCATAGCAAGCCGATGGGCCCGACGGACTCCTTTGTAAAGCCCGGCAGGTCCGACCGAGCTTATTTGTAAAGCCCGGTGGTAACCTATTTGGCAAGTTTTGGCCGGTGGAACGTAAACATGAACGTTATTAACGTTCCACAGTAGAAAACATTCTGCTACATGTTACAGTCCTTTTATGCTTATGTACGGTTTTCAACCTAGATCTTCAGTAAATGTTGAGACGAAGTCTGTTAACATCCAGAAGGTTGCTGATTTTTTGCATGATATGCAAGAAATGTTGCAAGTGGCTAAGGATAGTATCCGTAGTGCTCAGGATAGAGCTAAACACTATACCGATCTTAAGAGATCTCCAAGAGATTTTAAAGTTGATGACTAGTTATATCTTAGGATTCCAAAAGATTCTAAGACGTTACGTACCGAGAAGCATTATAAGCTATCTACCCGTTATTGTGGACCTTTCAAGATTGTACGTAGAATTGGTTCTTTGGCGTATGAACTCGATCTTCAAGCAAAATCGACTTCACACCCAGTGTTTCATGTAAGTCATTTGAAACTAAGCTTACATGATGGTGATAGTTGGATCGGATGAGGATTTATCCCATTTGGAAGATTTGTTGCTTAGTGTACCTTTGGAATCTGAGAAAGTGCTCAGAACCAGAGATAAACAATTGAGAAATCGTTCTATCTCTGAGTGCTTAATTTGGTGGAAGGGTCGTACTGCGGATGATGATTCGTGGGAGAGAGTTGATAGCATAAAGAAGAATTTATCGAATTTTAGTTTCTAAGGATAGAAACAGTTTAAAGAGGAAAGAATGTTATGTCCATGACCAGTACATAGGATACAATATACTCCTAGCCTCGGATACATGGTACTCCTGTGAAACAAGCTATTAGTTATGTCACGTCATAATGGATGTGACCCGAAAGTAACTAATATCCTTGTGAGCCCCAGAACACACTAAGTGGAGTTTAGACAAGGTAATGAGACAGTGTATGCATGTGTAGAGTTATCAATAGCAATTCTATGAATAGTTGGTCCATGCAAAGGACTCTATTCTAGGTGAATCTTTGTATAGGGATCATAGGGCTATGCATGGCTATGTGCCCAGGATGCATTAGGCTCTATATAAGAGGACCAAACTTGCCCTACTCCTCATCGTGGTTCTTGATTCATTGCCAGGCTCTCACTCTACATTCATACTTCTTGTTCCTTGGCTTGAAGGTGAGGCTTCTATAGATTGATTGGATGCTTCTACTTGGTTGGGTGGTTTCTCCACAGTGTGTTATCCTTTTGTGTTTAGGATTTGTAAGCAGGATCTAAGGAGCTTCCCTTATAAATTTCCCCTGACTATATCTGATAGACATATCAAACTCTTGCATTAACTCAGCCCAACGAGCTTTACGACCTCTGAGCTCAGGCTGATTGCAAAGGTATCTGAGACTTCCATGGTCTGTCAAGACCTCAAAGTTGGCACCATACAAATAATGCCTCCAAGTCTTAAGGGCATGAACTATGGAGAAGAGTTCCTTTTCATAGGCACTGTACCTAGTCTATGCTGGCTCGAGTATTTTACTCTCGAACGCAATTGGTCGTCCACTCTGAGTTAGTACAACACCAACTGCAAAGTCGCTAGCATCTGTTTTGACCACAAATGGCTGATTGGGGTCGACGACTTTTAAAACTGGTGTTGTAGCTAAGGCTGTTTTGAGAGCATCAAAGCTCTCATGTTGTGCGGACTCCCAAATGAACTCCTTTCCCTTCCTCTTAAAAGGATTTGTCAGGAGAATTGCTATATAAGCATATTCTTTGACAAATCCTTTGTAATATCCCACCAAACCAAGAAAGATCTGAAGCTCTAAAAGAATCTGAGGTCTCAGCCAACTGAGTATTTCTTTAATCTTACTAGGATACATCTTAATCCCATCTGCCGAGATAATGTGACCCAAATATAATTTACTAGAGATCAGATCAGTGGTCTCTCCATTCTCTATATATAGGATTAACGAGAGACAGACTGTGTGGAGTTAGTACAGGATACTAGCTAGCTGTTCGCAAGAGAGAGGAGCTCTCTTGTGGTGATGCACTGTTTGAGATCCAAACAGCGCACAAGTTTTGTTGTAAATCTGTAATTCAGATGATATAAATGCAAGAGTGCATTAGACGCAGTAATCTGTAATTGTTTTATGTCTCATTGATTCATTGTCTCTTCCGCCCATTATTTCCATGCAGTAAATCTGTAATTGTTGTCTGCCATATGTTGCAGTAGTAGAAACTAGATAATTTGCATTTGAGCTTCACAATAATTTTCTTTCACTATTAACATTATTGAGAAGCTTATCAGGATGAAGTTTGATGCTCTGCGAATGAACTAATGCGAGCAATTCACAAATTCCCGCATTCATCCAGCAACAGAATTCCCAATGCTGCGACTCTATGCTCTTTACTAGTCAAGAGGGTAGTAATTGATGTATTAGCAGAAAATTGGCGGCGACGAACTCAGATAAGACGGTTCATAAGACACGATTGATGAAGTAGGAAGTAAGAATAGAACTTTAGGATCATATATAGTTATTATACAGCAGAACCCCGAACAGAAGGGGATTAAACGATCCACGTTGTCAATTGATCTCGTGAATCTGTAATTTTTTACACTGTCATACACTATACCGAGACCATTCTTACAATCAATTTGGTATATTTTTGAAAATTTTGATGTTTCCACCTTAAAAAAACTACAGATGTTGAATGATTCCCCTTGCTTGCATAATTGCATTCAATGAAAACTAAGGCACGATCCTTTCCTGCACTATAACGCTTTTGAGAATTAACACTACGCAGTCAATAGCCGATTTCACGCAGATTTCTGATTTTATTGCGTAGCATGTCGATGATGTGGATATCCTGAGCTTGAAAGGCGTTCAATGTTCAAACTAGCGCGTGAGATAGAACTATGTACCCTTTCGAAAACTGTTGTATTTCATTCATTCAGAAGACTTTGAAACATGATGTCATTTATGGGTTCCATACCCCAAGGGCCATCCCCTACGGTGGCATGTCGCATAAACCAAAAGCCACTCCAAGAGTCGAGGGGGATCAAAATCGGGCCCACTTCCGATATGATATGCCAGAGCCTAGCAATGCGGATGAGGCCAGCGAATTGCAGCGGATTGCAGAATCCTGATGTTCTGGACTGGAGACTTTCCATTACTCGAGGCTTTTCAGAGTTACGTCAGCTTACAGCCACGCCGCGTCCATACCGAGCTGGGTCACACGGGTGGATCCTTCGGAATGCAGCTTCGCGAATCCAGTCTCCCACAAATTACGACGTCAGTTTCTCGACTCTAGTCTCCCACAAATTACAATAGTTGAAATTTGTATTTCATGATCAAGAGACTTGAGGTCCATTCCCTTGATTATAAACCATCATGGTGACATGGAGTCATTGCTTATAAACACTCATGGTGACCGAGAGTCATTGCTCACAAACCTCTTTTAAGTTATCCTAAAAAAAACGTGCATTTTTTTAAGCGCCACGATTTTTTTGAAGACATTTACTCATAAATGAATATATATGCTCATATAAAAAATCGTCAAAGATTTTACGCTATCTTTTTTTGAAAATTTATTCCTATTCGAGTCCTACCCTACCGGTTTTCCCAAGGAGTACATAGAGTCTAGACTCCACAAGCACATGACTCTAATGTGGGGCCTAAATTGAAGAGTCTCCCATGAGTCAATAGCTCAACACCCAAAAAGTTGAAGATTGCCAAAGTTGAAAAGATCCTGCATTTCTTAAATCTTTTTCCTCAAATTGATTAGTCACAAACTACTGACTTTTTACAACAAACAAAAGTGAAGGTAGAGCGAACAAAACTTTTTTGCTTCTTTAAAAAGGAGTAAGGGCAATTTGGGCCTCAGGTTTTATTTTAATTACAAGGGGCCCAAGTCCATTATTTCTATTTACAATCACCTTGCATGCTCATTGGGTCATGGGCTTATACGCGCAGGAAGCCACGCCCTCGCAACACATTTATTGACACATTTTCTTTTATTCGCTCTATGTTGGGAATACCCTCAACAGGACTGTTGTAAAGCTGACTCAGGTGCACCAAGATGCCCTGTAAGACTCTAAGGGGTGACACTCCATAAAGGTCCCAGAGCAAGTTAGGAAGTCAAGGACTAAGCCTCCGACCTGTGGTGAGCCAGCCAAGTAGTTGCAATTCATGAGCTAGCTCTGGATCTCCAGTCATGGCCTAGTCAGAAACCAAGTTGATTCTGCCGCCGTGAAATACAGTTGCAAGTTTTTCACATAGGAAGTAAATACCTATAGTAGAGGGCATCAACATTAAGTCTGATTGGAACAAGCTCAAACATATAATTGTCCAATAACCAAGAAGTCTTCACAATATGGCACCTGTAGGAGGATATCTCTTAGAACCAAGTGAAAGACTTAGTACTTCTAATTACTCAATTTGGAAGGTTAGAATGGAGCCTATTTTGATACTCCAGGATGTTATGGACATAGAACTTGGTATTGAGGAGGAGCCTCAAGCACAGCTTGAAATACCAAAGTCTAGAAAGAGAGCTTGAATGGCTCTACATTTCATTAAGATGAATGTATCTAATGAAATTCTGAGAGAAATTGGATCTTGGACTACTGCCAAAGAAGCTTGGGATGCACTTAAATCCATCTATGAAGCAAAGAACACTTCTAGAATACTCACTCTTAGGAATCAAATTTTCCAAAGTTTTCAAAGAAGTGAGGAGAGTGCATCAAACTATGTTCTGAGAGTAAAAGATCTTCATAGGGAGCTTTCTTGTGTTGGTGTTACTATTAACCAAG
The DNA here is from genome assembly GCA_029204225.1 of Diphasiastrum complanatum. Taxonomy (NCBI): domain Eukaryota; kingdom Viridiplantae; phylum Streptophyta; class Lycopodiopsida; order Lycopodiales; family Lycopodiaceae; genus Diphasiastrum; species Diphasiastrum complanatum. The sequence goes on from CM055105.1 coordinate 46,692,860, forward strand.
ATGAGCTAGTTCAAGTCATTTTAAATGGTTTGAAAGATGACTATGATAATCTTGTTCAGTCATTTGCCATTAAGGAGGAGTTTCCTAATTTAGAAACTCTCCAAGGAATTCTCATTTCTGAAGAAGCTAGGCAAAGTTACAAACTGTCTAGGATGAATAAACACGAGCATACTGGCCTCTTTGTCAAGGACAAGCATAAAGGAAGGAGCAAGAACCAATTTTCTCAAACATTCAACAAAGACAAAGCCAAGGATCGAGACAAAGATGGTGAAGAACATGACTCATCTCATCCTTCTACTTCAAAGACCAAGAAGAAGAAAGTCAAGTGTTTCTTTTGTGGCAAGAAGGGGCACTATGCCTCCAATAGTTTCAAAAAAGAAAAACCAACTCAAGCAAGCACTCAAAAAGAGATTGAAGAAGATTTTGTTGCAAGTGATGGAGAAGGATCACTCATGGTGTCAAGTTTTTCTTCATCACCTTTCAAGAAAGATGGAGCTTGGTACATAGATAGTGGAGCTTCTTCACATATGTGCTGTTCAAAGGAGTCTTTTGACTCAATTGTACCTTACAAAGGACTTAAAAGATCTATTTATACTGCAAATGATCATGAATGCTCTATTGAAGGAATTGGCAACATTCTTTTGAACTTGCTTCTTCTAAAGTTCTTGCACTTTCCAATGTTCTTTTTGTTCCTAAGCTTACAAAGAACTTGACTAGTGTTGAGAAGTTGCTTGATAATGGTTGTGATGTAAAGTCCAATTCCAATACTTGTTTTATCAAGAAAAATGATGAGGTCCTAGCTAATGGATCTAGATATGGTGGAATTTTCAAGTTGAATTCTTTTGAGAATGAAAACTTTTGTGAAGTTTTTTCACACGTGTGAAACCATAAAGTACACTTACTTTCAATTAATGATTGTTCTTGTTAGGATTTTGTGTCTAGAATTGATCTAGATTGATCTTAATCTGAAGTAGATTAATAGATCAAGTAATTTGACAACCAATCCCTCTTGAGGATCAGATTAGGATCCACTCTTGGTCCTTTTGTACTTTTTCCACATGGTATCAGAGGAGTCTAATTCTCTAGATCGTGGTCACATGATGTTAGATCTTTGTGATCCTAATAAATCAAGAAGAAATCTTTATTTTCTCATGAAGGATCATGCACATGAAGAAGGAGCAAGCCTCAAGGCCAAGCATCTACATAAAAATTGGATGGAATCAATTTTGGAGGTGCTAGGATGGTGCAAAGCTCTCAAGTTCATCAAAGATGTCAACATCAAAGAAGCACTATCATGGATATGGTGATTTCAGATCAACATCAGGCTCATTGGATGATCTTCACACCTTTTGAACCAGCAAAGACCAATTCAGCCCATGGAGTCAATTTCAAGATCATTATGTTTTCCATCAAGCTAGATTTTTCCAAACTAGATTTTTGAGGAGGAGTGTGAAAAATACAAAAAGAAGCTTGGTAGAGGCCAAAAGTCTTGTATATAGATAAACACACATGTGTGGAGCCTGTTCCCACATGTGAAAATAGTCTACTTGTCATGTACCATAATCATATAGGTTGTACATATGATTTAATTCAAGTTCTAGTGGCTAAAAAGGCCAAAAACTAGTTTTCTAGACATATGACACATGGCATCAATCTATTGATTGCATGAGCCACATCCTTTGGTTAGGTGTCATATCACATGTGTAGAGGACAGCTCACATGTGTGGAATAAGCTGAAGTAGGCGAATTTTGACTTATAGAAGATTTCCAAGTAGATCTCCATATAGAAGAAAAATGGACCAAAAGTGCCTGTTCTTGTTAGGATTTTGTGTCTAGAATTGATCTGGATTGATCTTAATCTGAAGTAGATTGATAGATCAAGTAATTTGACAACCAATCCCTCTTGAGAATCAGATTAGGATCCACTCTTCGTCCTTTTTGTACTTTTTCCAGATGGTATCAGAGCCTAGTACAAGAGGTTTTGTTGAGATTGATAGGGTTAATCCAAATCAAAGCCAAAATTTGTAGTTTTTTGGAAACTCGTCAAATTTTGTGTAGTGAGTTGGATTTGATAGCTATCCTCAAAATTTTTGGTCCAGATCTTGTTGTGGGCTGTAGGAACTCTTTTCACACGTGTGAGGCCATACATCTCCAGTTTTGACTGAGAAATTTCAAATCTAGAATGATCTACAAAAGATCTAGCTCACAAACCTAAGAATCAAATCTTCACACTAATTACTAGTCACTTGGAGACTTGGCTTTGATCGCTAAGACAAAAGCACACAATCTTTGAATCAAATCACAAAAGAAATCAGATCCAATCTCCTATTGGACTCATCAAATACCAATGACTCTTTCTTTTGAAAATTGAAATGGATATGAAAAGATTTGACACCTAGATTTTTCTCTTCACTTGACTAGTTCTCTCAACACTTGAGATTCTTGAACAAAAGATGGGTTTTGTTTCAAAAACATGAAAATAAAACTTAATCACTTCTTTTGGACTCACTCTTGACCCAAATAATCTCACTCTTGAGATTTAGAATGAATTTGATTTAATTCGACAACAAACTATACCATCAATGTTTCACAAAGCTTAAAAAATTTAGACAACTAGAGATTCACAAAGATCTCAACCATGCATGAATACTCAAATATGGACTCCTCATTCTAGACATCCAATGGGATCACAAATTGACCCTCACACTCTCACAAAGAAAGTTGAATAGAACTAATTTCAGTTTCATGCATTCTATGTCAATTTTTGCTCAACAAATTGAATTAATCACCCCTATTGGATTCCACCAATTACTCGACCTCTTAAGACTTGGAATGAAATTCAACATCAAAAGTGGTGATTTTTTTCAATAAGATATTGTGCTTCAAAGAGCTAATGCCACTTAGAAAGATTTGATCACTTAGGAGAAGACAAACTCTCCACCAATAACAACACAAAATGAGCTTCTAGATCTTGCCCTGTACAAAGGAAGGAACTCTTAGAAAATTGGATCTCTCTCTACACATTTGTCATAGACACCTTAATTACTCTTTTCAAACCTTACAATCACTCAAACAAATTGAGTAGGGTTGAAAAATTTGACTTGGATCTCAATCTCTTTTCTAGAACTCTCAATTTAAGCCAATCTATGCCAAATTCTACAAACGATTTGCATAGATGCTCTATATGCACTAGAAACTCTCAAAGGTTTCACTTGGAGGACAGATCCAAGGATGTTTTCTAGCAAATTGATGCTTCTAAACTTGACCCTATCACTCTTGAACAAATCTAGAGTGATGGTACAATGGATTTCAACCTATCACCTTGCATATCACTCCTTAATCTATGATTTTTAGCAAAATCTCTCTCAACTTCAACATGCACTCAAAAAATCAGAGATAATCAATTAATGCACCTAATTCAAGCTTCAAATTTAGTTTCTTGGCTGATCTAATCCAAGAACTAATCAAGGGATTAGATTCTCTACAGAAAATTTTGCACCAAAAATCACTCAAATTGAGTATGTGAGTCAAATTCTACAAATTTTTGAAATTTCTCAGTCAGAACTGGAGATGAACGGCCTCACACATGAAAAAAGAGTTCCTACAGCCCACAACAAGATCTGGACCAAAAATTTTGAGGATAGCTATCAAATCCAACTCGCTACACAACATTTGACTAGTTTCCAGAAAACATCTAATTTTGGCTTTGATTTGGATTAACCCTATCAATCTCAACAAAACCTCTTGTACTAGGCTCTGATACCATGTGGAAAAAGTACATAAAGTACCAAGAGTGGATCCTAATCTGATTCTCAAGAGGGATTGGTTGACAAAATACTTGATCTATCAATCTACTTTAGATTAAGATCAATCTAGATCAATTCTAGACACAAAATCCTAACAAGAACAATCATTAATTGAAAGTAAGTGTACTTTATGGTTTCACATGTGTGAAACACTGTCTGAGTACGGACTCCAACCTGAAAGTCAAGTACACAATGATAGAACCTCAAAACAATCAAAACAAATGTAGGCAAATAGAGAGAATCACTCAAAATTGCTTCCAAAACCAAGATTGGTGTCTCACATTGATTATGGCCAAATGTGGCTCTATATATACAATAAGTGGGAGCTCGTGGTACTGATCATACCTATGATTCCACATGTGTGAAGGTGCTTTGTCATATGATGATTCATCATGCAAAACTGACACTTGGACAAAACCTTCTATTTTGGGCACTTTTGGTCCATTTTCCTTCTATATGGAGATCTACTTGGAAATCTTCTATAAGTCAAAATTCGCCTACTTCAGCTTATTCCACACATGTGATCTGTCCTCTACACATGTGATATGACACCTAACCAAAGGATGTGGCTCATGCAATCAATAGATTGATGCCATGTGTCATATGTCTAGAAAACTAGTTTTTGGCCTTTTTAGCCACTAGAACTTGAATTAAATCATATGTACAACCTATATGATTATGGTACATGACAAGTAGACTATTTTCACATGTGGGAACAGGCTCCACACATGTGTGTTTATCTATATACAAGACTTTTGGCCTCTACCAAACTTCTTTTTGTATTTTTCACACTCCTCCTCAAAAATCTAGTTTGGAAAAATCTAGCTTGATGGAAAACATGATGATCTTGAAATTGACTCCATGGGCTGAATTGGTCTTTGCTGGTTCAAAAGGTGTGAAGATCATCCAATGAGCTTGATGTTGATCTGAAATCACCATATCCATGATAGTGCTTCTTTGATGTTGACATCTTTGATGAACTTGAGAGCTTTGCACCATCCTAGCACCTCCAAAATTGATTCCATCCAATTTTCATGTAGATGCTTGACCTTGAGGCTTGCTCCTCCTTCATGTGCATGATCCTTCATGAGAAAATAAAGATTTCTTCTTGATTTATTAGGATCACAAAGATCTAACATCATGTGACCACGATCTAGAGAATTAGACTCGTCCAAATTGGCAAGACTATGCATGCTATAATAACAAAGTGTTTGCATCATATCTTCATGCCTGTTTGCCATGCTAATCTCATGTCCAATGAGGCTAAATACTTCATTATGGAGATAAGTGTCTTAAGAAGATGATTCACTTACTCTCATAAAGAGTTTACAATTTGCCTCAATACAAATTTTCAAACTATGAGTGATCAAATCACTTTTGCTCTTACGTGACTTAACTTGATGGAAATCCGAGACCTCCATGTCTCATAATGATCACAACAATTATGACCATTCAATATGCACTTCCTATGATTATCAAGATTACTTATGCTAGAAACATAAGTCCAAAAATTACCACAACTTGGCATGATTTTTCCAATATTGAAATGAAAAGGTATCTCCATCTCAATAAGGCTAACTACTTGCTTATGGATATAAGTGTCCACTTTGGATGCTTCCCTTATTCTCATAAGAAGTTTACAACTTGCCTTTAAGATTGAAAACTTACAATTTTCATTTTTATTAATGAACACATCATTCATGATCTTATTGAAACCAAAAGATCCTACATTATGAAGATATTTCCATTTCCTTGACTTCATAACTAATGTAAGCTTACAAGGAAAACATATTTTACTATTTTTTAAGGCATCACACTCAACTAATATTGCCTTAATCCACCTTTGAGATACAAAAATCTCTTCAAAGCAGAATGGTTCCTCATAAGTTGACATGATAGCATAAATGAAACTATTTTCATTTTGTGACTGCTGCTCCTTATTCTTGATTGATTTCTCTTGGATCATAACAATAAGTTTGAACTTATCTAAAGTTCCAATAAAAATACTTTCCAAGGACATAAAATAAATCCAAGTTACTTTCATGAAAGTGAAATCTATCTTTGCATCTTGAACCAAACAATGCACTTCCAAATGAAAAATTTCAAAATATTTGACATGTGTTGTGATGGACTCTTGAGCACAAATCTTGCAAGTCCTTGTGAGACTCCAAGCCTCATTCACCTTTCCACAAAGGAAACACCTTTCCTTGGACTTGTCCTTCTTGTATTTGCATTTCCAACTTGAAGCTCCATCCTTCTCCTCGGCCCCCTAGCTTTGGTTCTCCTTGGATGGATTGGTCTTCTTTTTGTAGCATCTTGAGAAAATATATCCTCCCTTGCCACAAAGGTTGCAGTTAGGATCCTTTCTTTCCTTCAATAGGATGCCACCTATTGATGCCATGTGAATAAAAACCTGTGATATGATTCTACAAATGTAATTTGTGACTTTCAAGAGAATAGATTTGAACATCTTCAATAATCTAGAATGATCTACAAAAGATCTAGCTCACAAACCTAAGAATCAATCTTCACACTAATGACTAGTCACTTGGAAACTTTGCTTTGATCACTAAGACAAAAGCACACAATCTTTGAATCAAATCACAAAAGAAATCAGATCCAATCTCCTATTGGACTCATCAAATACCAATGACTCTTTCTTTTGAAAATTGAAATGGATATGAAAAGATTTGACACCTAGATTTTTCTCTTCACTTGACTAGTTCTCTCAACACTTGAGATTCTTGAACAAAAGATGAGTGTTGTTTCAAAAACATGAAAATCAAACTTAATCACTTCTTTTGGACTCACTCTTGACCCAAATAATCTCACTCTTGAGATTTAGAATGAATTTGATTTAATTCGACAACAAACTATACCATCAATGTTTCACAAAGCTTAAAAAATTTAGACAACTAGAGATTCACAAAGATCTCAACCATGCATGAATACTCAGATATGGACTCCTCATTCTAGACATCCAATGGGATCACAAATTGACCCTCACACTCTCACAAAGAAAGTTGAATAGAACTAATTTCAGTTTCATGCATTCTATGTCAATTTTTGCTCAACAAATTGAATTAATCACCCCTATCGGATTCCACCAATTACTCTACCTCTTAAGACTTGGAATGAAATTCAAAATTAAAA